>CM021106.1:600635973-600845949 GCA_007115665.2 Sequoiadendron giganteum | reverse complement strand
ATTTTAGCATGGTTGATTATGTAGAGCAAGGGGATTTGCTGCTCACAAGCCCCTTGATTTCCAAGAGATTCCCAAGGAATGGACTGCCCTAAACTACCTGAGTTTAGCTAATGGAAGGGAAAGAGAGATGAAGAAATTTCCAAGAAAGAACTGAGGAGAAAATATCAAAAATAATAGTAGACAGACAACTTCAGGAATAGAAAGTGTGAATCACTGAGGTTTCTATCACAAAAGGAGAATCTCTCAACCAAAGGATGGCAGTGTGGGAGTAGGATGCTAGCATAGTGCGCTAAAGTCCCAAAGGCACGTTGGTGTCCTGTATGAACAAAGCACTGAACCTCTAGACAAAAACACAAAGGATCTACTAACTATCACAAATCTAAGGTCTGTTTAACCTATTGAGTTAACAAAAAGTAGGAAATATTGATAAATGACAAGGAAGGTAGAAGATCAACTTATAGAGGGTCATGCACATCAAAGTCTTCCTCCGAGCTCTGCATAAGCAACCTGCACACAAGGAAAATGAGGAAAAAAGTTGGGGAAATTTTGGGGCTTGCCATAGTCAAACCCCCATTTTCGTGTTCCCACCTCCATGGACTGTCAAAAATATAGAGAGAAATGGATACACAATAAAGTAGACAAAATGTGATAAAAGAAAACCCCACTCAAGGAGGAGAACCTATATCACCACACAAACACACAATAGATATTCTATTCACAAATAGACAAGAATCAAGAGAGCATTACCAAAAATTTGTGGCCCCCTCTTGGCTTGATAGACACATAGTTGAGTGCTTGCAAGAGAGCTTTGGTTGTTGGAGGGACCTTAGTCCAGCAAAGCTTCACCGTGGGAACAAGATTGAAAGAATAGAAGAGCAAGAAGAGAGAACTAGAATCAGAGAGAGAGTGAACGTTAGAATGAATGAGAGAATAGAATGAAAGAATGAGTTTCATGTGAATGCATGGGCAGGAAGAGTTTTTACTCTCAAAATTTGACCACATAGATGTGTGTCATGAGTCAAAGAATCCCAAATTACCTATTCGAACTCAAAAAAACACAGGGATACTAGCACGTTGTGTGGACATCCACATGCCATGTAGGCATCCAACTCATCATTTTGCGAGAAAAAAGGTGGCAGACTGTTATCGCTTCATTATTGGCCCTTATGAAGTTGAAATTACAAATTTTTAACTCATAAGGTTCTTGTCATAAATGCGGCTAGGCCCAAGAAATCCAAGGGTCAAATGTGCAAATGTGAAATTGCCACAGGGTGCAATTTTATGACATTACATTTTCCCCCCACTTTAGTAAGTTGATCTTTGGAAAAATTAACTACACTAAAGTAGAAAATAGAACATTAGAGAAAACTCAAATATTTGAAAAACAATTATGAATTTGTATGCCAAAAAGGATATTGTAGAGGTTGTAGAGGTCGAGCAGGCAAGTACCAATGATGCCCCCAGTGATCGAGCTCGACGAGAACCCACAGTATTGGACATGAAGGTTTGTTTTGCAAAACTCAAATTTGGGTCAGCTCACAAATCAAAAGAAGCTAACAAGGTGAGAAGAAAGCTCAAGAAAAAATTTGGTGGTTCGAAAGAAGAATATGATGAAGTGAGTATATTCTCCCTCCTGATTTTTCCCCTAGCTAGGTGGGGTAAAAATAGGAAAAATAGCGAGACCACGAGCGTCAGGAAAAATGGACCCCGAGGGGGGCTATATATACCCGAGTGGGCCCCTAGAAGGGTCTTTTTCACTATTCATTGTGAGAGTTTGCTAAATTTTTGTGAGAGAAAAGCCAAAAAATTCCTCACAGATGAGAGTTGAAGGACCCACAGATGAAGCAACTATGGTGGGCAGTGGCCGAGGGGCAAGCGGTCAATTAGGTGAGTTTAAAAAATATCTTTTGTTGCATTTTATAGAATTTTTTAGCAATCTTTTTCAATTCAAGGAGCACAAGTGTCTTGATGGCGTGAATGTGTCTCGTATGCCCTGGAGCCCGCCATACATGTTGGTGTTCAGCCAACCTAAAATGGCAGACCTCAAACATAAGTGCAGTGCGCCTATGTCCCAGATGTCACACTTAGAAAAAAATTCTATAACGGTTAGAAAATTTTGATGCAAAGAGATTTGACTTGAATCTTTTTTCATTTTGCGGGACTACCCTGAGATGAGAGAGCATGTTGACGGATGGGTACTACAGTTGATCTATGACTAGGCACAACACATGTCCCTAGACGAGGAGGGGCATATCCATCGTGTGAGCCTATGGTATGCCTACACCATGCCAGAGATTATCTACCATGACCGCGTGTTGATGGCCTTTATGGAGTGGTGGGACTCGACCACCTCCACATTCCACCTTCCAACAAGTGAGATGATCCTCACCTTGGAGGATGTCTACTGTATCATCAGTCTCCCCATTCATGGGTGGCACGTGGATCTGGATGATATGTGTTCTGCCTAAGATCAATTCAAGGTTATCTAGTATTACACAGGGTGCACTGACCTTGGCAATGGGATGGGCCACGTCTACATACATTGGTTTGAGTAGGGCAGTGTAGTGGTTCCCCTTATATGGAAGGCGATGGTGGTGACAATCGCCCTATGGGTGACCATGGATGGGTGAGGCTCTCACCTTCACAAGGGCCTCATCCACACCATCAAGGATATGGAGGAGGGTTATAGGACATAATAACCCAACCAAAATAACCCTGGACAGAATAACCTGATCACAATAACCCAAGGAAAAAATAACCCAAGGTCATAATAACCCAAGCCAAAATAACTCGCAGTCAGAATAACCCATGGCCAAAATATCCCTGTAAGAATATAGAGAAAGGAAAACAAAATTTATAAATGACCACGGGTTATTTTGTCCATGGGTTATTTTGACCACAGGTTATTTTGTCCATGGGTTATTATGACCCTGGGTTATTTTTTCCTTAGGTTATTATGACGGGGTTATTGTGTCCAGGGTTATTTTGGTTGGGTTATTATGTATGGGTACCATGGAGGAGTGACACACCATCTATATGTGGGGTTGAAGCATGTTGGCACACTTGTACCACAAGCTAGGTAGGTTCACGCATTATGAGTCTATGAGCCTCACTACATGCACATTATTATAGGTGTGCCCATTCGCTCACATCACTTACACCCGACTGGTCAGATATCTGTGAGTGAGGGACCATAATGTTCTAATGGTACACTAGTACAAGCTTATTCGCCAGTGGAGATATGGAGACTTACAGTTTTGGAAACTTCAAATGGATACCTCACGGGGCAACCAAATTAGATGGCACCCATACAAAGGCATGAGATGGGTTAGTGACCATAATTTCCTATGGAACATGCAGCAAGACCATTTTTTGATTGGTCATAAAGATCATATTATTATGCCTTTTTATTGGATCCGAGTGGCGTGGCAATTAATCATTTTGCAGACCATTTTTTCATTTGTCCCATCATACACCTGAGCTACGAGGAGTGCCACGAGACCAAGCGATCGTCGACATCCAACCATAGCCGACATCATCCTGACAGATGACGAGGCAGATGATCGAGACCAATCTCTGATGCTTCCCGTAGATGACATGGGTGTGGCATGGGGCTTCAAGACCTGGTGGCAACGACACGGTCCTACTCCAATTTTTCTAGTAGATGCCCACAAGGGAGATGCTGGTGTTTAGAAGGAGGCAGTGTCGATGAAAGGAGGAGGAGACAAATGCAGAGCAATAGCAAGTCGAGGAGGAGGGCACAACGACAGTGAGGCCGAGGTGACAATGGAGGTTGTCATCCCCTCCACCAGTCGTCCCAATTTCAATGGCGGTGCCATCAGCTCCTATCAGTCTGGTGATTGCATTGGTAGTAGCAGCATTCGATGCAAGAGGCATAGGACCCAGCGTTGCTTCTCCCCTGACCCGCACTAGCAAGTTGAGGATCTAGATACCAAATTTATTTGTGTTATTTCATTTGTGATACTTTCAATTTCATCTCGTATATATATGTACGTATACATGTTTTGATATATCGTGTGGTACTGGTGGGTCCATTTTCTCTATGGTTGTAGTGGATACATAGGGGTGGACTGCATTAATTGTGTAGTGCATCTCAAAGGTGGCCTCAACCGTCTCTATCCAGGGGACTGTCTTAGAGGCATGCAAGCCAACTTTAATGGAATGACACGCCCATATTTTTGAGTCGATTGTGCATCTTAGGACAGCCTATGAGGAAGCATGAGTAAAGGTCATCAAAAGGACTACTGGTGTGGCGATCCTCACTAGATAGAGGGGTCAGCTATCGAGGGAGCTGCAGGCTGCATTAGCTGAGAGAGATGAGGTAAGGATGAGAGTTGAGAGTGTTGAGGAGGCATGTGATGCTCTATAGAGCCAACTTGATGACCTCACAATGTAGCCAACACCTGTGATGTTGGCAATTGATCCAGAGCTATGAGAGGCCTTGAGGAGAGCAGAGCTACAAATAGCCTCACTATAGGGTGAGATTAGAGGATTCCAAGCAAGCATGTCAACCTCATAGTCACACAAATCCCGCTTTGTTTCCACCATCCAACCCTAACCACGCTCACCACCAGGACCAGAGGGCTTAGGGAGCCACATGCCCAAACATTAGATGCCCATTTTATTATGCACCAATTTTGTACCGATGACATGTTTTTGTATAGTGTGTTTTGAAATATACCAAGCCAAATTTTTTGCTTTTTCAATTACAACAAGGATAGCAGCAGTACACAATCGTTAGGGTTAGCATTTAAAACCAAAGGATGCTGAAATAACTCGACGTCAAGCATGTGCTTTCCAAACCGAGACGGAGTGGGAGCTACCATATGACGGAGATGTTAAAGATGCTGAATTAACTCGACGTCAAGAATGTGCTTTCCAAACCAAGATGGAATGGGAGCTACCATATGACGGAGATGCTAACTATACCGAAGTAAACTCAACACTGGCATAAAGTACCCACCTGTGAGTGGAAATGAGGCTACCCATATGGCTGTGAGATATACAGTAAATACAATGCGCTCGTATCGTAAAGTAAGATTAAGAGAAATGCCGACAGTACTACTGTTCAGCTTACAAAATATTAGAAGATGCCTGCAATAAACAAGATTAGAAGCTCTCCACTGCTGCAGTAATAGATATGATCATTCCAAGGTTAATTATGACCTTCCAGATACAACTCTTCACCAAAATACAGATTACTCAAGACTGATATAACAAAAAAGCAACGTAATATGCATAACCAGCAACCCTAGAATCCACTAAAATGCTCACAACTCACTCAATACTTGCCAGAATGACATGAGACCTGATGCAAACGAAAGCTATAATGATGGCAATGAGGACTAGACCAAGAAACAACTAACAAATCGAAGTATTCTTTTTTCTAAACATTTGCCAGGCAGACCAGAATGGTGCGGCCAATAGAGAGAAGCGATTTTGCTTTTAAAAAATAAACACTCAATATTAAAATCTGAATCTTTGCAAGAAGGGTCGCCCCTATCAAGGAAACTCAATGAATCAATACCCAGAACGACTGTATTTTTATTTTCAGATTTATGAGTGAAACTACAGATTCAGCTTGACTTCAGCAACTTCAAAATGAGACTGAAATGCAAATCTAGAACTCCAAAAATGCAAGATACTCAACTGAAATGCAAGACAAACCTATTACAAACTATTTCTCAACTAGTTGCTATCTTTCAAGCAAGAAGAAGAGCCAAGCTAGGAGGCATTCATTCCTCGAAACAATCCCAAAGCCATTCCGGTAGCATAACAATATCATAAAACATAAGATAATCCAAAAGAAGAGAAGGAACCTCCTTTATAGAATGAAGAGAAGACTCTGGAGGCTTCTAGAAAGTGTGCCCTAATCCCAAGCTGCTTTTAGGTTTAATCTTTGACCAAAACTCTTTCTTCAAAATGGCGTACCTTCCTTGAGAGATATAAATCACTTCTCTTTTTTTAAATAAAATATAAACTCCTTCAAATAGGCATCCATTTTCCCTTGAGCAATTATAAACTTTAGGAATATAAAAATATTTCCTTCATGAGAAAATACCCCTCAAAGTCCCCTTCTATAAAACAACTGTTAAGTTATATCACTAGGCCAAGGGTATTTTTAAAATAAAACATTTTGACTTAAAATAACTTATTTCTCCAAAATGAACCCCTTAAGCCAAAAATGAGAATTGCCCAATGAACTGCCAGAAGAGGAAAGTCGACTGAGCTGATGCTGACTGGATCATTGCTAAAAATAGAATTTACTAAAAATAGTAAATTCTTGAAGGTGCTCAAAATGCCGAACCGAAACCACCAACGCGAAGCTCTCAAAAAACCCAGAAGGAATCCGAAATCCAAGTTCAACATTTCCAAGTGCAAGCTCCGCAAAAAGACGAAAGCATCCTCCAAGAAGTTTGGAAACCCTAATTCGAGCTTCTGCTTAGCCTACGAGTTCCCAAAATTAGGCTAAATCCAAATGAAAAGCATAGGGCTAAATTGGGGACATTACACACATCATATTAGAATGAAAAACAAAATAGAATATCACCTCAACGTGATATTAACCATTATGGCTACTCCCATAGATGGTATAAACTCATCACGAATTCCCTCACGTGATGTTGTCATGGAGTCACACACATGACATCCACCATAGCTTCTCCCAGAGGGTGGAAACAAGGGCTTTCACCTTAAATCTCTTCAATAGAGATTTGCAGTAACAAGGGCTTTCACCTCAACTCTCTCTCATCAGAGAATTGCATTATCAAGGGCTTACACCTCAACTCTCTCTCAACAGAAAATTGCATTAACAAGGGCTTGCACCTCAACTCTCTCTCAGCAGAGAGTTGCATTCTCAATCAAGGATCACTGATTACTGAGACTCTTTCTCAGTCAAGGCTGCATTCTCCACCATACCAAGTTTCTCTCGGAAGTATACAAACTTCATCCTGGCGAGAGGCTTGGTGAGAATGTCTGCCGTTTGCTCTTCAGTGCTGATATACCTCAACTGTATAGCTTTCCTTTGCACCATATCTCTAATATAGTGGTACTTGATCTCAACATGTTTTGTTCTGTCATGAAACACAGGATTGACAGAAAGCTTCACACAACTTTGATTATCACAGTGTATGATAGTAGGCTCCATTGATTGTCCAAACAATCCTGCAAGGAGCTTACGAAGCCACACTGCCTCACGAGCTGACACACAAGCTGCAATATACTCTGCTTCAGTTGTACTCAAGGCCACTGAAGACTGTTTCCTGCTACACCAGGAGATCATAGCAGTCCCCAAACTGAAGCAACAACCAGAAGTACTCTTCCGATCTGAGACACATCCTGCCCAATCAGAATCAGTAAAACCATGCAGCTCCAAATCCACGTTTGAAGAATATCTCAATCCATATCCGATTGTGCCGCATAAATATCTTAGGATATGTTTAGCTGCTACAAGATGTATTTGCTTTGGTTCACACATAAACTGGCTAAGTGCACTCACTGTATAGCAAATATCAGGTCTAGTGTTAACTAGATACATCAATGAACCAATCAACTGTCTATACATCGTAGAATCCACTGGTTCTGAACTAGCTGCAGCTTCTTTCAACTTATCTAAATTAGTCTCCATGGGTGTAGACATAGGTTTGCAGTCAATCATACCAAACCTTTTGAGAATGTCAACAGTGTACTTCCCTTGACTTAGAATCATCTCATCTGGCTTTTGCCAAACTTCTAAGCCAAGAAAGTAATGCATGAGACCTAGATTCTTCATCTCAAACTCTGAAGCTAATTCCTTCTTGCATTTTAGAATTAGATGTTCTTCACCAGTAATGATCAAATCATCAACATATAAAACCAAAATTAATGCTTCACCATTTACTACTTTGAAGTAGAGGTTAGAATCTGCATCATTCTTTGAGAAACCCAGACTTGAAAGATACTGATCAATTCTTTCATACCAAGCACGAGGAGCTTGTTTAAGACCATACAAGGCCTTCTTCAGCTTGCAGACATGAGACTCTTTCCCATGCACCTCAAATCCTTCTGGTTGCTCAATGTAAACCTCTTCTTCTATTATGCCATTCAGAAAAGCTGTCTTTACATCCATTTGGTGAATCTTCCATCCTCTAGATGCAGCAATAGCAATGATGGTTCTAACAGACGTGTAACGAGCCACAGGAGCAAAGGTTTCTTCATAGTCAACTCCCTCTTTTTGTGAGAACCCTCTAGCCACAAATCTAGCCTTGTGTTTCTCAATGCTCCCATCAGCTGCATGCTTGATCTTGAAGAGCCACTTAGAAGACACCACAGATTTGTCTTTGGGTCTAGGAACTATATCCCAAACATCGTTCTTAAGTATAGACTGATACTCCTCAATCATGGCATCTTTCCATACTTGTTGACTAGAAGCTTCTTCAACATTTGAAGGCTCTGACTCAATAATCTGACTCATCAAGGCAACATAACTAGAGAACTTGTGAGGTCTCTTGCTTTCTTTGAAGGCTCCTCTTGGAGCTGCAAACCTTTCTGCTTCCTGCATTGTCCTGCGAGCCCAAAGAGGTCTTTTCTTTCCAATCACAATGTCTAGAGGCCCATCAGTAGGATCCAAAGGCTCAGCTGGATCAATATCTTCTTTAGGTTCTGTATCCTCCTTCAGATTCTCTGGAATATGGTCAACTTCCATATCTTGAGGAGGTTCTTCTTCATCAATCTTCATAGGAGTGCCTTTGGACCTTCTATAAGCAACATCTTCCTCAAATGTGACGTCTCTACTAATCTCAATAGACTTCTGTCCTGGAATGTAAATCCTGTAAGCTTTTGATGTCTCACTGTAGCCTACAAGAATTCCTTTCTTCCCAGAAGGTTCTAGCTTTGTTCTCTTTTCCTTTGGAATATGAACATAGACTGGACAGCCAAAGATCCTCAAATGACTAACTTCAGGCTTCACGCCTGAGAATGCTTCTTCAGGAGTTTTATTCTCTAAGATCCTGTGGGGACTCCTGTTTTGAACATAGACGGCTGTTCTTGATGCTTCAGCCCAAAGAGAGATTTGTAAGTCTTGATCATGGATCATAGCTTTCACTGCTTCCACAATAGACCTATTCTTCCTTTCAGCAATACCATTTTGTTGTGGATTATAGGGAACACTGAACTCCCTCTTAATCCCTGCTTCAATACAAAAGTCTCGAAAAGTGCCAGAAGTGTATTCTCCACCATTATCAGATCTCAATACTTTGATCCTCTTCCCAGACAGATTTTCAATCTGTGCTTTGAATTCTCTGAATCTTTCTAATACTTCTTCTGATTCTTTAGATCTCAAGAAATAGATCCAAGTCTTTCTAGAGTAATCATCAATGAAAATAATATAATACAAGAAACCACTAGATGATGCAATAGACATTGGACCACACAAATCAGAATGAATGAGATCAAGAATACATTTAGATCTACTTTCACTGGAATGAAACGTACCTTTTGTGTTCTTGCCTAGGGCACATCCCTTGCATGTACCTTCATGTTCTTGATCGAATTTCGGAAGACCGGTGACCATCTTCTCCATGATAGGTAGAGCACGAAAGTGAATGTGAGCCAATCTTCGATGCCAAAGATCACACATGCTGGTACTGTTATGCACAAGTGCTTGAAGAGGACGAGTGCACAGCGTGTAGAGACATTCATGTCTAACTCCAATCACTTGAGCAGTTTTGAAGCTGGAGTTCTTTGCCCATATAAGAACTTTCCCTTTAGAGAAGGCAACTTGATAACCCTTGTTTTCTAATGCTGAAATTGAAACAAGGTTCCTCTTTATCCCTGGTACGAACAGTACATCATTCAACTCCAAAGAAATTCCAGAATCCAAGTGAAGAGTGGAATTTCCAATCCCTTTTACAGAATATCTAGCATCATCTCCAATAACAACTTGATCACTAGAGTTGCTTTCCATTAAGTTTGAAAGGTGACTTCTGAATCCGGTGATGTGCCTAGAAGCACCACTGTCAATCAACCAAGTGGAGTCAGTAGAAACATTGCTAGACAAGGCTAAATAAAATAGATAATCACTGGAGTCCTTTTGTGGAGTGACTTCTTCAACATCTGCAGTGGCAACTTGAAGCTTAGGTCGTTGAGGGCACACCCTCGCAAAGTGACCATACTTATCACAACGAAAACATTGAATCTTGGACATGTCTCGTTTTCTTTTGTAGGTAGGAGCATCATCATTTCCATCTTCTCGATTCCTTTTGAAGAATCCTTTCTTAAAGCCTTTTCCTTTGTTTGATGAATGAGAGGCAAGAACTTGTAATTCTTCATTCTTTGAGCTTTGACCAATACCTCTTGCTGTTAGTCTTGACTCCTCTTGAATGCAGTCAATCCTTAATCGATCAAACTTGGGAAGTTCAGATCTTGCACTGATTCCTTGAATGAATGCCTCCCATGAAAGCGGAAGACCATTGAGAGCAAACATAATCAGTTCTTTATCATCAATCATGTGACCAATAGTGGAGAGCTGATCTTTTATCTCTAAGATCCTCATGAAGTATGTAATAACAGATTCTCCCTTCGCCATTTTCACATGATGAAGTTGTTGCTTCAGTGCAAGGGCTCGACTGGTGTTGTTGATTTCGTACATCTCTTCCAAGGTTGTAAACATCTCTCTTGTTGTATCCAACTTGAAGACAATTGGTACAATATGATCCTTGACGGAATCAACCAATACTTTCTTTGCCCTAGTGTCTTTTTTTGTCCATTGCAGCTTCTCTTCTTCCCCCTCAGGTTCGAGAACTTTTGTTTTCACAAACTCAGCCAAATCATTCTCTTCCAAAGTTAGCATGAACCTGAACCTCCATGATGTGTAGTTCGAGATCCCTTCGAGTCTATCCTCGATTTTCAGACCGTTCACCATCTTGAGAAATTTAGAAGATAGACTGAAAAGGAATAAAGTGAGTGTTGCAAACTAAATCTGATCACGACCTTTTTCACACCCGCTCTGATACCATGTTAGTGTTTCTTAGATCAGATTAGATAATATATCACTCAATAGAAATGCAACACATAAGACAATGAACACAACAAGATACCCTGGGAAAACCCTCCTCTTGAGGGAGAAAAACCCAGCAAATGATTCTCTTATATATGGTAATACAATAACAAAATTCTGCTTACAAATCAGGCCCAACAATGGCCAATGCTTGATAAAATATTTGCCTTCCTTCTTAGTACAAAGGACTGACTTCTTACTTGAAATCGGACTGCTGCTACAGAGATGATGATCTGCTGTTCAAGTATGAACTTCTTCTAGGAATGCGAACTTGATATCTGTTCTTTCTGAAATATGCGAATTCTGCTCTTGGTGATAGTAGCGAACTTTCTTCTTATTCGAATTGCTTTCAATAACCAAAATGACCTTGTATATATATGTCATAATGACGCCTCTTCGTTCAGGTCAGCCCTTTACAATAATAAACAATTAAATATAATTTTAGGTCGGCCAATATAGGAATCAATATAGGGTCGGCCCTTGCTTTATATTTAATTTATTTCTCTTGGGAAGTGCAGACCGACGCTGTAATAACATCAACACTTATCTCTTATGATTATGGTTTCTCATTTCTGGTAATGATGAATCCTTTTATGTAGATAGGTCCACAAATAATTCAACATCGATCTGATTTATGCAGTATGCATACAGTGCAAGTGTAAGAATATTTTATGATTCTCAAGTCTTGAAAAATGAATCTGGCGGCCTTTTACAAAGTTCTAATGTTTTGCAGAGCAGAAAGTTTTATCCCTTGTGAATGTGTAAGCTATGCTGCTGAAACAAGATTCTTATTAAGCATGCTGAGGGAACATGTAATGTCCACTTTTAGAATATTTGGAAATATCTGATTTTTTTGAAACAAAATGAGCTATAACCTATGCTACCAAAACAAGATTCTTATTAATCGTGCCGAGGGAACATGGAATGTTCTCTTATAGAATTTTTGGAAATATCTGATTTTTTTGAAACAAAATGAGCTATAACCTATGCACCCCCAAGTTTTTGGGATGGGTACGACAGGGAATGGGGGTGAACATTTTGAGATGGATTTTTTTTAAGGCCATTTTTTAGGGGAGGACTATTAAAAAACCGGGAAAAATTTAAAATATAAGGAAATTCAAATATTCATATGATAACATTGATCAATCATTCATCATAGAAATTATAGAACCTTTGTGAGCATTGGTAGTTGAATAGGAATTATGATGTTCTCTCTCTCTCTCTCTCTATTAACACAGAGGAATAGTTAATAAAGACATCATGGAGAGTATTATTAAATGTAGCGGCTGATTTTTTCATTTGTTGCTATATTAAATGGGACCCACGCCAGATTTGTAATATCCTTGATGGCTAATGAAAATAATGGCGACTTGCATAGAACAGCTACACCCAAGAAATGCCAATAAATTGGCCTCCCTTAATCTGACGACTCATCGATAGGTGTGGCTGGAACAATTAAGGCTACGATAGGAATTTATGAAATACCCATCCTCCTTCACAAGTAGTATCAAACAATTTCATACAGATGATAAATAAGACAAACAAACCATCCCAAATACTAGAACAGTACAACTAGCTTTATGAATAATAAAATAATATTTTTCTCATTCCAACATTCCCCATTTTAAAATCTTTTCATTTTGAAATTCATCTCTGCAAGAGACTTCACAAATTTCGTATCTCTACCCAGGGAATCAGTATGAGAAATTTGAGCAATTTCTCCAACAAATTGTCTAGGGTAGAATCATTGCATCACCGAATCTAGTTACCCCTAGGGTTTTCATCCTAAGGTTTCGAGCTCTAAGAAGCCTTTCAAAATCCACACAAAATAAAAATATTCAAGTATAATCAAAATGAGCTTGCAAAAACACTTTTGTATCTCTTTCCAATGACCTTTCAAATTCCCACTATTTTAATATTTTAATAAAACCTTGGGAAATACAATGACTTTTTAAAACTTCATTAAATAACCCCCTTAAAGTCACTTTATAAACTTTATTAAATTAATTAAATAATATTACCTTAAGATATTTTTGGTCAGATGAAATTAAATAATTAAATTAAAGATATTCCCTAATCCTCTATTTTAGCCTATGGGAATAAGATAGGCTAATTGGTCACTCCGGATTAGTCCTTGGAAGGGGGCATTAGACAAGGGGTAGCGCCAAGCCCAAATGAAGACCTTGAAACCACACAAACCTTCATGGTCAACCCATCCCCTTTTAAAATCAAAATTGTTGTTTTTTAAAGCACCAAAAAAGTGTTTGGATACATCAAGGCATAGCTAGCCATCCTTGGGATGGTTTGAACATCTGCTAGCTGTCTTGGGGACAGCTAGCCATCCTCTTTTTATTTTTATATGTTTCTTAATATTGCAAAAAAGGGGGGTAGAGGGAGGGTATTTACTACCCTTCCTAGCATCCCTAGAATCATAGTTTGCGGACTCGCCGTGGACTCGACAGACTCGAGAGTCCTTTGGCCAGCCGAGTCGACTCGCCACGGACTCGGGAGTCGAATCTAGGAGAGTCCTGGGTCGGGACTCGGGAGTCCGACCTCAGGACTTAGCCGAGTCTTGAGGTTGGACTCAGGAGTCTTGACCCAGGACTCTCCTGCGTGGCTGGGAGTTAAAATGGGTTAAAAACCCATGTTTTTTTTCACTTTTTCTTTCGTTTTAACATTCAATTTTGTGAATTTCAGGTCTGCAAATTGATTATTTGATGACTATGAATGATTAAATTTCAATTATTGAGTGTTTGATGATCATATGATATGTGTAATCTTTGAATTATGAGTGTTTGATAATCAAATCAGGCTCTTATGTTCTCTAAATACATTAATTTGTTCTTTTTTTTGTAAAAGTACAGTTTTTTTATTGCCGAGTCTTTTCCCGAGTCCGTCCCGAGTCCGAGTCATATTTTTGGGTTGCCGAGTCCGCGGTGAGTCTGAGTTTGCAAACTATGCCTAGAATAACCCCTATAGGGGATGGGGGCATTTAGGGCAGGGGAGGCATTCCTAGGGAGCATAGATTGTAACAACAAAACTGAAAGTGGAAATTAATGTTGATAAAAAAAAATTACAAGCTGGAGTCGTCACATAGGTTTCATGCAATTAGCCATAAATAGCAGGGTCCCCCTTCAAGGCCCACATAGCCACATACAGGCACAACAATTATTTATTACCTTAATTTATCCTTTTTATTGTTTAAAGCACTGTTTTGGAGGTCAAAGACAACATTACGACAAAGGAATTTATGATTCGTTATCTTTAAATAATTCCCTTATTTCTATGGACATACAACTGGACTATACAAGTTCTTCACTGTTGTAGCAGATGATTCAATACATTATTTTTTTTTGTCCGAAATTAAATTTATCATGCTATGTGTATTCTCTTGATTACTTCATTAGGTTTGAAATAGATATCTTGTCTTGAAGTTTATGTTATATTCAAAGGTTACACTGATTTTTCTATCTGAGGTTGAAAATTTGAAAAATTGACTAGAGTTCTACATTGCCTTATGGAAGTGGTTTTATATATTACATGTGATTTCTAGCACCGATGGAAATCAGCTGTAGGTTATTTTTCTGAAGTTTTACCAGCTCAAACATCTAATATTACCTGGCTCAATTCAATCTCATGTGCAGGTATCTATGAAAAATTTGCAAAGCTTTTTAGTACAGCAGTACAGGAAATGAGAGTTGGAAATGGTTTGGAAGAAGGTGTTGTGCAGGTGATCTACAAGTTGAACTTTTAAATAGAATGCATTCTACTATCTACCACAAACAAGCGCCACTACATAGATATACATATTCTAATTTGGAATGAGATCTTCAGTATTTAACATATGTGTATTCAGAGACAATTATTTAATGTTGTAAAATAATTGATTGTTTTGTTACTTGGTAGATATGTTCAAACAAAATTCAATTTGAATTTCATTAATAGATGCTGAATTTTGAATTTTCATGTGTTAGAGACTAATCATTGGAGTGGCCAATTTGCATAATTTTATTTGTAATCACTATCAGTGATCGCTTGGTTGAAATTAGTGATACAGTTTTATGATTTTTGTTATTTTCATACTCGAAAGTTTGTCATCAGACAAAAATTTAAGATATTTTGAGGTATCTCCACATCTAATTACACCACTCGAGGAAATCCGAATATTTTCCCCTCAGAACTATATTGAAGAACCAGAGTTTAAGATTTCTTTTATTTTTTTAATTCTATATTTTTCCAAAGCTTGATTTTCCATCTTGCAAACAGGGGCCATTGATTACCCAAGCTGCAGTGCAAAAGGTACTGCTTTTCACTTATTAACACTAATAACTGTTTATGCATACCCTTTTATTTGTCTCTAGCCTAGAAATCTATAATCATATTACTCCTCTATTATTTAGGTGATCACTTAATTCTTGTGTAATTCTTGGTTTCCCTTATAAGTCCATGGGGAGATCTTATATATGGCACTTATTCTTTGCAGGTGGAAAAACACATACAAGATGCAATGTCCAAGGTAAATTGGCATTTCTTCATGCTAGCAGGAGATTTTCCAAAAACAACTATTTTTTACTTTGTTGATGATAAAGCATCTCATCGCATTTTGATTGTTTCTAAATGTCTCAAAAAATGTCTATTCAAGAGATTCTTAGAAATCAGACTCAAGTTAATATCTTCTGCACCCTGGTTGTTTAGAGTTACTGTTTAGGGCTATAAAGTCTGAAAATATTCTACTTGCTGCTTTACTCTTTTTGATCATTGTTGAAACTCACTTTGATTTTCATGAGAATTGGACAATTGTTTATGGGACCTAAAACTGTTAACATAAAAAAGACAGTCTTAAAATCTTTTTTAAGTACACATTTCAGAAAAGGTGTGTACCTGCATCACTGATAAACCAAATTATGGTACTAATAAAGTCAACCCATCACCATGTGTAGAATGATGCCATAGAATCCTGGTGTAACACTGTCCATCCTGGATCTTAACACATGTTAGCATTTTAATTCACAGCTTTCAATGTGACACATAATATAGATGTAGAGTAAAATTGTTCTACAAATTATGAGGGGAAGCTTCTTTTTCAACCTATAGCCTAAGGATTTCAAGTATGCAATACATACAAAATAATATTAAAACCTTTCTTTTTTCTCTCAAGCTAGGGCACAATGGAATTCAGCACTTTTGCACTAGGCGAGATTTTGTATTTCATGACTATCTATTGCATAAAAAGATTTAACACAAATAATGAATGCTTACAATTTCTAATTAGATGTAGAGTGAAAATTATAGGTAAAATGGGATGGGACTGAAGAACATGAACACAAAGGACTATAAAGTAGAAAAATTGTATACAAAGCCATAACAGCTCCTCTAACAATATCCGTGATATAAAACTTGTGTTAGTTATTAGATTGCTCAATTCACAAAAGAATTAATTTGAAAGGGAATAACTCAATGAATAACAAATTCTGCAAAAAGTAGGTTGCAATATTTCTGCCGAGAAAAGATATACCAAATCTTGCAGTTTTCACAATTTTCATTATCCAGGCATTTCGTCAAACAGTTTGCATGCAACTGAATTTGGTGTATAATGCAATGTTTCTTTGGCAGATATTTTATGTGATATAATTAATTTCCTCAATTTCCAGATCTTAATAATTTTACCAAAATACTGGAATTAGTAAGCACCAGATATAATTTGGCAAACATGAAAATTGCTGTTGCAGATTGATATACTCAGAATTACGTTCGACTGGTGACATAAAATAAAATTCAAATATTCATAAATGATTGGTGACCTCTGTGAAGTATACTCGAAGACCTTTCAGCATTTCCTTATCTCTCATCAACCTCCTTAAAGCTGTACGGGACCTCCGTATTGGTACAGCCCTCCAATTAATGGTATGGAAGCTAATAAAAGGCTGTAATTACTTCTTATAAGCTGTGGCTTACTTTGGAAACTCTTTTAGGGGCTGCACTAGGTATTGAGATGGTTTAAATGCCTTATGACATGCATTGGCTTCCCTTTTTGAAAGGCTTAAAATGTGTGTGGTCCCCTTCGGAACTCCAAAAAGGTACGACTGGGTGTAAACTCAGTTTAGAATAAATTCTGAATTTAAATTGTATTTTTTACTGCACACACCACTATAATTTCTAAATTGTTTCCCACTCACACACACACGACACTTGCAAATTCATTATTTGTTGGCAAATCCCAATAAATTTGTTACCTGTAATTCTTGGGAACTGTAAAATCCGGCAACTTAACTCAATACCTCCCTCCATTTTAATGCAACTGTGAATTCTGCCTGAATTCACATCCAATTTGACTAGGAAGAAATCACTTTTCTGAAGATAAATACCTTCAGGGTTTTCATTATAGGGTTCCAGGTTGAGCACATAGTCAAAACTTCGAATCGGAAAATATAAGAATGACTTAAAGATATCAAATTCTGTTTTTGCATCTTCTTTTATATTTCCTTTGCGTACTTTTGAGAAGTTTATAATTTGTAATTCACTTTTTAATAAAACTCTTCATAAAGTGACTATATATTATTTCACTTTTGGCTCCAACTTAAGTCACTTTATAATATTAAAATAAACATAATTAATCAAATACAAGTTACCCGAAGAATAATAAATTGAGACAACCTTATTTAATTAATTAATTTATTTTCTTGCCACAAATCTCAAATTAGTCTACGAGAATGAAACAAGCTAAAGGGTCCTTCCTAAACTCCTAGGTCGAAGAAGGGGACATTACATAGGCATAGAAATCACTATCAAGAAAGAATCCAAGTGCAAAATGACATCTATTTATAAGGTTTAAAACATATTGTACGAAAATAAATTAAAGGAACGAACTACACTTCTATTCTAGGAATAATCGGGTTACATACAATGCAATCTTTGTTACAAATTCCTATCCACTAATTCTAAAATTGAACACATGCGGTTTTTAGTTAGATTATTGGTACAAAGTACAAACTAATGCAAAGCTATTGTAATGTCCCCTTTTTCAAACTAAATCGAATCAGAGGACTTGAAGCCTATTGTTATTCCCCATAGGCCAAGGGAGGATTTGCCGGGGAATAATACACTAATAATTTATTAAGTGTCCAAAAAACACCATAAGTTATAAAATTGGAAAAAGAACACTTAATTAATTATTATTAAATGGAGCCAAAAAGCAAATAAAAATCATAAAGTGAAGAATGGTGAATACTCAAATAAATAAATATTAATTACCTAAACGGCAATTAATAATTAAAAAGGGAAATGATGAATATTCAAAATAAAATAAAAAGTAATTTTAATTTTTTTTTCAGGGTTGGCTGGAAAAAAGCACAAAAAAATAAAATATTGGAAAAGATAGTTCATTCTATTATTGCAAATTTCTAGAAACCCTTGTGCAGAACTTTGGTTCAACAATTTTCCTTGAGGACGAAAACCCTCTTGGATCTTTTGGAATTGAAAGATGAAAAGCTTTCAGTTTCCTAAGTTGGCTTTAATCAAAAGTCAAAATTGGGCTCATAGTGGAATTTTCAGGTTTCAAAAGTTTCAATAGGTCATACGAGTCAAAGGCTGGCATGAAACAAAGAAAAGAATGTAATAGCTGGTTGCTACTCTCATATAGGCCGTCCCGAATTTGGAGAAATTGGGGAATGATAGGAATGTAATTATAAAATAAATTTGGTAACCTTCCCAAGCCACCGTACAATTGCATAGGGGTAATTGATGGTCAATAGCTCTTGTTTGGAGTCTAAAAAGAGGACACAGGCCTTCTTTCACCAATTGCCACCCTTGTACATAAGCCACCTCACATTATGGGTTAAACCAACATCGAATAAGGAGAAAGTCAGCAAAAAGGTGGAATTCTAATTCAGCAGTAGGTTTGCTGCTTGTGAAAATTTTGAATGTGGGTTTTAAAGGCAACATATTACCTCATTCACAAGTCCTTTCCCCCTTAAATCTCCATCGCAACACTTAACTATGTGATGTGGCAGGCCTCATAAGAATTTTGATTTGTTTTTATTGAATCCTCCACTATTTGAAGTCATCGCTGGTCAAGGGGGAACTGTAGTTTTAGACAAGTGCATTATCTCCGTTCCAG
Source organism: Sequoiadendron giganteum (assembly GCA_007115665.2). Lineage (NCBI taxonomy): Eukaryota > Viridiplantae > Streptophyta > Pinopsida > Cupressales > Cupressaceae > Sequoiadendron > Sequoiadendron giganteum. The sequence continues at coordinate 600,826,777 of CM021106.1, read as the reverse complement.
CAACACAGAAAAAATCAGGTTCTTTGACATTAATATAATATTATTTGAATTTAGTAAGTTGTCATATGTTATGTATTATTTGTTCAAATAAATATATTTGTTATGCAATATTAATTCAAATAAAAATTTAGTTGGACATTACTGGTTTTTTTTACTTTCTGCAAATAAAACAAAATCAGTCTATCAGAAATATAAAAGTTTTTTTTTTTGGGAATTGTCAGAAAAACTTTGAGAGGGAATATATCAGCTATCAAAAGATTTTCTAGAGTTCACATCTCTTGCGTGTAAAGAGTTATAAAAATAGACTTCTCGTAGAATTAGAGTTTCTTCAAAAAGCGCACTAGGCTAAATGTAGAGCTAGCTAAAAATAGCTATTCAACAACCCCACTAGGTTTCCTTGATGTTGAAACACCTTTTTGAAGACTCTAAAGAAACTAATGTCATGCCCTGCCATCTACAACACAACACAACACCAAAAATAAACATTAAAATGACAAATAAATAATTTTAAAAATGACCTCCACTGAGTCTAGCACATTTTAAACAACTAGGCCGACCAATTAAATAGCATCTTCTGGCCGACTTTCAATCACCTATATCTGGCCGACTTAAACCACCTGCCAATCAGTCATATTTAAGTAAATATATTAAAGGGAGATAGTGGCGATTTACTAAGGGATCAGCAATTAAGGGATAATGTTAATAAATTAATTATTCCTGAATGCGATTAAGATTAGTTAAGCAGCTAACAAAGAAACATGACTCTTTGTAAAGACATAACATGAAGAGATGCAACCTTCAGCCAGCAAGGTATAAAGGAAAGGACATTTTAAAGGCAAGGGGGCATTGGAAAAAGCAAGAAGCATCATCTCTTGGACAGGAGAACAGAAAGACAACCTCCTGAATACATCTGCAGCCAGGCATAGGATAGAATAGAGAATATTTGACATATATAATCTACAGAGATAAATAGGGGCAGAGTAATCGAATACCAGCATATGCCTTCACCAACATACAACAGATTCGACCAGTACAATAACATAGTCAGACCCTATGCTATGATGCTTAGTTGATCTGAAATCATTGATAAAGCACTGGTATCATAGCATATTGTGTAACATTTAATTATTGTTATTATTAACAGATGTAGCATATATTTACTGGCATTGTTAATAATGGTATTATTCTTGTTTAGCAACAATTGGTCATGAAGGGATGAGGCAGGGCTGACAAAAGGGAGAACTGCTAAAAGGGCATCCTGTCAAAGGGAGAATTGCTAAGAGGGCACCCTATTAAGGGAGAACTGCTAAGAAGGCACCCTGTTATGGGGAGAACTGCTAGAAGGGCACCCTATTATAGGGACAACTGCTAGAAGGACACCCTATTATGCAAAGGGAGAACTGCTAGAAGGGCACCCTATTGTGCAGCCTCCCAACTATCCCCGAGTGAATCAATTGTCGAAGTAAATAAAGAGGGTCTTCAATCATAAGGGGAGGATACTTGGGGCACCTCATCATGTCCTCCCCATTATGATTTAGCCCACACAGTCCTTGGGACTTGTTATATTGTTATATATAACCTTTCTTAGACTTAGATTTAAATGTATTTCATATCATATTCATCTAACATGGTTGCAGGTTTCCATGACCAGACTTACCTCATTTCAATTTTGTGTAGGAAATTGTATCTTAACTATAATCTGCTATTGGTTTCATTTGGAATTGTGATTTCAGGGCAAAATATAAGGTGATCCCATAAAGGGGACATTACAACTAATCGACTTTAGCTTCTCCTACCACCAATATTGAATCCAATTGGCAATTTGTGTTTGAAAAATGTGCTCAACCTTTGAAGTCAATATCCAAAAAAAATTTGATTCCTTTTCTCCTTTCTGAATATAAACTGTGATCTTTTCCAAATCATACATATTATACACCTATTGAACTTTCACAAATTTTCCCCTGATTAATCGCTGAAATTCTTTTTGCAAAAGATGTGTTATAAACCCTCAAAGTTTGATTTCAGATTTTAAGGCTGCCTTGTCTTCCCCATCTTTTATAACCCTTTCCTTTTTATTTTTTGTTACCAGCTATCACATGTTTAATGACCATGATGTGTGCTTACCCAAAATCTGTTATAACAATCTGAAAATCAGTAGGCTTAGTATTTTGAATAAACTTATCCTTTTGAGGAATAGCTATTGCAATGATCAAATTCCTTTGGTAGTCTTCTTTATCCTAGATTGCTGCTTTGGTTTCTTCTCAAGTGAGTCTTCAATCAATTTATCAAGCATGGCAACATTGATTTGATATGAAGGTGTGTTCCTTTTCCGAACGACCACTAACTTCACCTATTTTTAAATATCTTTTCCTCTATCTTCTACATTTTTGATTTCCTATATGTAAGATGAAATATGAATTATTGGAGGCACTTAAGGAGAATAAACAAATTGTACGAGAGTTGGAATTTGCAATTTTGGCTGAACTTGTGTCAATGCAACATTATTTTTGTGCTTAAGGTGGGGTCCCCTTGGGTCCCTGATGGAATCCACAGTAGCAAGGGGGTGCTTATAAAGGAAAGGCATGTTCTCAAAGAAAAGAATTCAATTGTCTTTGTATTGAATTCTATTTTCAAATTTGACTATTCAAGGACAAAAACCCTTGGTGTGTGAGATCCAGAGAATGAAAATCTCGTTTTTTTCCATTGTGGATTTGAGGATTAAACCCTCTTGTCCAATTGGTGGTGATTCTATTTGGGGATCGCATTTCAGCTTATTTTTGCAATTTATTCCATCTGAAATGATTCATATTTGCAAGCAAATTATTCCACATCATTAAATCAACATTATTGTCTGAGGTTATAAGTCTCCATGTTGTTGCGTCACATTTATGCTAGTCGCCCATTTGCTATCAGCAAGTACAAGTAGATTGACAGGGTTTTTATGCAAATATCACTCCAATTAGGCTACATTCCTCAAATTGCCATACCTAATCCAACTACTCATTTTGCTTTGCCAGTGTTATCAACAATTTTAGGGACTGTTCAAATTAATTTCTAGGTTACACCACCCTTGACAGTTCTGTAAAGTATCATTGTGCCCATTTATTGGGAATTTCTGTCTTCCACACAGTGGTTCAAACTCTTGTAAGTGGGTTCTGCTGATTGTTTACAATCAGAGAGCAATAAAACTTTCATAATTCAGTTGCTAGTCCACTCGGGTCCCCAACGGAACCCTCACCAGCAAGGTCCAAACCTTTACCTGAAAACAAAGAACAACCATGAATAGAAGGACTCACGACAACTTGCTTTTCCATCAAGGAAGATCCCTTAGATTTTGTAGTAGGGCTTATACTTGAGAAGCCCAAAACATTTCCTGCATCACTCATCATCGAGTTCCTAGTTATGGACTGAGTATGGAGCTTATCTTTGAGATCTTGGCACGAGTGGGAAAAATGGCCAGCTTTATGGCAATGAGAACAAACTAGTGAGGAAGACTCGTAGTGGATAATCTACTCTCAAATACCCAGCCTGGAGTGAAGCTTAATAGTGTTAGACAACAACTTATCTATATCTACACAAACACAAAATATTGCATAAACCAAGCGTTTCATATCTTTCGTGACCCTATAATTAACAAGAAGAGAACCAAGGGCATTGGCAGATTGATTTGACATAAAAAAACATTCTTCAAACAATACAAAACTTCAAATGTGAATAATAAGTTATGTAGAATGAGTCTAATACAAATTCTCATTACATTATATGCGCACAAGGCACTTATTTATAAGCTCTCTAAGAGATGTTTTTAAATAAAAAAGAACAAGATATTTGTTAAAAGCATTTGCTTTAGAGCAAAAATTATCACTATCGATCAAACTAAGGAAATAAAATTATTTTAAAATATTTAATGCTAAAATAAATAAAGAATTATAGCTAGCCAAAAATAGGTCTCACTTTTGCTCAGAAATAATAAATGGATTCAAAATATAAATTTGTGAAAAATGACTGCTTATGAATTATCAGCTTTATCTTAGTATCAGCATTTGAATTTTCCAAAGGATGTAGAGACTGAAGAGATGTCCCACTATCCTTTTCTCTTGCCATGTAAACCCAATCTAGGGACTTGTTGATTTTTGTGATCAAAAGGTTTCTGTGTTGATTCTTCTTTATCTAATTGTTGCACAACTACTCTTCTTCATAAACAATATCTGATGCTTAGGCAACTTCCATTTGTATGCAACAATACTGATGACAATCTTCATCAATCCATCCATATAGTTGATATTGAAGGTTGATCCTTCCAACCAAGTTATGATTACCTGCTCAAAATTACTCTTTACCAAATCTAGATTATCCTCAATAAATGTGAATGGCAAAGGTTTGTAGAAACATAAGATATATTGCTCAACTATTTTCAGCTTCTGTATGTTCTCCTTAACACTCTCTAGAGTGGGCTTTTGTAATTTAGATAATACTTGACAATTAGCTATCCGCTTCAAAATCTGATAACTTTCAAGATCATTACTTTTGGGTCACGTCTCTTATCCCAAAGTAGAGTGAGATCATCAAATTTAAAGTTTCTCTATCAAGCCTCCTATAAAATATTTTCTTTACTTGCTCTTGATGATCGGTGATCTTGTCAATCACCTCTACTCTATCTTCTTCAAGCTTGGTTAAGTACATTATTTGTTTCTCAATAGGGTCCTTGAATTCATTGTCTTTAGTTTTGGCTAGCTGTATTGCTAATATCTCTAGAGTGATTGCCAAAATTGCTTTTGTCCCATACATAACGATGAATGGTGATGTGCTGATGGCTCTCTTAGGAGTAATTCTATCTATCCATAAGGCATCATGTAGCTTCTTATGCAAGGTGCATTGATTGGTGTCCAATTTTTAAATGATTGTGACAATATTCTTACCCTAAGGGTAATAATCTAATGAGTGAGACAAGGTAATCTCGTATTCAAAACAAAAGTCTAAGCTCTCTTCAGAAGCCAAACTTGAAGCACTGTCTATTATGCTCTTGTGAGGCATGCCAAAGCTGAAGAGCACATGCTAATACTGAGAGGGTGGGGTGAATAAGTATTAGGACAAATTTTAGCAGTTATTTCAAATCTGCAAATATAACTTCAAAACCATTAAGCAAATAACACATGCAAGAACACAAAAATTACGTGGAAAACCCCTAAGGAAAAGCGCCACAGAAAAATATTGCTTTTATTAACTTCTTACAAACTGTAGGCAACAACCCACATAAGACATTGATCTTACAAACGTGAGCTCCAACTCACTGGAAGCACCAACTCCCTCTGAGCACCAACTCAGTATGAGGCACCAACCTCCAATAAACTCTACTTGAAAAAACTTCTCTGTAATCTGCTCAATCTCTCATCATAAATTTGCAATTTTTTCTCTGTTCATCACACTCTATCTCTGATCTTCAATCACTAAAAAAACATCATCCCCAAAACTTTATACTCTTTCATGCCTTCATCAAGGAACAAACTATCTTTTACTTAGACAAAAAAAACATTTTTTCACTTAGTCCAAAAAAGCTGCAAACTACATGCAGCCGTACCTTTTTAGTTTATTTTTTAGAAACGTAATTAAACAATAACAAAAACACTGCTCATGAGCTGCTGTTTGAATTCTCAAACTAGAAGATTTCTAAAATAACTTGAGCACCCAAATCTGATCATGAAACCTTATCAAATCTGCTTCTAATTCTATATTAAATATTTTTTTTTGTCACATTAAATCTTTCTTTTTATGAAATAAATCAGATTTGGTTTATCCTCTCATATCCTCAAACATTCATTTCTTGTTTCCTTCTATGCTCATCTGTAAATTTGTGTTTCCTCTTTCGTCTTATCTTTCTATTCTCATGTATTTCTTTTCTTGTCTTGCACAACTGATTTTAAAATCTTATCTTATTTCTTTCTAAAAGTGGCAGCCAGCTTTATGTGATTTACTTTCCTTTCTCAAACCTTATTAAATCTTATCAAAAGAATTATTTTCATTGTAGTGCCCAACTGCTCTTTTATTTTCTTTAACCATGCGTTTGTTTTCTTTTACATGCAAATTCTTTCTAACACAGTAGCATTCTAACACCAGGTTCTTATATGTTTTTGCATGCGTTAACCAAGTTCTTATATCTTTTTCCATGCATTAACCAAGTTCTTATATCTTCCTTCCTGCATTAAGCTTTGACATCGATGACAATTATCAAACAGTCCCCCCCTTCTTCGCCCTCCGACCCCCCCGCCTCCCCGTCCCCTCCCCTTTATCATGGATGGCAACTTCAAGCTTACAAACTGAAACTGCAAACTGAAACCGCCACGCTTGAAACTGCTCCCCTGTCTTTGATTCTCCTGCTTTGACATCAATTGCAAAGGAGATAATAACTCTAAAACTTCTTCACAAGGAGCTAAAGAGTATGATAATTATAAGCTCCCCCTTAAAAAATACTCGACCTTACTAACAAGATGAGTGTGACACCACTCCCAACTTCTTCCTTAGGCACTCAAAAGTTTCCTTTCAAAGCAGTTTGGTGAAGATATCTACAACCTGTTCTTTGGTGGCAACATATTCTAACTTCACTTGATTGTTAGCAACTTGCTCTCTTCAAAAATGATACTTAATTGGAATATGTTTAGTCCTAGAGTGCATAACTGGATTCTTGGATATATTAATTGCACTCATATTGTCACAAAAATTACAGATGGGATGATCAAACTCTACCTTGATGTCCTTCAATGTTTGCTTCATCCATAGAAGCTGTGTGCAACAAGAAACTTGTTGTACCCAAACCAAATTTTTTGCTTCATTAAGGCATTTTGCTTAAAATGGTCTAAACCTTGTAGATATGAGGTCAAAACTCAGTTTTTGGGCAAATAAAGTATGGGCTTTTAGTCAGTGTGATGCCAAGAAGATACTGGCAAAATTTGAAAATTTTGAAAATTAGGGTTGCTAAACTCTATTTTTAGCTCGAAACCCTAAAAAATAGGAACTTGTCAAGATTGGCTGAAATTACTTTTGATTGGCTTATTTCACATCACGATCACAGTGGTGAAGTCAGTTTCAATTAAAAGTCAGTTTGAGGCTAGTGGGTAGTTAGAACTTTTTTAGGAGAAAAGTTAGGACCTCTGAGGTCGTCAATGGCAATTGGCCAATACCAGGTATCAATATCTAAGCCTGAAACTCAAAAAAGAACGCTCTACGAAGAAAGATGTTGAAAAATAATGCTTTTTGACGGAGGGGGATTTTCAGATTGGCAAAAAGTGCTAAAATATTCTAAGTCTGGGAACTTTTCACTATGTAACGTGGGAGACACTTGCGCAATCAACGTGCAAATCAACTTTACAGTGTCCGTACATGTGAAAATGATGAAGTATAGTCATACACACACCTTGGTATTCACAACGCTTCAACGTGATCAACCTCAAGCAGTAGATATGGTGTTTGTAAAGCATAAAATGGTGAAAATCAATGAATTCAAAGCAAATCCACTCCCCTGTAGCCCAGGGGCGCCCTTCCATTTGAAGGTCAAGATTTGATTGCTTTGGATGGAGAATACATTCATTGTGTTCAGTTTTCAGTCAGCTTTCCGACTAGCCATGGAGCAAGATCATCCGATTTACAGAACTCCGGCAAATGAAGACAAAAGCAGAGATTACGAAGAGTGTTTTCCACAAGGAGGCAGTCTAGAAATACGGATCTGCTCCCCTATAGCCCAGGGGCGCCCTTCTTTTTGAAGGCCCAGATCTGGATGCATGTGTGTATTGCTGAATTCAATCTTTGCAAGATCAGTCTAGCTTTTCAACGAGCTATCAAGCGGAAGCATATCCAGTGCAGAACTCCGGTTATGAATGTCAGAGGTTGAAACTGCAGGCGGGATACATGTGAGAAAAGGTTGCTAGTAGATGGTTTGAGCGCCCCTGTAGCCCAAGGGCGCCCTTGAATATGATTTGTCAGATGGATGAGTTCGCAGATAGGGTCTTTCTAAGATCTTTTCCAGTTCAGTCTAGCTCTGTGATGTGCCCGTTCACAAGATGATCCGGCATTCTGAGTGATCATGATAGAGGTTCTACCGAACACATAAAACAGAGGATGAAGCATAGCTACACAAAGCTACACATCTATAGGCTAGGGGCGCCTAGCCTTTAGGCCTGCCAAATGGGGTTAGTTGCAATTGCAGTCTTCACAAGACTTGTGTGCAATTCCTTCGCCATTCAACGAGTCCAGCCGACAACCTCCGGGATTTGGCGAGTGCTCGTACGTGCGAGGTCAAGGTGACAATGCTGTAAAGTGGAGGTGGTTGAAGATAGTTTAAAAATGACTAAGTATAGGGCTAGAATTTTCTTTGAAAAAGGCGATTCTCTTTTAAAGGCCTTAGAAGCAGTTTTTTGGCTTCGTCTTCTCCAAGGACATTTCTTGCAAGTTGACCAAATTATAGAGAGAGACAAGCGGCATGCAAATCGGAGCATTCCAGCTCCCGGTATCAAGGGTCAAAGTATGGTGTTCAGATGAAAATGACACTTTTGTCAAAATGGTATTTGTGCTATCACAGAATAGGGGCGCCCATTTTTTTGAGGTTCTTGATTCAATTTGCAGATACTTCACATACAGTCATCGGATGCAGAATACTTCCAGTCACTCAATGAATCCACTATCCAGTCAACAGGGTTCATCATTCACCGTCAATAGCAGTTTGAAGCATCAGAAGGTAATACGGAGGAATGGCTAAGTCTGGAATCAATGCATCAATTTAATCAGAGACGCCTAATTTTCTAAGGTGTCAGATGATTTTAGCAGTTGTTGCTCCCAGCAGACATTTCATCCTGGTCATACAGGCTTCGCGGTGGATATCTCAGCACGGTCGCAGGATCATTCAATCATCTGGAAATCAAAGTTGAACACGGTCAGATGTAATTTCGCAGTCAACTATAAAATAGGAGATTCTCAAAAAATCTCATAACTCTTGCAGATGGACGCCTAAAAAATCAAAATTTGACTTTTTAGAATCAGTGAAGTGTGTTGAGCACAGCAAGATGCTATTTTTGGCAAAATGATAAAAATAATATTTTTGCATGCAGAGCATTGAAAGTGACGAATTTCTTCAAAGATAAATATTGGCGCCACTTTTGGTTCTTCGCATGTTTTGAAATTAAAATATTATTTTTAGTTTAAAGACTCAGAGACAGTGGCAGTTCAACTGGTAAAGGGCCAATCAAATGCCTTCCTCACAATTAGGGTTTCAGCATGCATGCATGAGGGTACAATTTCATCTATTTAACCAAGCATGGCATCTCTTCTCATTCACACAGCTTTGAAAGTTTGAATTTCCTCAAAGAGATTAGTGAATTTTCATTAGAGAATCAAGCTCGAAGGCAATAGGTAAATTCTTTTGCAGGTTCAAGTCCAGATTCAGCATCAAATTCAAAGACAGAGTGGCGATTTTGAAGGAAGAAGGCACAAAAACAATTAAAATAATAAAAAAAGTCTTTTTCTCTTCTATATTTCTTCCATTTTCTCGTCTTAAATTCTCTCGCATGTTCGAAGTTTTGGCAGATTTTGGCAAAACAAAGCATCTGGGTTGATTCAGAAGAGCTTTCTCAGCAAAACCCATGTGCCAAAAATTTTCAGGAAAATTTGTTCCAAAACATCTGTTCTTGAAGCTGCTTTAATTTTCTCAACCGAAATTCTTTTGCATGGCTAAGTAAAGGGCAGATTTTTACATTTCTAACGCTCTGGGTTGTCTTGGAATCATTTTCTGGACAAAACCCATATCTCAGATTTTTCCGTAAAAATTCTCATCCAACAAGCTATTTTTAGCCTCAGCAGGCTATTTTTGGCTTTCCAGAAAAGTTGTTAGAATACAGCCGTGTTCATAGTCAATAGGCGAGTTTTTCAGAATGCAGTTCACTCAGCTTGAATTCAAGACCAAGTCGGTCATAGCTCATAACTTCATCGGGACAGTTGATACAAATCTACATAAAGTATTGCCGGAAGTAGTTTTGGATCTGCTTAAGATCAGGGATTCGGTTATCAAGAACATTGAGCAATCTGGTTTGCTCGAGGCTGCTTCCATACCTATTTTAGTGCATTGCGTGGAGTTCGTAATATCTTGCATCAAGCATTACAATTCCGCTACACGAGAGATACGGTCAATAGATGGACGTGTCATATGCAGTCTCAAACCCCTTGATATCAAGCGGAGTTTGGATATTCCTCAACATCCAGATGGGTTGGTTATTTCCATGAGTCAGAGCGAATAGGCATTCAATGCTGAATTGGATAGATGTCAAAATAAGATGACGGAGAGGTGGCTAAAACAAAAGAAGAACAAGTTGCCAAACAACTTGGGTCGTGGCGAGTGCTGTAATGACCCCATCCTTGGGTAATTAAAATTTTTCTAACATTTCATTCCAAACATATAAAAGTAACAAGTAACAAAGACATTGCAATAAAATTCTTCCTTTCTTTATTGATAAATACATGCAAGTTACAATATATATTTCCACATGAATTCCATTTTCATTGTAAATATAAATCAGAGTACAAAAGTAAAACAGATTACATACATAGCTCGTAAGCTTTTGCACAAATAGTAGTAAGACGGTCCAGGTTCCCTTCCTTTCAAATCTTGGTGTATCCGTCGCCTGCGGTGGAGGAGAAACATCACTCAGGCGCTTTTCCGCCAACCACGGACTGTTAATGCGGTCCCCCGCACATCTATCATTCAATAGATGGCCCTCCCTTCGAACGAAGAGATTGGTAAAGTAACCGGCTGCGACAACCCAACTAAGCATAGTGCTGTGTCCTATACATCTAGAACTTGCTATTTCACAATCCCGAACTAGCATGATGGATCACAATGAACTAACAGTGTAGTCTTGACTATCTCACATCTAAGTGGATGTCGTACCTTCCACTACTTTGGCCAAAGTATTCTCATTCAGTACTTCGAATGAAGGTCATCTATCATATACACTACTCAGGGCCGATTTGACTTAAAGCTATCTTACACTACGCGTAGGTTTTAGTCCTTCATTAGATTGTCAATCATCCCAGACTATCCTACCTCAATCTAATCTAAGACAACAAATATAGGTTCCAGTCCTTCACTGGATTATCAATCATCCCAAACCAACCTACGACATTCTAACTTACTAGAAATAATCCAGCTTGACAAGTAATTCACTCTTTCTCTCCTGTTTCGGAAATCTTTATCCTAGGAGTTCCTTAGCCTATCTCAGTTAATCCAAAACTCTAAGCTACTTGATTAGACTTGACTCCTGTCCTCATTCCAATCCTAGCATATATTAACTAGTGCAGACATAGTCTCCTCATATGGAGTTCATTCAATAATGCAATCACGCAATATGCAATTTCTAGATTCTAGAATGCTTTATTTACCCTTTTTACAATCCTTTATACATTTACCCTTAAAATGCATTGCTTATGAGAGTTTTAACAAGCAGAGCTATTTATCTATATCTATTTGCAAACAACAATCACAAGACCAAGAGAATGCATCATATCAAACAAAGAGACAATAAAATAGATTCATGCCTGGTATTTGGAAGCTCCTTTTCCCAGCACTGCTCTTCTTGACACTCCTTCAGCAAACTTTCAGAATCTTAAAAAAAAGGCTTCTATGCAAGTTTTTCAAACTGTGGTGATCTCTCAAGTCACTTCTCACAAATTGGCTCTTCTAACAAAGCTTTTTCAACTATGGCTTCTCTTCACTCAAATTCCAAAAGGATTTAACACAATAATTTGATAAATGTTGGTAAAAGTTTACTGTATTTCTCACATTCAGCATTTAGGAAATTGCAGCAAATAAGGAGAACACAGCTACTCAAAGGATTGGATATGGAAGCTCTTAAAATTGCAAGACTTAGATTGCATAATGATGATCTTAACAAAGAAAGGCTGGCATCTATTTATAGGCCCGAAATTGCAACAAATTCCACCATTCAGGGCATGTAACATGACAGAACTAACCTTTGATTAATTCAAAATGAAATGTGGCAGCTATTTGATACTTACTCAGCAAAGAGGAAGATGGTTCGACCTATTTTATGAAGAACTTTTCAAACTTCACATGGCAAATTCGTGAAGCATCCACGTACAGGCGTATCACTAAAAATGCCCTCAAAAATGGCGGACTGTATGAACAAATGGCGTTTGAAGTTCCCTATTGAAAACATCAAGGTTAATACGCAGACATTTATGGCCTCCTTCCACCCACGCGTCCAGAATAATGGCTTTTCAACATGTGCGACCAGGTCTAAGTCATGCGAGCTGGGCGCGGGGTTCATCCTTGCCATCTTCCATGATTTTTTTCTGCTTCCACAGTCGCACGATTTCTTCCCTTGAAGAAATCCGCGATTTTTAGCTTTATTCAAACTTCTGATTTAAAAAATCATTAAAGTCTATAGTTTTAAACTTATAAATTTCATTTAATATTTTCCAATGATTTTCCAATATATTTCCAACATATTTCCAATGGTTTGAAAAATTTTGAAATTCTTATATTCCAAATGATACATGTATTATAATTACCAAATAACTATATAAGTTCATTTCAAATATTTCCAAGGCAAAGTCATTTTAATATATATTTTAAAATGTTATAAATACATTTAACATTATATTTAATATAAATACATTTAACATTATATTTAATATAAGCTATTATAGTTTTTTTATTTCACCTTTATTAAAATATATGAATATATCTATATAATATATAAATATTAATATAGATATACCAATATATTTCATTATCGATAAAACTATAATAATGTCTATATTAAATATATTATTAAATATATTTATAAATATATTCACATTTACACTTAAATATATCTATACATGTTTATTTTCAATTTTCCAATTTACGTGTATTATAGGCCAGTCAGAGTACCTTGATACATGTAATTGCACAAACATGTATATATACATTTAACTGTAAATTCCAAGCATCAGTACAACTTATCAGTTCACATTTCATATTCAAGGTTTACAGAACAGTAAATCAGTCAATCAAATAACACCACTCATAAAGCATAATGAAGTAATCCAAAACCCCTAAGCCTAAGGATGACTTATTATGACCATTCAAACTGACTCAGTTCCCAAAACTCTCAGTGAAGTGTGTGTATGCTCAACTTGATCAACTTTATCGGTTACTCGACCAAGCCCCTCTCCCGAGTGATGTCTCCCCTCCGCCTGGAGGAATAGTTCCTATTCCTGCATCCACAGACATACAATCTCGGCAGTTACTTGTTCATAACATCAACAGTATACAAAACGTCTTAAGTTAGAATATTCTCAATTCAATACTATGCATGCAACATTTATCAAGGATAACATCGATAGAAGTATCAATCAGATGAAACAATCATTTAAATAGAACTCATTCATTTCGATAACAAAAACATGTTTTATTCATCACAAAGATTCAAACATTACACTCAATTGCCCTATGCAATAGTAGCTATACAATCGGGGTGTAACAAGTGCAAGGATGAATATGGTATTCTAATTACACTGCTTAATCGTGTCTCAGGTCATGCAGATGCAAACAAATTTCACCCGTGGATGTATTATATCATTGGTAGAATCATCTCGGGGCAAGATCATTATGACTGGGCATCCTTCATCAGCAATGTTACTCACGAGCAAATCACCGGTTTCCTAGCTGCGCATCAATTTCACATGTGTTCTTAACTGGTGTACTTGATCGCTTATCAAAATCAGTTTAACAAGTTGAACACGATAGGCATACTCAGTGTACAGAAAGTCTATCGTTTTTATGACCAGCTTGAGTTCACAAAAAGACTGAATGTCATTTTAAACGTGTACAAGAGGCTTTCTTGACATATATAGTGAGGAATTTGGACAGAGAATTGCACATTCGCATCTCAACAGTTGCCAGAGCAGCAATGAAGAATTGGGTAGACTGGTACATTCAGTTTCCTACTTACACCTATATCCATGTCTATGGATACACAGGAAAACCAGCCATGTTACCACGTTATCCTTCGGATAAAATCATATTCATGGAGTTCCTGAGGCGGTTGTATGAAGTTCACAAACATTTGCGCAACAAGCGTAAACCAGCTGCTGAGTTTCCTTTGCAGTTTGGGATGTATTGGTGTAAGACGGCAGTTGACGCTAAGGTTGTAGGTCAAGAGTTAGAAAATCTCAAACTCAAGTACCTGAGTGATACACGCACATATGATCCTTGGGGTCATTACGCAGCTCGCCTTGGTAATCTCTCTTATCACAAACCTACGATGGAAGATTACTGGGTGAATTGCGAGGATGATTTTGAGGTTCGCAAACGCAGCTACAGTAGGTTCTCTCTTCCGCAGATTTATGTCTTCTTAGCAGAAGATGTGGAAGGATTGTCAGAGGATGAGGGAGATACACTTCCTCAATTTTACAGGGAGCAGGTTGATGGACAACCACTGCCGTTAGTGAATTGGTTTGCCAAGGAGTTCACATCAGTGAAGGAGAGATCGAGCAGGGTCATACAAAATAGTACGCTTTATTTAGAAAGCAGAAGATTGAGAAAGGCATTCGTGCCTAGAGCAGAGCCACCACCAGAAGGAGATATACCACCCTCCTCATCAAAGCCGAAGCAGAAGAAGAGGAGCAACTTGCCTAGGAAGAATCCACATATAGAGCCAGTTGTAGAAGTTGTGCAGAGTTCACCACAACCTGAGGTTCAAACGCATTTACCATCGCCGACACCAGAGCAGCCTCCAGTTCCAATTCACATTGATTTGGATGTGCATTCACCTCCTCGCAGTGACCCTTCTACACATTCACTTTCATCAGATCCTATGAACAGTACAGATCATTCCAGTGGGATTAATTGAGATTTGTGTTGGCTTGAGAATCAACTGGGAAGAAAAAGGAGACAGCCATCTTATGTACTTGATCATTCTGATTTCGATCATGACCATCAAGATGTACCTGACAAGAGGATCAAGAAACAAGTCCATGTTGAGAGGAATGCAGAAAAGGAGATTATTGTTGAGACTGCTGCAGCTCCTGAAGATAAAAGTCTAGCGAGATGGAAGCACAAGACTTCGAATTTATCACAGTCAACTTCAGTAGAAGTACTCATCAGACAGATATTGACCTCCTACAGGTTGCTACAGATAGTGCCAGGGATGCTGTCATCACGCTTCCATATATGTTAGAAACACCAGCAGAACAGGGTCAGATTGATCATTTGGTTGCATATGGCTAGCGATTGGATTAGTGGGAAGAGGAATTCATTGCTAGAGGCCGCCTTGTACTTTCAGAGTTGTACCAATTGCGGTATAATGCATGCGAGCTTCGTCTACGACTTCAGGAGGAGGAGCGTGATTTGGCCATCACTAGACCGAGGGATGAGATTTTGATTGCTAACTTGGGAATGTCATTTGACGCAGTCACAGATGCAGAGGACAAAGAAGATGTCTACGTTTGGAGAACACAGTTGATCTTCAAGGCGGAGATAGAAGGAAAGATAGCATCTGAGGTGGCTGAGAGTAGAGTGCATGTTACTAATGCACTCCACTATGTGAGAAACTTTGTGTCTCAATTACCATGTTTGTATCAGCATGTGGGTGGTGACTATGTTGAGCTTACTAATGTTCAATTAGAGCTCCAAGCACTTATTCGCAATATTTTCAGTGGTGAGACCATTGGCTGCAAGTTGAATTAGCTTACAGTCATGTCAACATTGTTTGATGAGGCGACCAGGAGTAAGGGTGAGTTCCAGTGTCAGATAACTAGTGGAGAAGACATGCTGCATAGACATGGGATTCTCCGCCAGAGCTTCAGTTCCCCAAAGGGTGATGCAGTCAACAACCTCGTGGATGGGTTAATTGCCAGAGATCAGGGCCAGTAAACTTCAGTTCAAGGCGTCCCACCTTTTCCAAGATAGACATTAGACACAAGAGTTAAACTCGAGGCTTCTTTCCGAGTTAACTGGTTGTTACACATTGCATGCCGTGTCTTTCTTGGAAACATCTACAAACACTTGGAGCTTAGATTAGATCTTTCAGCTAACTGATAATAGCATTCCAGTTAACTTGCTTTCAATAAGGATGTGCATGTTGCACCTTGTCCATTTAGATTAGATGTTTCAGTTAACTGATGATAGTTTCCCAGTTAACTGTATAGTTTCATTCAATTAGGGTTTAGGAATAAGATCTTGCATGTCTTGCAAGACTGTAGTTGACTCAAGGTGATTTTAGGGTTGCCTACACTTTGAAGTCTATAAATAAGAGCTTTAAGCTCATTTGTAATTTAACTTTTGCTTGATAGCATACATGCTGCGCCTACCTTGCCTGTAGTATTGCTATTATTGTATCTGTTCAAGAGTGATTGTTGTTATAATAAATTGTTGTGCCTACCTTGCCTTCATGTTATTGTCATGGTGTTTATTCAATCTTAGTTAAATGGGGTTGTTGGTTTGATCGTTATTGCATGCGTATTGCGTCTATACAATATACTGTCCCAGTTGCTTACCTTGTGTTTTGTTTATCATGAGCCTATCCAGAAGAACAAATAGTTGTGCCCACCTTGCCTTCATGTTGCAAAACTGTACTTAAAGCTTATTGTTTGATGTGTGTGATAGTAGACTCATTCAGCCAAGCAGGTAGTTGCGCCTACCTTGCCTTCATGTTATGAAGTTGTACTAGGTTTATCGTTTATTTGTTTGTTTTAATAAACTTCTTCTCGGATTAGCAAATAGTTGCGCCTCCCTTGCCTTCATGTTGTGAGCCCGCACCTGAAGTTTATCGTATAATACATTCCTGCTCCATTTCCTCATGCTCTGTTTCTTGAGGAAACCAGATAGATTTAAAGAAGTTAGCTTAGTTGTAGTTAAATGATCTGCGAAACCAGAAAATACTTAGCTGCAACGTTCTAGGTTTTCTTACCCTTGTGCCTCTACCAGCTGAGAACAAAAAGATAGGATTTAGTTTAGTTTTCTATTCCATGCATTCCAGCACAACGAGGGAGCTTCCCCTCCTAATTTGAAGAGCACTCATTACGTAGTGTGCATAGCTGTACCTACAAACTCACACTCCAGAGGTGTTAGTTCTTACACCAACAAAACTGCTGCAATGTATTCAACTTCAGCTGTAGACAAATAAATTGACTCTTGTTTTTTACTCAACCACGAAACAGGATAATTTCCTAGAAAGAATGCACCTCCACTCGTGCTCTTTCTATCATCAACACTGCCGGCCCAATTTGCATATGTGTATGCTGTGAGGGCGAAATCTTCACCTCTCGGATACCATAAACCGAAATCATAGTACCTTTCAAATATTTGAATATCCTCTTTACTGCACTTACATGAGTCTCCTTTGGTGCAGCCTGTAATTGAGCCACATTACCAACAGCTTGCATAATATCTGGGTGTGTAGCTATAACATACAATAAACTCCCAATCATTGACCTATACAAAGTTTGATTAGCATTGGGAGATTCATCGTCCTTGCAATTTGTATCTTGTAATCATGTAGGTACTCACAGGATTGCAGTCTTCTGCCTTAAACTTCTTCAGCATTTGCTTAATATACTTGGTTTGAGAAAGAAATTCCATTAGCTGATTGTAATTTTTGTAAACCAAGAAAATAAGACACCTCACCAAGCATTTACATTTCAAACTCATTCTGCATGGTAGTAGTGGATTCTTTGCACATATTTTCACTGTTGCCTCCAAAGATGATATCATCCACATAAATTACAATAGTTAACATGCTATTACCTTCATTTTTGACATAGAGATTGTTTTCCGCAAATCCTCTCTTGTAGCCTTGCTGCTGCAAGTATTTGTCTAATCTTGCATAACAAGCTTCGAGGGCTTGTTTCAATCCATACAAAGCCTTCTTGAGCTTGCAAACATAGTCCTTATTTTCTGAAATAATAAATCCATCAAGCTATTCCTTGTAGATTTCTTCTTCCAAACTGCCATTCAGAAAGGCTGATTTTGCATCCATCTAAAAGACTTTTAAATTCTTGAAGCTTGCAAAAGCTAGAAACATTCTTATTGCTTCTAACCGAGCAATAGGTGCAAATGTTTCTTCAAAGTCAACACCCTCAACTTGTGTGTCTCCCTTGCACACAAGTCTTGCCTTATTTCTAACAATTTGGCCAACTTCATTTAATTTATTCCTGAAGATCCATTTAGTTCCAATGACGTTCTTATCTTTGGGTCTTGGAACAAGTTCCCAAGCTCTATTCTTCTTAATTTGATCAAGCTCTTTGTCTATTGCTTCTATCCAATTTTTGTCTTTACTTGCTTCTTGAACACTCTTTGGTTCAGTTTTGGACATCAAAGACGTATCTTCATTTTCTGAATAATCTATCAATCTTCTTGTTGCTCTTGGCCTATCACCTCTTATTATCAGATCTTCTGGATGATTTCTTTGTATAAATTTTGGTGGTGTCTTTGTGGAAGCTTTTGATGATGTCTCAAAAGGTGTCTTTGATGGTGTCTTTTGTGCAACTTTTTCAACTGCACCTCCTTCTATACTTTCATTATCTTCCTTGAACTCCTCTGAATTTAGATCATCTACCTCTTGTATTTGTTTTGGAAGACTTCTATCTTCATCAACTTTAATGTTTGCACTCTCAACAACTTTAATGGTATCTGTATGCTTTACTCTTGGAAGAATATCCAAGAAAAATTCCTTCATCTGCTCTCGAGTCAAATTTACCTAGATTGTCTTCATCTTTTCTAATATAACATGGAATACCAAACACTTTGAAGTACTTCACAGTTGTTGGCCTACCTGTCCATAACTCATATGGAGTCTTGTTGCTATTGACTCAGATTAATCCACGATTCTGAACATAAACAACAGTATGAATTGTTTCTTTGCAGAAAAAATCAGGGACTTTGGACTCATTTAGCATGCTCCGAGCCATCCCTTGAACCATCCTATTTTTCCTTTCCACAACAAAATTTTTTTATGGTGTTTCTTGCAGCTGAAAATTGTCTTTTTATTCCATGCTTTTCGCAGAAATCACGGAATTCAGTTGAAGTGAATTCTCCTCCTTTAACTGATCAAAGACATTTAATCTTCTTTCCAGTCTCATTCTCCACTAAGGCTTTGAATTCCTTAAACTTTTCAAGAGCTTTTGATTTTTCCTTAAAAAAAAAACCCAAGTCATTCTTGGAAAATCATCAATTAAAAGCATAAGATATCTTTCACCTTGCTTGCTCCTTGTTCTCGTTGACCCACATAGATCTGTCTGAATCAGCTCTAGAGGCTTTGTAGTTGAATACTTCTTAGATTTGATGCTTCCTCTAGTTTGCTTTCCCAACTGACATTCTTTACAAATTATGTTTGAAGGTTTTGAGAGTTTTGGAATCTCTCACTGCTTCCTTGCAGCTGATCTTGACAAGATTGTCAAAATTTAGGTGCCCCGATCTCTTATGCCACAATCAACTTTCATCTTCTTGTGACATGCAACACTTTTCACTTTTGGTGTTATTAAGAATATAAAGATTGTTGCTTGCTCTACTAGCCTTAGCAATAGATCTGCCTTCTTTGCTTATTTCACACCCTTCAAAATTGAAAGTAAGAGTGTGTCCTTGGTCACACATCTGACTCACACTCAAAAGATTGTGTTTCAATCCTTAAACAAATAATACATTTTCTATTTTTGTTCTTCCATCTTCAAGAACAAGAGTGCCTTTACTTGAAATTTTCGCTGAGGCATTATCACCAAATCTTACTGTACCACCATTTGTTTTCTTCAAAGTAAGAAACTTACTTTTGTCACCTGTCATATGTCTCGAACAGCCACTATCAATATACCAAGTATTGCCTTCATTTCATGCATGCAACGCTATTTGAACAATCATAGAATTTTTTTTCTTCTACTTTCTTCTTTCTCCAAACCTTTTTCTCTTCTTGCTCATTTTGTCTAGGGGGGTCTGCAAAATTACTTCTACAAACATTTGCAATATGACAAAAATTATTGCACTTGTAGCACATGATATTGAAATTCATTAAAGGAGAAAAATAATTTCTACTCATCAAACCTTGGCTTCGGTTCATATTCCATGCATGATTGTTTCTAGGATATGCTCCATAATTCCTAGCTCTATGACTCAAATTATTTCTAGCATGTACTCTACAATCCATGGCCCTATGACCAAATTGACTGCATGAAAAACAATAACCATAAAAGGAGTTATTAAACCTGGTTATTTGTGCTTGTCTAGATGAAAGAGGTTTTTTGAAGCCATCATTTCTAACTTGAGAATATGTATTGGTCTTTTGACTATCTTTTACCTTATTTCCACCATTTTTAAGACTTTCAGCATAGGTTGTTTGTTTTTCTTCATTTGATTTCATGAACATTCTAGGCACTTTAGAATTTTGATCTTCTACAAATCCAAGATCACTTTTATCAAAAGTAGGCTTTTGTGCATTGATGATGTCACTCAAAATTTCAGAACTTATTTCACCCTTCAAATTTATATTTGCTTGTACCACTGCTTTATCTAATTGCTTCCTCAAGGAAACAATTTCAACTTCTAATTTTTCACAGTTTTTTTCTTTTATTTTCAAGTGATTTCTCATTTCTTCAATTTTCTTAGCTTCTCCAATCTGAATTTTCAGATCTATAATTTTCTTTTCAGCTTCATCAAAAGCTTGTGATATTTTATTTGATGATTCCTTGTCTTCTTGAAGCTGCACCTTCAGTTTAGAATTTATTTTCTTAAGCTTTTCAATCTCATCATAGGCAAAGAAAAGCTCTTCTTCGAGATCTACTCCTCCATCTTCTTAATTGTTCTTATTTCTAGAATCTTCCTTTTGATCATTGTTTTCTTCTATACCCATGAGAAGTATTTCTTCTCTTTCACTACAAGAACCTCCATCATTGTCTTCTGATGAGCTGATGTGTTCTTTAGAATAAAGACTTTTTTTAGCTTTTCGAACTTGAAAGCCCTTTTTATTGTACTTTGGTTTTTCTTCATTCTTGCTGCCCTCTTTCTTTGCAAAGGACATTTGGATGCAAAATGTCCTACCTTTCCGCAACTGAAACACTTGAAGTGCAGCTTCCCTTTGTACTTTCCCGAACCTTTCTTCATTCTTCTCGTGAAGTGAGCTTCTTCATCATCTGAATCACTATCACTCGATTCATGTTTCTTCATTTTTTCTTTTTGTGAAACATTGAATGCAGCCTCCCTTTTGGATGTTTGACCAATGGTTCTCATCTCATATGTAGTTAAAATATCATGCAACACATCTTTAGTTAGATTGCTAAGATCTTACATCTCTTCTATTGCAAAGACCTTTGCCTTAAATTGCAAGGGGAGTGACCTTAGAATTTTTTCAATAATTTTGGATTCTTGAATATCTTCACCAAGGCCTTTAATAGTATTTGATATCTCATCCACACGAAGTAGGTATTGAGCAATAGTTTCCTCTTCTTACATTTTGAGGCTCTCAAACTGTGCTCTGTAAGTTTGAAGCTTTGCCTTCTTAACTTTTTCATCTCCTCGATAAATTTTTTTCAGTTTATCCCACATCTCTTTTGTAGATGCACAATGCATCACTTTAACAAATTCAGATTCAACAAGCCCACAAAGAATGGCATTCTTGGCCTTAGCATTACATTCACTAGCCTTTTTACTAGCAACATCAGTTGGAGCAGTTGTCGGAGCTATGTGACCATCAATCACTGATTGCCAGATGTCAAATCCAAATGCACTTAAATACATCTCCATCCTTATGCTCCAAAAAGCATGATTTGTTCAATCAAATAAAGGAGCCCGATTAGTGGAAAAATCATGTCCATCACTACCAGCCATCATGTGCTTATCAAGATCTACCTTCAAGCTTGTCAGGCTCTTTTTTGAAGGAACCGGGCTTTGATACCAATTGAAGAGCAGACACTAATACTGAGAGGGGGGGGGGATTGAATTAGTATTAGGACAAATTTTAGCAGTTATTTCAAATCTGCAAATATAACTTCAAATCCATTAAGCAAATAACAAATGCAAGAACACAAAAATTACATGGAAAACCCCTAAGGGAAAAAACCACGGCAAACTATTGCTTTTATTAACTTCTTACAAATTGTAGGCAACAACCCACATAAGACACCAATCTTACGAACGTGAGCTCCAACTCACTGGAAGCACCAACCTCCAATAAACTCTACTTGAAAAAACTTTTCTGTACTCTGCTCAATCTCTCTTCATAAATCTGCAATTTTTTCTTTGCTCATCACACTCTATCTCTGATCTTGAATCACTAAAAAAACATCATCTCCAAGACTTCATACTCTTTCATGCCTTAATCAAAAAACAAACTATCTTTTCCTTAGATTAAAAAAAACATTTTTTCACTTAGTCCAAAAAAGTAGTAAACTTCATGCAGCCGTACCTTTTTTTCTTTTCTTTTTAGAAATGTAAACTACATGATCTGGGTGTTTGAATTCTCAAAATAGAAGATTTCTAAAATAACTTGAGCGCCCAAATCCGATTATGAAACCTTATCAAATTGGCTTTTAAATCTGCATTAAAACTTTCTTTTTATGACATAAATCTTTCCTTTTATGAAATAAATCAAATTTGGTTTATCCTCTCATATCCCCTTCTATTCTCATCTACAAATCTGTTTTTCCTCTTTCGTCTTATCTTTCTATTCTCATTTACAAATCTGTTTTTCCTCTTTCGTCTTATCTTTCTATTCTCATCTATTTTTTTTCTTGTCCTATACAGCTGTTTTTAAAATCTTTTCTGATTTCCTTCTAAAAGTGGCAGCCAGCTTTATGTTATTTACTTTCCTTTCTCAAAGCTTATTAAATCTTATCAAAAGAATAATTTTCATGGTAGTGCCCAGCTGCTCTTTTATCTGCTTTAACCATGCTTTTGTCTTCTTTTACATGCGAGTTCTTTCTAACACAGCAACATTCTAACACCGAGTTCTTATATCTTTTTGCATGCATTAACCAGGTTCTTATATCTTTTTGCATACATTAACCAGGTTCTTATATCTTCTTGCATGCATTAAGCTTTGACATCAATGACAATTATCTAACAAAAGCATGACACAATTTTCTCTTTTAGGAAATTGCACACGACTTTTGAAGTAGGTCACTTCATAGAATGGCCTCAACCCACTTTGTGAAATAATCCATCATAATAATAACTTACACATATAGTTGGAGGTGCATGTATTCTTGCCCATAGAAGTACCACCAACTATGAGCATCCACCCTGACCTTGTCTCGAAGAGCATCCATATTCTGATCAACACTATCGGAGCATGCAAAAGCCATGAACTCGGCCCTCACTCGATCACGTTGGTCACGATCATTGAAGATTCTACGAAGTGCTGCCTTGTACCCTTGAGCCACTTCAGCATCCCTATATGGAGCAACTCTTGATGAAGTAGAAAGTATCTCAGGACTATAATAGTTGGGACTCAATGCAAAAGTGAGAAGATGCAATGGAGTGGTCATTTTGTTCCATCTATCAACCATGATTTCTTGTAGCTCTTTGAAGAATTTTTCTTCAGGATCTTCCTCTTTTGCATTGATGATGGTTTTCATATTCTCAATCATTGAGTCGATACCATCATATACTTCTCCCAAACAAGGTTTATCCATGTCTGTGTAACGGATCATTCTTAATATAGGCTCAGTGAAACTAACTAGGTACTCAACACGATCCCACCAACTATCATCTAGGATCCTTTGCTTGATCCTATTTGCCCTTTCACTATTAGATTGCCTCCATATGGCCCAATTTGGGCTGATTACCATGGCACAAAGTGCCTCACGAACCTTTATAAGCCATCTCAACACAATTATGTTGGAGGCAAAATGGGTCTCAACACCCTGTTTGGAAATCAAAATTAAAATTAAAATATAATTTAAATTTAGTATTTACAAAATCAAAATTTAAAATTAAAAGAAAATTTAAAATTTAAAAATATTGAGAATGAACTTGTCATGTCCCCGAATCAATGAGATTGAAAATAAGTGATATTGAATAAAAAAAAAATTAATTAAAATAAATAAATAAAAGGAAATATAAATTTAAATTACAGATGTAAATCTTTACAACATGATAATATTATAATTGTTAAATATAATAAGTTAGCAAATCGAGTAGATTAAAATTTACATTATTATAATGTAAGTAAATATTCTTGGAGTGTACACTAATCAATTATTATAATGTAATATAAAATAAAATAATTAAAATTATAAATATTGGATACCTTGTTTGACTATAGGCATCAATATATTAGCAAATACGATTTTATAAATATTAATATATAGAACAATTTAAATAAGATAAACATAGTGAAAATTGATAGGCCATATGATGATATAATGTTACAAGGCGAACAAACACCCGATGTCCTGACTATTAATTATTAGCAAACCACCGTTTGACGCAGGGAGGTGTATGAGCCAACGACATCCCCAGTCGCTACCACCTTGGATGTTGAGGACACGGAAGAACAAGTCTTCGAACGACCCTTTACTCCATAAGCCTACCGTAATGGTGATACAATTCCCGTCAAGGCCCTGGGCAATGTTTTTGGAGATACATGTCTCTGCGCGACGGGAATCAAAGCTATCTATGGCACTACCGAAGGCACAACCTGAAAACAGCATGAATGGTGTCGCTATGTAAAAAGTAAACAATAACAATAAATCTAGAGTTAGTTACCAAAACGCGATTGAGGGATGCGATGAAGGGACGTCTCAGTCCCGAAAGGCACAACCTCTCCATGCAAAGGGGATAAATAATAATAAGAAATCGATGAGGGAGGAATACAATAGAAGACTACCACAACCAGGTAAAGAACAGGAGAAAGGCGTTGGAGTCTGTAGAATCTCAACAACCCAGGTGAGGATATCTCACTTAGTCATTAAATGATCTAGCATTCCAAATAAGTAGACTGAATAGTCGCCAGTAATAATGGTTGTATATTTATCCGACTTATCTTCTGCAATATTCCCTCACATGAATGATAAATGACCTTCATATTGAATTATGGCCTGAGCTATAACTAGACTATAGATTCATCTAGTCGGTAGACTATAAGCACCCAACCATCCTGTGCAATCAACCCAAGCATGAAATCTATATATGGAAATTGCTGCGGAATCTAATATGGTTATGTTTGAGTGCAACATTGCCTTTATTCTATGACTGTTTCCCGTGTGTGATCAAGAAGAGGTGAACATGCTGTAGATATGTATATATATATATGTTTAGTAACTAGACCCGATTTGGATATATGAACAAGTGTAACTTATGTAACAGTAGGAAGAATTATCAGTAGGGACCATGCATAGTTAGATACAGATTGTCACAATGATTTCTCAAATGTATACATAGTGGATGTTCCAAATCTAATTATGGATGCAATACTTTCCTTAGAAATATATATATAGTAGATGTTACTAATCAGGTTATTGGTGTAAAGCTTCCTTTAGTATTATCATAATGAACAATGATGTTGATATTGACTTAAGGAATTAATTATGAATGCAAATTTATTGGATTGCTAAAAGATTGTTTGCAGAGTGTTTGTTAATCTTATTGGGAGGAAGGGTGTGAGGGAAGTGGTGCCTAAAAACCCCACTTAAGTCCGCCCCCGGAACCCAAGGCAGGGAAGGGCTCTGGAGGGGTGGAAATTCCACTCATAGTCCGCCCTGTCCCATTGCCTGGGTGGGCCATGGAGGGGTGGGGGTTCCACTCATAGTCTGCTACGGCCCTCGAGGGGTGGTAGGCCCGGGCCACTTATCCTTTCCCCCGACTATCCCCAATAAGACAAAGTGTTTGTCGAGGTGCTGACATGGGTAGAGAAGGCAGGTACATGTGGTTCCGCTAAGCACGCCACTTCGAGGATGGAATGGTCTTGAGAGACATTCAACTCGAAGCCAAGGGGTGGGTTATCCTGATAGGATGCTTGTGCCCTTGGGCTTAGATGGATGGTTCCAAGCAAGTCTACCCATACAACTCCTCATATGTATTTATTGTTGAATTATGATTATGTTTATATTTTGGATATCTAGATATTAATGCTAACAGGTATGTTGTTAATATGATGAAAACAGGGATCCAATCTAGGGTCAGTGCATTAGGAGAACATTCATTTGGAAATAAGCCAAGTAAGGGACATTACATAACTTACCTTCAACAATTCCAATTTTGAGAATTGTCTAAATATTCCTTGTGTCATATGGTGGTTGGTGACAAACATTTGGATGTCTTCGTCCTCAGCAAACACTTGTTCAATCCACTCAATTTTGGATCCTGTTGGTGTAAGAACTAACACCTCTAGAGTGTAAGTTTGTACAGACAGCTATGCACACTACGTAATGAGTGCTCTTCAAATTAGGAGGGGAAGCTCCCTCGTTGTGCTGGAATGCATGGAATAGAAAAGTAAACTAAATCCTATCTTTTTGTTCTCAGCTGGTAGAGGCACAAGGTTAAGAAAACCTAGAACATTGCAGCTAAGGATTTTCTGGTTTCACAGATTGTCTAACTACAACTAAGCTAACTTCTTTAAATCTATCCAGTTTCCTCAAGAAAACAGAGCGTGAGGAAATGGAGCGGGAATGTATTACACGATAAACCTCAGGTGCAGGCACACAACATGAAGCCAAGGTAGGCACAACTATTTGCTTATCCGGGAAGAAGCTTATTAAAACAAACGTATATACGGTAAACCGGGTACAGCTTCACAACATGAAGGCAAGGTAGGCGCAACTATCTGCTTGGCTGAATGAGTTTACTATCACACACATCAAACGATAAGCTTTGAGTACAGATTCACAACGTGAAGGCAAGGTGGGCGCAACTATTTGCTCTTCTAAATAGGCTCATGATAAACAAAACATAAGGTAAGCAACTAGGACAGTATATTGTATAGATGAAACACGCATGCAATAACGATCAAACTAGCAACCCCATTTAACTAAGATTGAATAAACACCATGATAATAACATGAAGGCAACGTAGGCACAACTATTTATTATAACAACAATCACTCTTGAATAGATACAATAATATTAATAGCAATACTACAGGCAAGGTAGGCGCAGCATGTATGCTATCAAGCAAAAGTTCTAATTTACAAGGGTGAACCAATCTTGAGAATAGGCATGTTGCCGACAACGCAACAATTCTCTATCACAAGGAAAAGCTAATTACAAATGAGCAAAGAGCTCTTATTTATAGACATCAAAGGTGTAGGCAACCCTAAAATCACCTTGAGTCAATTACAGTCCTACAAGACATGCAACATCTTATTCCTAAACCCTAATTGAATGAAACTATACAGTTAACTGGGAAACTATCATCAATTAATTGAAACATCTAATCTAAATGGACAAGGTGCAACATGCATGTCCTTATTGAAAGCAAATCAACTAGAATGCTATCATCAGTCAACTGAAACATCTAATCTAAATGGACAAGGTGCAACATGCACGTCCTTATTGAAAGTAAGTCAACTGGAATGCTATCGTCAGTTAACTGAAAGATCTAATCTAAGCTCCAAGTGTTTGTAGATGTTTCCAAGAAAGACATGGCATGCAATGTGTAACAACCAGTTAACTCGAAAAGAAGCCTCGAGTTTAACTCTTGTGTCTAATGTCTATCTTGGAAAAGGTGGGACGCCTTGAACTAAAGTTTACTGGCCCTGATCTCGGATAATTAACCCATCCACGAAGTTGCCGACTGCATCACCCTCTGGGGAACTAAAGCTCTAGCGAAGAATCCCATGTCTATGCAGCATGTCTTCTCCACTAGTTATCTGACACTAGAACTCACCCTTACTCCTGGTCGCCTCATCAAACAATGTTGACATGACTGTAAGTTGATTCAACTTGCAGCCAATGGTCTCACCACTGAAAATTTGTGAATAAGTGCTTGGAGCTCTAATTGAACATTAGTAAGCTCAACATAGTCACCACCCACATGCTAATACAAGCATGGTAATTGAGACACAAAGTTTCTCACATAGTGGAGTGCATTGGTAACATGCACTCTACTCTCAGCCAACTCAGATGCTATCTTTTCTTCTATCTCCGCCTTGAAGATCAACTTTGTTCTCCAAACGTAAACATCTTCCTTGTCCTCTGCATCTATGACTGAGTCAAATGACATTCCCAGGTTAGCAATCAGAATCTCATCCCTGGGTCTATTGATGGCCAAATCACGCTCTTCCTCCTGAAGTCGTAGACGAAGCTCGCATGCATTATACCGCAATTGGTACAACTATGAAAGTACAAGGCGGCCTCTAGCAATGAATTCCTCCTCCCACTCATCCAACCGCTTGCCATATGCAACCAAATGATCAATCTAACCCTGTTCTGTTGGTGGTTCTAACATATGTGGAAGCCCGATGACAGCATCCCCTGTCCTATGTACAAGGCTAGAAATGTACTAGCGAAGCTGCTGTATTTCAGCCTTGAGAGCTAATTTATCTTCACCATCCTTCACCATTCTATCCCTGGCACTATCTGTAGCAACCTGTAGGAGGTCAATGTCCGTCTGACGAATACTTTTACCGAAGTGTACTATTATAACTTCGAAGTCTTGAGCTTCCATCTCGTCTAGACTCTTATCTTCTAGAGGTGTAGCTATCTCAACAATGATTTCCTTATCTGCACTCCTCCCAATATGGATCTGTTTCTTGATCCTCTTTTCAAGTACATCTTGATGGTCATTGTCGAAATTGGAATGATCAAGTACATAAGATGGTTGTCTCCTTTTTCTTCCCAGCTGACTCTCAAGCCAAGAGGAATCCCGACTAATCCCACTGGAATGATTTGTACTAGTCGTAGGAGGATCTAATGAAAGTGAATGTGTAGAAGGGTCACTGCGAGGACGTGAATCCATGTCCAAATCAATGTGAATTGGAACTGGAGGTTGCTCTGGTGTCGGCGATGGTAAATGCGTTTGAACCTCAGGCTGTGGTGAACTCTGCACAACTTCTACAACTGGCTCTATATGTGGAATCGCAACAGATGCTTTTCCCTTTGAATTACTAGGCACTGGATTCTTCCTAGGCAAGTTGCTCCTCTTCTTCTACTTCGGCTTTGATGAGGAGGGTGGTATATCTCCTTCTGGTGGCGGCTCTGCTCTAGGCACGGATGCCTTTCTCAATCTTCTGCTTTCTAAATAAAGCGTACTATTCTGTATGACCCTACTCGATCTCTCCTTCACTGATGTGAACTCCTCGGCAAACCAATTCACTAACGGTAGTGGTTGTCCATCAACCTGCTGCCTGTAAAATTGAGGAAGTGTATCTCCCTCATCCTCTGACAATCCTTCCACATCTTCTACTAAGAAGACAAAAATTCTACGGAAGAGAGAACCTGCTATAGCTACGTCTGCAAACCTCGAAATCATCCTCGCAATTCACCCAGTAATCTTCCATCATAGGTTTATGATAAGAGAGATTACCAAGGCGAGATGTGTAATGACCCCAAGGATCATATGTGCGTGTATCAAATGTGCGTGTATCAACCAGGTACTTGAGTTTGAGATTTTCTAACTCTTGACCTACAACCTTAGCATCAACTGTCGTCTTACACCAATACATCCCAAACTGCAAAGGAAACGCAATAGCTGGTTTACGCTTGTTGCGCAAATGTTTGTGAACTTCATACAGCTGCCTCAGGAACTCCATGAATATGGTTTTATCTTAAGGATAACATGGTAACATGGCTGATTTTCCTATGTATCCATAGACACGGATATAGGTGTATGTAGGAAACTGAATGTACCAGTCTGCCCAATTCTTCATTGCTGCCATGGCAACTGTCGAGATGTGAATATGCAGAAAGTGATTCTAAGACAACCCAAAACGTCAGAAATGTAAAAAATTGACCTTCATTCAACCATGCAAAAGAATTTCTGTTGAGAAAATT
Organism: Sequoiadendron giganteum; assembly: GCA_007115665.2. Classification (NCBI taxonomy): domain Eukaryota; kingdom Viridiplantae; phylum Streptophyta; class Pinopsida; order Cupressales; family Cupressaceae; genus Sequoiadendron; species Sequoiadendron giganteum. Next base: position 600,796,818 of record CM021106.1, on the reverse strand, counting down.
AAAGCTTCGAGAACAGATGTTCTGGAACAAATTTTCTTGAAAAATTCTAGCACATGGGTTTTGCTGAGAAAGCTCTTCTGAATCAACCCAGATACTTTGTTTCGCCAAAATTTGCCAACACTTCGAACATGCGAGAGAATTTAAGATGAGAAGATGGAAGAAATATAGAAGAGAAAAAGATGTTTTTTATTATTTTAATTGTTTTTATGCCTTCTTCTTTCGAAATCGCCACTCTGTCTTGAATCTAATGTTGAATTTGGACTTGAACCTACAAAAGAATTTACCTATCGCCTTCGAGCTTGATTATCTAATGAAAATTCGCTAATCTCTTGAGGAAATTCGAACTTTCAAAGCTGTGTGAATGAGAAAAGACACCATGCTTGGTTAAATAGATGAAATTGTACCCTCATGCATGCATGTTGAAACCCTAATTGGGAAGAAGGAATTCGATTGGCCTCTTACCCGCTGAACTGCCACTGTCTCTGAGTCTTAGACTAAAAATAATATTTTAATTTCAAAACATGCAAAGGACTAAAACTGGCACCAATATTTATCCTTGAAGAAATTTGTCACTTTTTAATGCTTTGCATGCACAATATATTTTTTAATCATTTTGCCAAAAATAGCATCTTGTCGTGCTCAACAAACTTCACTGATTCTAAAAAATCAAATTTGGATTTCTTAGGCGTCCATCTGCAAGAGTTATGAGATTTTTGAGAATCTCCTATTTTATAGCTGACTACGAAATTACATCTGACAATGTTCAACTCTAATTTCCGAATGATTGAATGACCTTGCGACCATGCTGAGATATCCACTGCGAAGCCTGCATGACAAGGATGAAATGTCTGCTGGGAGCAACAACTGCTAAAATCATCATCTGACACCTTAGAAAATTAGGTGCCTCTGATTAAATTGATGCATTGATTCCAGACTTGGCCATTTCTTCGTATTGCCTTCAGATGCTTCAAACTGCTATTGACGGTGAACGATGAACCCTGCTGACTAAATAGTGGATTCATTGAGTGACTACAAGTATTCTGCATTAGATGACTGTATGTGAGGTATTTGCAAATTGTATCAGGAACCCCAAAAAGATGGGAGCCCCTGGCCTATGATAGCACAAATACCATTCTGACAAAAGTGTCACTTTCATCCGAACACCATACTTTGACCCTTGATACCGGGAGCTGGAATGCTCCGATTCGCGTGCCGCCTGTCTCTCTGTACAGTTTGGTCAACTTGTAAGAGATGTTTTTGGATACGACGAAGCCAAAAAACTGCTTCTAAAGCCCTTAAAAGAGAATCGCCTTTTTCAAGGAAAATTCTAGTTTACACTCAGTCATCTTTTGAACTGTCTTCAACCACCTCCACTTTACAGCATTGTCACCTTGACCTCGCACGTACGAGCATTTGCCAAATCCCGGAGGCTGTCGGCTAGACTCATTGAATGGCTGGAGTAATTGCACACAATTCTTGTGAAGACTGCAATTCCAAATAACCCCATCTAGCAGGCCTAAAGGCTAGGCGCCCCTAGCCTACAGATGTGTAGCTTTGTGTAGCTATGTTTCACCATCCTCTGTTTTACGTGCTTGGTGGAACCTCTATCATGATCTCTCAGAATGTCAGATCGTTTTGTGAATGGGTGCATTACGAAGCTGGACTGAACTGGAAAAGATCTTAGAAAGACCTATTTGCAAACTCATCCATCTGACAAGTCATATTCAAGGGCGCCACTAGGCTATAGGGGCGCTCAAACCATGCATTGTCAATCTTTGTTCACATGTATCCCGCCTGCAATTTCCACTTCTGACACTAATAACCAGATTTATGTACTGGATACGCTTCTGCTTGATAGCTCGTTGAAAAACCAGACTAATTCTGCAAAGACTGAATCCATTAGCAAACACATGCATCCAGATTTGGGCCTTCAAAAAGAAGGGTGCCCTTGGGCTACAGGGGCGCAGATCTGTACTTCTAGACTGCCTCCATGTGAGATACACCCTTCATAGTCTCTACTTCCGTGTTCGTTTGCCGGAGTTCTATAACTCAGATGACTTTGCTCCATAGTTAATTGGAAAGCTAACTGAAAACAGAAAAGAATGAATGTATTCTCCATCCAAAGCAATCAAATCTTGACCTTCAAATGGAAGGGCGCCCTTGGCCTACAGGGACGCAGATTTCCTCTGAATTCACTAATTTTCACCATTTTATGCTTTACAAACACCGTATCTGTTGCTGAGTTTGACCATGTCGAAGTGATGTGATTGTCGAGGTGTGTGTATGACTATACTTCATCATTCTCACATGTACGAACACTGTAAAGTTGATTTGCACGTTGATTGCGCAAGTGTCTACTACGTTACATAGTGAAAAGTTTCCAGACTTAGAATATTTTAGCACTTTTTTGCCAATCTAAAAATCCCCTCCGTCAAAAAGCATATTTTTCAACACATTTCATCGTAGAACGTTCTTCTTTGAGTTTCAGGCTTAGATTTTGATACCTGGTACTGGCCAATTGCCATTGACAACCTCAGAGGTCCTAACTTTTCTCCTGAAAAAGTGAAAACTATCCACCAACCTTAAACTGACTTTTAACTGAAACTGACTTCACCACTGTGATCGTGATGTGAAATAAGCCAATCAAAATTAATTTCAGCCAATTCTGACAAGTTCCTATTTTTTAGGTTTTTGAGCTAAAAATAGATTTCAGAAACCCTAATTTTCAAATTTTTCAAATTTTGCCAGTATCTTCCTAGCATCACACTGACTAAAATCCCATACTTTATTTGCCCAAAAACTGAGTTTTGACCCCATATTTACAAGGTTTAGACCATTTTAAGCAAAATGCCTTAATGAAGCAAAAAATTTGGTTTGGGTACAACAGATCCAATTTTTTGTAGCATTAGATTGAGGGAGTGGACAGCACAAGGTGTCCAAAAAATGTGTGGATACTTCTCTTCAATCAATAACCCAGCAGCCCTACAATTTTTGGCATTGTCGGATACAACTTGCACAACATTTTGATGGCCCACTTCTTCAATAGCTTGGCAAAGGATGTCAGCAATAAATGGACCATCTTTCACCTATCCTTCACAATCCATTGCTCTCAAAAACATTGCCCTTTTAGGGGACACGACAATAACATTGATCAATGGACGATTTTTTGCATCTTTCCATCCATCAGAAACGATGGTCATCCCTGTTTCGATCCATGAATCCTTTATGGGCTTCAAAGAGTCTGCTACATGTTTCGCCTCTTTCTCCAATAAGGTGCAACGCACCTTCTCAAAACCTGGGCCCTTATACCCCTTTGGAGCCTCATTAATAGATTTCACCATTTTTTGCCAATATGGTGAACGAACAACGTTGAATGCCAATCCATTGGCATAGACACATCTTGCTATGTCTTGATCAGCAATATCTCTTGCCTCATTCTGAAATGAAGCTTCCAATGGTCCCTTAGATCTTTTATTTGATGAGGGCACGGTTTGTTGTTGAGGGATGTTCATAAATGGATGGCTTTGTGTCGGCGGAATATAAGTAGGTGGTGGTGTAGGGGGTTTCATGGATCGAGATCCTTTCCTCAAAGGATGGCTTGTTTTAAGACTACTAGCTGTATGCTCTGATTTTTCTTGCTCAGCAATATATTTCAACACTACATCATCTGGAAGGCCTTTGCCATCACCAGAAGGAGGTCCTGGACAAGGTTTGATGCCATTATCAAGGATCTTACACAAGTGGGCTCTCACTCAACTTTATGAGCTCGTATATTGAACTTTGCAATGACTACAAATCCAAATAAATACTCCACCACCTGGACATTGTTGAACCATTTCTACATATTTCCAAAGGGGAGAGGTTGCATTTATTTTGAAATGAGATTGGCCTGAGGAAGAAGTGGATGCCATTGTAATACCTAAGGCACAACAAATTGAAATAATTTTGGTATTGAAATTTGAAACTAAAAAAGTAAAAAACTTAAAAGAATGAGAACAATCAACAAAACAATAAAAACAAAACAAAATAGTTCATTTGTTAAAAAAAATGTAAGAAAAAAATTAAAAAACTTCAAAGAAACCTACCTCTTTTGAACAAATCTTGCTCTACAATCTTCTTGGCAACGAACGGACACTTGCAAGTGCTTAGGAATAGCACAACAATCAACTTTGAACAACCAACGATCAGCCTTCAAGTCTATTCAAGCTTGTGCAAGCAAGAGAGAAAGTTCAGCAATGGAGACAAAAAAACTTGTTTTTCATTCACAAATTGTTAAATGGGAGTGCTTTTACCTTTTTAGTGTGTTTGGAGGCAAAGATTAGGGTTGGAATGAATATTTAATTATTTAGAAGTCAATTGGTGGTCAAAAAAATAATTAAAAAATCCACTTTTTTCGCGGCCTGGGAGTTTTCACGTCTGGATTTGTCACGGATTCGTCTGGGCGTATGGTGGTCGAATCCATAGTGGCGAATCGAATCCAGGGCGAATCCGCGGGTCAATTTTTGAATCCGACCCGAATCCAACCCGAATTTCAAATCCAACCCGAATCGAACTCGAATTTCGAATCCGGTACAAATCATATCGTATCCAGAGGCTTAGATTGACGAATCAGTAACTTAGGAAAATACCATGAAACTTGCATCTCTCAAAGATGGTTGCCGAATGCTAAAATTTATTGCTACATCTCTTTGAGAAGAGTGTAAGATCATTCATGTACACTACAATTATCTTATCTTTCAAGTCAATTAATACCAAATCCATAAAAAAAAAAAAAAAGCACCTATGTTGATGAGACTAAAGCGACATACATCCTTTTGTGACAACACGAGGGACCCCATGGAGTAGTGAATGCTATGCTGTTGATCTTTGGTTGCAAGCTGCAATTTGATTTATCTGAATATCCATTCAATAATGATAACATCTCACGAGCTTGTCAGCTGTTTGAAAGGTATGGTCACGGTATCAAAATTTCACTACTATAGCATTTTGCTGCCTACGTATTCATCACATTTTGAGATTGGAGTAAAAATGAATTCAAGTGTTATTTTGCAAATATTTGAAACAGAGAAATTCATAGATTTACAAAGTAATGCTGTTTTTATTCATATTGTAAAAGCTGAAGTCCCACACAAGCCGTGGGAGTAACCTGATTTGATTCTTTAAATCAAATGCTGAATACATGAAAGAAAAGGAGCACACAACTGAAAATAGAGTAAAAACAAGGAAAGAAGGTGATTCGTCATTGCCTGGAATGACGAATCATTGTTGAAGCTGTGTGTTGAAATTCGTCCAGCTTTGGTGTCACAGCCAGCTCCAGCTTTAAGGTCAACTTGCAAAATTGTGAGAAATGGCGTTAGAGCAATGACAAATCAGTTCCTACCTTATCCCTACGCTACCAACAGAGATGTGATCTCATTCAATAATGCATTCACTAGATGATTGAAAGAAAAGCAGAACATCAAAAGAAGCCTTTGAATCTGTCACTTTTTACTAATTTGTTTGTGTCATGTGCAGAGACAGGAAATGCAATATTGCTGTTTTTTATCAGTTTTGTGATGAGTGGGGTTAAATGTGGCTCCCACAAGGGTTGAGCCTAGCTCATCAAATGTTTTGTGCCATATGAACATTATGAAAATCTATTGTGTTATGCAGATTTTTTTTGCAAATTCAGTACAAAGGTATGCAAAAGTAAACAACAGCAGTGCTGCATTTTAGGTTCATTTCCAGAATGCATCGTTTCAGTTTTCATGAGGACAGCATTATGCCACTTTCTGTAAGATATCAAAAATATATAAAAGAGAGCAGCAAACATAGGAACAAATACGTATTTTGCCACTCATATCACTATGTTACGTTACAGCCAAGCTGATGAAGGTCACAATGCTAAGTTGCTGAAAGAGCAGAAAAAATCAATACATTTTGTTTGCATCAGCTATAGCTAACATGATGATGTTTTTTCTTTTTATCATGATCACAAAGGCAACATCATGTTATTTGCGAAAAATATTCGTAAGTCAAAGCTCAGAAATGGATTGCAGCTACATTTGGGTTTTGACCAAAATACAGAAATGAAAAGATTCTTTCAGAGTTTCCAAATGCCAGATTCAAATCTTATACAGAATGCACATTCTTGTTATTTTCCAGTTTTTAACCATGCAAGAGATTTTCAGTAGACAGAAAATACAGTTTGTGCTTCAAACAGAGGATACCCATGTAAGGTTTTTATAGCAAAATGCAAAAATGTGTGAGGCACATCAAGGGTCGAGCCCAGGTTAGAGTATCAGTTTTTGTTTTAGGAAAAGAGGAGAGTTTTTTCAAGTTTTGCTGCTGGGAGAACATAATCAAAGCAAAGTTTCATCTTTTATAAATGCATAAATTTTGAATGGAAAACATTAGTTTATTAACGTTATGTTGCAACTGGCGGAAGAGAATACACAGAAATTTCATAAAAATGAGCTTCAGCTCAAGCATTAATGGCGCGGCCAACCAAATAGGCCTATATTTTTCTAAAAAATGACAACATTTCTGCAGAAATAAAGCTCGAAGTTTCCTTGTCTGAGAATGAAATGTTGAGGAAAAAACGTAGCAAGAAGTGGCTTACCTTGTAATGCCCGTGGAAAAGAAGAGAAATCACACCCAGCTCTTATGAGCTCACAAAATGCAGGGTCGAACTCTCCCATGGCGGCCAAGCAGGAAGATGACAAAAAAAAATGCAGCCAATACAATGACACAGCAGAGATACAATACAAGGATATGTCAAAAAACGCATGATACAGCCTGGCCGCGCCCAGCAAAAGCTTTAAAAGCTTCGAAAATGCAAGAGAAAAACCAGTTTCAATTCAAAAAAAAATCAACCTTACCACATGCAAGCTTCAGCCAAAGCCTCAAGAAGAAAAAACGCAGATTTTTAATGGCGTCCAAAGCACACAGACTTCCTTCCTCAGGCACAGCTAGGGTTCATGATGGCGGCGCCCAGCAGCAGGAGAACAAAATGCAAATGAATGTCTTTGCATTCATTTTAGGGTTAATACCCTAATTCGACCAAGGAGGGAGAAGGCAATTTTTGCCTTAAGGTTTTTTTTATTAAGTTTTTCCCCTCTCTCTTCATGCGTGGCTTTTCAAATGCTTTTGTTTTGTTAAGTCTTTCATTAAAACTAAAGACTTATGTTTTTGTCTTTTATTCTGGTCTTAGACTTTACATTTCATTTTTGCATTTTGATTTTTTTTAATTATTAATATTTTTATTTAAAATGATTTATTAGATCATTTTGATAAAGATCAAATATTTTAAAAAAAAAAAATGCAAAGTAAGGTATTCTATCATTTTGCATTCTTTTCAGAATTGTAAAATTTATTCAAATGATGTTATTATAAATCATTTTTGAATAAATAATATCAAATGCAAAAAATTAGAACTTCAAGTGAAATGTTTCATTACTTGCAAATTGTAAATCTTTATTAAAATGATGAATTATAAATCATTTTAATTAAAGATATTTTAAAAATGCAAACATGAAATGTTCTAGATGAATCAGAAGTCTTTCCACTTGTATTTTCTGTCAAATTGTAAAACTTTATTTTAAAGTGATAAATTATGAATCACTTTTTAATAAATGTTTAAAATACAAGTTGAAGTCATTTAATGACTTTCAAAGACTTTGATCATTTTGATAAAAATTCAGATATTTTTGAAATACAAGTCAAGGTCACATTTAATGTCATTTAATGACATTCAAAGACTTGCTGCAAGGTTTAATAAATGTTTTAAAATACAAGTTGAAGTCATTTAATGACTTTCAGAGACTTAGTGCCAAGTAGTCAAATCCAGCATTAAAAGCAAGTTTTCTTCAAAGTATGCAAGTAGGGGAGGTTTTTTGGACCTTCCTTGTTTGGAGGAGATTTTGACATCACCTTGGTTTTTGGACCCAAAATTCAATTCCGAATTTTGAGAGGGCTTTTCTATAAATTCTTGTTCCTCATTCATTGTAAGCAGTTCTGATTATGCAGAGGAGGCTTATGTGACATTTTGGTGTCCTAGCATTTTGGTGCAGACTTTGTAACTCTTTTTGGAAGATCAAATACAAGTAACAGCAGCTGAGTTTATGTTATCTGAATTTATTTTGGAGCCTTCTCTTCTTTCTGCAATTCTGTGTGTATTTACAGGTGATTTGATAAAGGTAATCAGTGAATAATCAGTATTCCATGTTATTTTGTCTCACTCAAACACCTAGTTGCAGAAAAGTATTTTTGTTTGCAGGTTGTAGTTCATGTCTTTAAGGGTGAAGCTCATAGGAGAGGCATCTGTTTTCCTTCTTATTTTGGTTCACTTTTCAGACTTTATTGCAAAATACTTATGCAAGCCTATACAGAAAGGAAGTGTTTTATTCACTCAGATAATTTAGTAATCCTTCTTAGTTACCTGTATTTGAGCTCTCATATCATATTTGGTGTATCACCTGTTTCTCTTGTTTAGATTTTAAGATCTTAGGTTCACTTCAGTAACTTCTATCTTTTTCCCCATAAGTTCAGGTTAGTTTTTTGGAGTTATCAGTAATTATCCATTAGGAACCGGCCTAGAATCCGGAGGTTTCATTTCTGGTTACGCATTTCCCACATGCAGAAATGAATCCCATGTTAGGCAAGGTTGTTAAACTTGTATAGTTTAACAGGGTGCAAATTTTCTTTAACAGTCCATGATTAGCAAAGGATAATTGTCCTTCAAGAAAGCTTGATTTAGATTTCAAAAATCTACGCAACTTGATCTCTTTGTTCTTCTTGTGAAGATGAACAATGTTAGATACCCACGTTAAATGGTATCTTTTGATATATGATCCTTGCTTCCAACGTTTTTAAATCTCTGCATAGATAGTTTCCTTGTATTTGCAGATTGTAGTGTTGTTGCTTCTTCCTAAATGGCTTGACTTATGTTTTTGGAGGAATTGTATGAGATAATTCTTTTGGAGTGGAGATTTTCAAGTGTTCATAGGACCATGCAAATACTTATTTGTATTGCTTGGAATATATCATAAAATTTTCACTCTCATCAAGAGAACACTTACCCAAATTGAATAGTCGAGGCTCAACAATAGTACCAATATTGACTTGATCATATTCAACTAATGTCTTTGCATGGGAATTGATTTGATCTTTAATATATTGGTTGTTTCTATCAAATCTGTTTTCCAAGAATGCTAAGCCCTTTGGAATTTTATTACCCTTTCGCTGAATAATTCCAGTTTCAGCCTTAACCTCAGCTTCACCACCTTCTTGAATTGATTCTTGATAAGGAAAAGAACTTCCTTCAAAGAATAAGCCATTGAAGTGATTTTTAACTTCTAGGACATTAACAATATGAAAGCCATGATTGAAAACCTGCCAATTCTTAGAATTGTTTGGTACCATTGGCCAATACATCAACTCAATTGCGAATGCACTGGTGAAAGTTTGAATGTGGCAAGAACAAAGAAGCTGACATAGCAAGAGCATCAGATCTACTAGTTTCTGTACATGGAAAATGTCATGTCCCCTAGATTTTAGCACCAAAATAAGGCATCAAAATACAAATAAATGAAATAAACAAATACATATTACAAATATAAATATAAATATTAGCAATTTAACACTATTATATTTTAGTGTTGAAATACAAATAACTAAATAAGATATAAATATCAATATATAAATAATGATAATTTAAATATTATTGTATATAATCATTGTAGATAATATTATAATTATAAATAGTAAAAATACCAAATGAGTAGTAACAATTTTAATACCATTATAAATCCTAAAAGATAAAAAAGAAAGAAGAAAACTAATATAAAAACAATAATAATAATAATAAATATGTAAGCCCTCACTATCTCCGGCACCATCACATAAGACAAAGGAAAGAGACGGGCCTATTAGGGCAATACAAATAAACATAAGTAACACCAAAGTGAAGCAGCGATTAGGGAATTAAAATAGTTTGAATAAAAGCAGCAATAAAGTCAGTAAGAAAAAGACACGTCCATTCAAAGAAGCCCACGGTTTGGGAAAGGGCATGAACCTCCACCAAATCGTGGAGTCTTTAAATGAATAGACTTAAACATTTAGAGGCATCGAATAAGGGAATACATTGGGAGTTTAAGCAGATATAAAAAAATGGGAAGAAGAAAGAACAGATCGACAGGCTGTATAACCTGTCAGTATAATTTATTTTATATAAATTCAAAAATAGGAATTCATCATATCAGTCGGAATATATCATTTATGATTTCAGATTTAGTTAATATTATGATAGGACCATTATATAGGAAGTAAAATATCGATCCATCAGCAAGTATATCTTTTGAATATTAGTCAGTAATCATCATGGGAGTCAGATCCAGAAATACATCTCCGTTCATGGAAGCTTAAATAATATAATATAATCAGATTTAAGGAATAGTATAAAAACAGGAATCAACTAGAGATCAATATCTGCATTGAGTATAAGATAGCAGATATATATATATATTTGTTAATAAAATAAGTTCAAGTATAATTATATATATATGTGTGTGTGTCTGTATGTATGTATGTATGTATATATATATATATATATATACATCAGATTACATGAAATGATTATTGAAAGAGATAATATAATTATTAATATATGAATATATATGTACATGAAGATAATACGAATAAATAAATATATTTATATGTATATATCTATATATATGGATAAGTAACTATATATATAAATAATATGTATGCAGAAGAATAATTATTAATAATTATTGGGATATATATATATATCTAAGTATAAGCATTATATTCAATAATGATGCTTACAGCAATTATTGTGTCTCAATAAGTGATTATGGCTTTACCTCGAAGGATAGATCTTGGTCAAAACAATTCCGTTTGCTACACTCAACAAGGATAGGGAGTTTGTGAAGGGAAAGGCGGGTAATTCGATCCTCTAGAGGATGGTCCCAAGACGGGTGGAACACCTTGAGGGAGTCCCCTTTGAGATTGTTCGCGCGCCCTTTGCAGAGTCATTCTACCATCCAATGAGGCTAGGAAAGTGGAGACAAGGCAAAGATCTGTTCTGGTTGAGAGTAATGAATCATAGCCTTATCATGTGGATTTATACATTGAACCTTAATGCATCTAACTGTCTATTTTATAAACTATGCAATCTATGATGAGTTAATCATGAACTAGATATTATGTGCTTTATTGATAATACCTGATGTATGCAGGTCTTCAAGGTAATTTACATCAATAAAATGATGTGTTGATAAAATAAATTACACGTCCTAACTTGTGCTTTTATATTCTAGGATAAGTCTAACAAGGGGACATTATAGAAAATATTTAATAGCAAAGGCATCAAATTGCTTTATTTCTTAAAGGTGGCAGGAGTTTCTTTTAACACATTGGAATTTCCTTTTCTTTTGTTCTAGATGCAGTACTGATTTAATACATGGATCTTTAATACTTTTTATTGAACAGAGACAGATTCCACACAAAATTCATCTTAAACTTGATTGAAAATTTTGATATTGTAATAAGATCGATGATAAGTATTATTTTGTTGCAATGCTGAAGGGAGCAAAGCTATTAGTCGGTGGTAAACAGCATAACCTTGGCTACACATTTTATGAGCCTACAGTTCTGGGAGATGCAAATACTAGCATGCTGATCTCCAGGTAATTGTTGATGGGAAACTTAAGAATGAATTGCTACATTGTATAAATATTGGCCGCAATATTTTTTATACTAATTAATTTGCCTTATTCCTTGGGTGGTGAAAACAAATGATTACACCTCAGGGAGGAGGTTTTTGGTCCTGTTGCTCCACTTTTCCGTTTCAAGACTGAGGATGAAGCTATCCAAATCGCAAATGATACACAATTTGGTACTATTTCCTTTTGCTGATGATGAGTAACTTATATTGATATATTCTTTTATGATTAAACTACATGGAATATTTTTGAAATGTTTTGAGGACTAAAACGGTCCTTTTTTTAATTTATGTCCCAACAAAGATGTTACTCTGTACAAGGTAGCTTCAGTTTGTTTAACTACGTTTCCTACTGCCCATACCCCAGCAGCCAGCGTATTCATCTTAGTAATATTTAATGGACTTGACTTTTTAATTTGAAACTTTCACCTGATCTAAATTGCTGACTTTCTTTTCTTTAATTACATTGATATTTTAACTGAAACACATTTTGGAAACATTTAAAATTTCTTCACTAGAATGAAACTCAAAGAAACTCTCATGTGCCCAATTTAATTAAATAGACAACTTCTCAGGTTATGTTTCAGAAGCTTGCCATAATTGGTGAAAGTGTCAATATGTATAGTATGCCTATGAGAGTAAAGCTCTTATATTCTGAGTTCTAAAACAGACTAATTAAATAAGACACTCCTGCTATCTTCTTGTTTTCTATAGGGATATTAGTTTCTGTTAGATGATGTTGGATTATTACTTTAATACTTTTAGATTTGAATAATTGTTTCATCTATCCTTAAGTTCAAATTCAGACTGAGGTGATAACCTGTTAGAAGGATATGTAGCCCCTTAAATCCCTTTCCTTAAAACACATAATTATGTGACTTTTTAAAAGCTTCTAGTAGTGATTCTTAAATGAACAACTAACACTTTGAAAATGAAGAGTGTGGAAATGTTAATATGTTACTTATTTTTTATTTTCAACATTTTGCAGGACTAGCTTCATATTTATTTACAGAAAATGTGTCACGAGCTTGGCGTGTGGCAGAAGCTCTGGAATATGGATTGGTTGGTATCAATGAGGGGATTATATCAACTGAGGTAAATTTTCTAAATGAAAAGTTTCAAATGTTGAAGAATCTTGTTGCTTGTTCATCTTTTTGATACTTTTTCATTGTAGAAATATATTTCCACTATTAGGAAACGTATTATTGTGTTTCCAAGGAGAATAATCTTGTTCAACAAATTTTAGTAAAGCCATATGTCAGGGAAATATTGACATGTGTATATGTATATGTACATATATTTTACATCATAATAAACTAATAAAGTATTAATGGATGAACACATGCTCAGGATTCATAACAGGAAAGCACATGCTTTTGTCAGACATATACATTCCTTTATTAAGACACTTTTGTGAGGCACATGTTACAATTTCTTAATTACATGTTTAAATTAATAAAAAGAAAGCACACAATTTAAATAAAATTTTATTTGTAAAAGATGCTGAAAGCACAATGAATCTCTTCTAAATCAAGATACACATTTGAAGCCAAAAAAAAGAGCTTGTTAAAACATGAAATGATGTTGGTTGATAGCCAAATGATTATTGATAAGTTCTTTTTGACAGATAAGGAAATCAAAGCAATTGTTAAACATTTTATTGAAAATGAAATTGAAATGGAGAGAATTAAATAAATATAATCAAAGTTACTAGTTCGGGTTCGGATATGGAGGTTCAACTTGCACAATAGAATAATATGATAGAAAATATGCTGCAAATAGTGAATAATAAGTGAGAATAACAAGCCACTTCGAGGGGGCAAACCTCCAAATATCTCCAATGAGAACACAATTCACAATATGATGATGAAATAAGACTCACAACCTCCTATATATACCTATTTATGCGTAGGATACCACCCAAGCCAATTTAGATAACCTCTCACCCCAAAACCGGTAAACAAAATTTTTCTAACATTTCATTCCTAAACATATAAAAGTATCAAGTAACAAAGACATTGCAATAAAATTCGTCCTTTCTTTATTGATAAATACATGCAAGTTACAATATATATTTCCACATGAATTCCATTTTCATTGTAAATATAAATCAGAGTACAAAGTAAAACAAATTACATACATAGCTCGTAAGCTTTTGCACAAATAGTAGTAAGACGGTCCAGGTTCCCTTCCTTTCAAATCTTGGTGTATCCGTCGCCTGCGGTGGAGGAGAAACATCACTCAGGCGCTTTTCCGCCAACCACGGACTGTTAATGCGGTCCCCCGCACATCTATCATTCAATAGATGGCCCTCCCTTCGAACGAAGAGATTGGTAAAGTAACCGGCTGCGACAACCCAACTGAGCATAGTGCTGTGTCCTATACATCTAGAACTTGCTATTTCACAATCCCGAACTAGCATGATGGATCACAATGAACTGACAGTGTAGTCTTGACTATCTCACATCTAAGTGGATGTCGTACCTTCCACTACTTTGGCCAAAGTATTCTCATTCAGTACTTCGAATGAAGGTCATCTATCATATACACTACTCAGGGCCGATTTGACTTAAGGCTATCTTACACTACGCGTAGGCTAAGTCCTTCACTGGATTGTCAATCATCCCAGACTATCCTACATCAATTTAATTCAAGACAACAATTATAGGTTCAAGTCCTTCACTGGATTATCTTTCATCCCAGACCAACCTACGACATTCTTACTTACTAGAAATAATCCAACTTGACAAGTAATCCATTCCTTCTCTCCTGTTTCGGAAATCTTTATCCTAGGAGTTCCTTAGCCTATCTCAGTTAGTCTAAAACTCTAAGCTGCTTGAATTCACTTGACTCCTGTCCTTATTTCGTTCCTAGAATATAGTAACTAGTTTACCCTTATTCTCCATATACGGAGATCATACACAACATGCAATATAAAAAGCACATAAATCCTTCATTTTTATCTTTTCTCTTTTATGAAAAATAAGTAAACTATCCCTTGAAGTTCCTTAAGCTATTTCTTAATTCAAAAAGCTTTTCTAAGGAAATTTAACTTATTCCCCAATTCAACAATTCCTTAGAAACATAGAGGTTTCCTATTATTTTTCCTTTCAAACTACAGCATAAAGCAAGGCATACTCAAGCAATCTAATCACACATTTTAAAATAAATGTCAGAAAATCTACAAAGATATTTCTCATGCCTGATTTCCTTTTGCGTATGAGCTTGATCGGTAGCTTCAATCCTTGCTCCACCGTCCTTCGCAGCCTTCTCTCAGCTTGAACAAATGCTACTTTCAGGTAAATGCAAAAGGTTGCTCTCAGCAATATAGTTCCAAATTGCAAATGGCTTTCAGCAAAAATGGTATTGGTTTTCACAAAATGGTAATGGCTTTCATAAAATAACAATGGCTCTCATAAAATGAAATTTCAAAACACAGAAATACCACAGCACTGTATTTCGAATTTTCCAAAGCAAGGAGAGTGAATGAAAAATGAGTGTCTTTCAACAATGAGTGAGAACCTATTTATAGGTTTCGAATTCTCATGTTTCCTACCTTGTAGGCATGAGAATTCGACACCTCTTCTTTTGAAAATGTCAAAATCTGCAGTGGCAGTCGAATAGCCAAACACACAGCAAAAGAGTTGATGATTCAACATATTTTTCTAAGAATGTTTCAACATATCACATGCTAATTTCGTGAAGCAACCACGTCTAGGTTAAACTTTATTCATGCCTTCAAAAATGGCGGACTGCAGCACAAATGGCGTCCAAAGTTTCAGTTTGAAAACGTCAAGGGTTTTTCGCAGCCATTTCTATCTTCTATTTACCCACGCGTCCACAATGGTGGCGCCTCATGCAGCTGCGACCAAGTCTACATTGTGAGAGCTGGGCGCGGAACTGCATTTGCTGGAGTTTTTCCCCATTTTTTTTTTAGCTTTACACAGTCGTGCGATTTCTTCACGGGAAGAAATCCGCGATTTTTCAAATATTTCCTTTATACTTTTCAATAGTCTAAAATTTAAAACATTTAACTTACTTAATATTTTACATGCATTTACAATGGTCTTTAATAAATTTCGAAATTCTTTTCCTTTTAAATATTTCGAATTTCCTTTGTATGGTAATGCAAGGTATTTACCAAAGACTATGTAAGTCTTATTGCCTTTATTTCCAAAGGTAAATAAATTCAAATATCTTTATATGATAAATGTAAACTTAAATGCCAAAGATTATAGTCTAAATCAAATCTTTCCAAAGGTTTAGATATTTTAATATTCTCATTAAAATGTATTAATATATTTTGTATTATATTCAATACAATATTATTATAGTTTTTAACTTACCTTTCTTTAAATATATAAATATATCTATATAATATTCAAATATTATATTAGATATATTAATATATTATATTATCTATAAAACTATAATAACATCGATATTAAATATATTATTAAATATATTAATTAACTTACCCAGTTTACACTTAAATATATCTATACATGTTTATTTTCAAATCTCCAATTACGTGTATTATAGGCCAGTCAGAGCACCTCTAATAGACGTAATTGCATAAACACGTATTTATACATTTAACTGTAAATTCCAGGCATCAGTAACTTATCAGTTCACATTTCACATTCAAGGCTCACAGAACAGTAAGTCAGTCAATCAAGGAACACCACTCATAAAGCATGAAGAAGTAATCATAACTCCTAAGCCTAAGGATGACTTATCATGACAACTTAATCTGACTCAGTTCCTAAAATCCTTAGTGAAGTGTGTGTATGCTCATACGATCAACTTTACCGGTTAGTCGACCAAGTTCCTCTTCCTGAGTGATATTTCCCCTCCACCTGGAGGAATAGCTCCTGTTCCTGCATCCATGGCACAAAACCACGGCAGTCAAATTGCTCACAATATTTGCAGTATATATATAAATCAAATATATAAAACAAGACTAATTACTTTCCTCTATTCATTGTTTTATTCAAGAATAACATCAATCAAGAATACAGAATGAGCCAAACATAACATGTAAACAGGATTTCATATTGATAACAAAGTTCAATCACATTTTATTCATTCAAAACCTTCCTTACAATCAGAATGCTCTAAGCATTACTAGAATAGTAACTATACAAATTCCGGGGTGTAATAAACCCTATATAAGCCCTAGGCCGACCTAATCAGCTAAATAACAATACAATAATGATAATATCACTTATTTAGGAGTTAAGATAGCCACAAGCCAACTATTCATAACCCGATGTACTCTAATATTAAGGGCGTAGCACAATAACATAATTTCATGGACTTTTGGAATGGGGGGACCAAGGACCTAAATTTGAGAATGGTGGGGGAATGGTGGCACATATTATATAGAATAATAATAAATATTTTAATATAATTACTAATAAATTATTAAATTACAATGTATGATATTTATGTAATTTAATATTTTTTTATATATGTTAATAATAAATATGTTTGGACATAAGCAAGGCTTATGATCAGGTTTATTGGAGATCTTAATAAAAAATAATGGAAAAACTGGGATTTTGCAAAGATTGACTGATTTGAGTTTTTAAGTTCATGTCAAGCCACTGCTTCTCAGTAATAATTAATAGCACTTTGATAGGTGTGTTTGAACCATCAAGAGGTTTAAGGGGAGGGGATCCGCTTTTCCCTTTTTTATTTTGATGTTAGAGGCCTATACGCGTGTTGCTAAAGATCACAAAAGGTGTCAATGCTATAACTCACTAGCAATTTGTAGACGATGTGGTCCTTTTGGGGAAGCCATGCTTGGTGAGGAAAATCAAATGAAGACCATCTTATCTACTTTTTTCAATGCCTTGGGACAAATCATAAACATTTGTAAATTTGAAATATTTTTCTTTAATGTTCAACCAAGAGCTTAGCAACTAATCACTAACATGTTGGGATTCAAAAATAATAGGCTTCCAAACAAATATTTGGGAGTGCCCCTATTTGTTGGCATAAGAAAATTTCTCTTGTGGGACCCCCTAGTGGATCTGTGCAAAAAAAAAGTTAGACTTGTGCAAAGGAGGATGGCTGTCCTTTGTGCAATAATCTTTGCTATTCTGAGTTATGTCATGTCATGCCTAAAATTGCCCAAGTTGATAGGTACAAAGTTGGAGAGAGCAATGAAAACTTTCTTATGGTAGGGAAATGAGGAGCATAGACACTCCCCTTTGATTGCTTGGGATTTGGTATGTACACCAAAGATGGACGATATGGCATGATTACACCACAACAAAATATAGAATATGGCTCTTGGTGCCATGTTGGTATGGGGTATGTAGTCTAATATGCACTAGGCAAAAACTATATTAAAAAAAGACCTAGATAGCTTTTATCCTAAGAGAATGCTAATTGTGGTTAACCCCCTAAGAGATTCTCACATATGAATTTTATGATAAATTGTAGATAGTTGACCATTGAACACATCACATGGGACGTACATGACGGCTGGTGAATTTTTTGAGAGAATTCCTAGAATGGGTATGAAATGTTGTCAACTAGAGAAGATTTACCTTGGCGATCTCCACAGTAGGTACCCAAAAGCCTTGCTCATCAAAAATCCAACTTGACACTTCATCCCCCGCATTTGTCTTAGCATATGTTGAGGAAGTCCACTCCTCATTGACAAACATCTCCCTCAAAGCTCCCTTTGACCACAGTAAGGATTGTAGAGTGATGAAGTTGGTAGCAAAGCGGGTTATCCCATGGCAAGCAAACTCCTTCTGCCCCATGTATTGCCTCATAAGGTTGAGTACCCATGTGTGATTATATATGAACTTACAAATATTCTTTGTGGTCTCCACACATGCTTTGATCTAGGCAATCTTGCCAAGATCCTCCAATATGAGGTCAAGGCAATGAGCAGCACAAGGTGTTTAAAATAATGATCGGTGCCTATCCATCAATAGTCTACCTACACCAACATAATTTTCTACATTATCCATGACTATTTGCGCCACATTCTCCTCCCCTACCTCAGCCAAGACATCCTCCAAAGCCTCACATAGGAATTCAACATTTTTGGTGTTGTTGGATGCATCAATAGATTTGATGAACACAATACCACCTAAAAAAGAAACAAAATAAATGATTCAATAAAACATAAATTTAAAATCTTGATTGTTAATCACTAAATCAATGCATTTTAGGAAGTAAAATATTTACCTAAGGAAGAAACAAGAAAATTGAGCAATGTCCTATTTCTTCTATCGGTCCAACCATCGGTCATGATGGTGCAACCCTTCTTCCTCCAAATGTCTCGTTGCTCCTCTATTGTGGCTTTCACATCAGCCACCTTTTAGGAAAAAATGGGGCCTTTTATCTCTTCATCATTAGGGGCTTTGAACTCCACCCCACAAACAATAACTGCATCAATCATATTTTGCCAATATGGAGACCTAACACAAATAAATTAAATAAAATAAGTATTGAAAAATGTATAATTTCAATTTGAATTCAACATAGCTCTAAAAATAAAAACTCAAGAGACAAAGAATTAACTATCAAGCTATATATTTTAAAACAAAACAAAATAAGAATTACTTGGCTTCATGAAATGGAAGGTCGCAATAAAACCAAAAGTCTCCAATTGCAGCTTTGGTTGCATCATGTTTATCCTTGTTCCAACCCATGCTCTCAAGTGACAGTTAGGAACCCGGAATAGTGCATGGAAAAATATATGAATCCAACCTAGATCCACGAACTCTAGGCCCAATGCTAATGCTACCACTGCCACTACCACTACCAACAGCCAAAGGTGTAGCCCATTAAGGAATTGGAGGCATGGAAGAACCTGAATCTCCAACTCCACACATGGCTGCCATCTCCTTTCTTTGCTTCTTTTTTAACTTTTTTTGTTGCTCAAAGGTTTCCAATTGCACTTACATTTCATGCATTACCTGTGGAGGGACGTTTGTGCAAGGATTAGCATCTTGGCCTAGTATACATGCAAGGTGGTATTTCAATCTGTTAATGCCTCCCCCATGCATAGTTGTTTTGCAATGAAAACGTGTTCTCCTTTCTTTTGCTCACGAGTAATAATGGCATGTTTCCAACAAGGGTCCTTTCTATTTTGAGACATTGTGAATGTGATAGAGACAATTTATAGATATAAACAATGCTGCAATAACACATAAATGAAAAAAAAAATAGTATTCAAAGTTTATACTTTATAATTAAACTAAAAAACCTAGGGTTTGCAACTATAAAACTATATTTTTTACCAAGAACACATAGGGTTTGTTCAACAAAAACTTTAAACACACCTAGGGTTTGTAACTTGTTCTTTGTTTCACTAAAACAAAATAGAAAAGAAAGAAAGAAGAGAAATGAAGTTTTTGTTTAAAAAAAACCTTAAAATTCAAACATACCTCTTAAATCTTCTTTGAAATAAATGGAAATCTCTTTCCAATCCCTTGTAGACTCCTCTAGATGCAACAAAATCACCTACGAACCTGCTCAAATGCGATTCAACAACCATTTTGCACTCAATCTCCTTGCTGGTTTTCCTTCGATGCAAATACGTTTTGGCTCTCTTCTCTCTTTTTTCTCTCTTCCTTGGCTTGAAAATGAAATGAAATGAAGTGCCTTTTGGAGGAATAGAGGCAAGTTATAAAGCCAAAAAAAAAAAAGAAGCTTAGAAAATGGTTTTTTTGCACTTTATTTCCACTCAATTGCGGTTGAGTCTAAGGCGTGGGACTCGCCAGTTGGGCAAATCTAGCAAGTCTGCCAGACTCGGTGAGTCCGGAGAGTACTCGGCTCCCGAGTTTGCCAGACTTGCCAACACTCACCCACCCCATGACTCGCGAGTACTTGCTGGTTCTAGGCGAGTCTTGTAACATTTTTTTTATTTACTAACTATAAACTAACCTTTATTTTATTTATTTATTATTTAATCTAACTTTACTTATAAATTAACATTTGCATGTTAATTTGTTATTTATTAGTCTAACCTACATATAATTGATGTAGTATAAAACCAACATTCCCCCCCTTATTACATCAATTCAAACAAAGGACGAAATGCTACAAGGATTAAACATAGCAGCTCTTTTGGAAACTATGATGAAGCACCTTCACCAATTCTCTTTGCTCACCCAAGAAACACCAAATTGACTCCATGAGCAGATCTCCTAACTATCGAACCTTCAAAATCTTTGTACAACATGATAGAACATAAAATATTCCCATTCTCCATGCACAATGAGAGAACTCTTCTCCTTACAACTCTCCTTTGAGAGTTGACATCTCAAAGTGTATCAAAATCCCTTCTTTGGTGCTGCATATGAGAGACCAAAAGTGTCAATATCCCTCTTTTGGTGTACAAAAGAAGCTGAACCACGGTGAATACATTAATTGCAGCAACAAGTTCTACAAAGAAATGTCGCCTTGCGCTGCTCCCGCTCCCCCCTGCCCTCGCCCCCCACCCCAATTGCTCCATGAAGGGACACAAATATGAAATTGGTGCTTCTTATGCAAGGTATCATTTTTGCGTGAGAAGCTAGCTCAAGATGATAAAAATCCTCCTACCTTTGATGCCTCCAACCTCCAATATGATCTTTTAAACTGTAGCCATTAGATGTTGCATGTAAGTCTTTGAGAACTTTGAAACCACTAGCTTTGTCTTGTCAACCCTGCATGTAGAACTCTTTCTATTTCTAAATAAAACTTTAGATTAGCATAATTTTACTTTGAAGGTAGATGGCAATGTTTCCTTTCAGACAATTCCTACATGGCACTTTAACAAATCCTTCTTTTGTTTTTAGTAGTTGGTCCAAGTTTTATCACATCTTCATGCCAAAGTTAGACAGAGAAAGAATTTTTTACTTTGTAGACTTTGCAAATTAATCAATACTAATAGTGGCCTCCAACACTCAGGCAAAGCCACAACAAGACATCATTATTTTGTTGCTCTTTCTTCTGCAACAAACTTCTCATCAAATACTAACAATATCCTTAAATGATTTCTGGTTTTTATTGCCCTCTTCATCACTTTTCTAGAACATTTTGAATTTTTAAACTTTCTTAAGAAATGAGAAAGATATCATGATTTTAATGAGACTGTATTAAAATGTCAAGAAAATAGTTTGAACGCCCAGCAATGGGTTTGAACTGCTAGCAATAATATTCATGCTCAGCAATGATGGGACACCCCAAAACAAGATTTAAATGTCCAAAAGAAAAGTTTAAATGTCCAACATTTACAAAAATGCACAAATAACATTTTTTCTACACCTTTATATCCCTGACAAAGTGAATATTCATGCCTGTATACCTCTGAATGTGAGCAGCAAGAAGAAAACCATTTGGAAGCCTTGGATGCAGCATCAACTCTTCTTCACATGCTTGTAAATCGTTTTTCATAGCACAAGATCAAATATGCTCTAATACCATATTGAAATGGTGAGCAAGATAAAAATTGCATATAGGTAATGTCATTTTTGAACAGCAATATTAAAAACATAAAATAATGTATTGAGTTTTTATTTGATATTTTCAAATGATTTTTACATTTCAATACATTGGCTTATAAAGCCATTTATTTCCATTCTAACTACCCAAACTTCTTATGGAAAAGTAACTCCCAAACCAACTAACTATTGTTTTATTTACTAACTATAAACTGACTTTCATTTTATTTATTTATTATTTAATCTAACTTTATTTATAAAATAACATTTGCATGTTAATTTATTATTTATTAATCTAACCTTTATACTATTGATGTAATATAGAACCAACAGATTTGTGGTCTAAGAGTAAATTTGTAGGTGATGTGTAGGAAACCTATAATAGCATTTTGACCAGATAAACAACCAAAACCTAGAAACAAACATTTTTTGGTGATGCAATTTGTGGACCCAAATGATCCTACATAAAAAGTGAATAGCATTCTTGGAAACCATGTGTTACAGGAAAGTTAGCTTTGATACCTCCTACAATGTATCTACTAAGTACATGTATAACAAAAATATATAATATCGACATAATGGATATAGAATAGGAATATGATAATAGATAGATGTGTATGAGGAATAGGGTGATAAGCTAATTTATATAACAGGCGTATTTGATATGATGCATCCCATCAAGGTGATAAATCACATCTCTTAGTAGCGATCATTAATACTTAAACGAGATGAATTAGGACTAGAACATTGTCCAACACATGATAACATGCTCTATACATAATTAAGTGTCATTAGTTAAGAACAATTGCTGTAAAGCATTACAGCTTATTACCCTATACAGATCTTTTTAATCATATTTATATTCTCTCATTATATTTCTATATTTCTACATATGTAATTCCTATTTCTAACAAGTATGCCCTGGTCACCACGATGTTAGCTAGGTTTTGATATTTATTTATTTTTTCCAACTTACTATTTTCAGTGAGATGTATTTCTCAATTGTTTTGATTGTTTCATTTGAAATGCAGTGGGCTAGTAACCTTTGTGCTTCCTTGTCTTGATGTAGGTAGCACCATTTGGAGGTGTCAAGGAGTCTGGTGTTGGACGCGAGGGTTCAAAATATGGCATAGATGAGTATTTAGAGGTCAGTTATTTATTTGTGCATTATATTAGTGTCAATTGAATTTCTTTGTAAATAAGATTTGTATTAAAATGACCATTTAATGTATTTAAATATAATAAAAGTGCCAACAATTTTTCTTTGTTTTTAGTATTTTTCAATCAATAAAACATTATACCATACTGTATTGGTTGTCTAATGTGTCAGTAATGTGTATGTTTCTATTATATGAAAAACATTTTCCACCTGTCCTTAATGTGTTGTTTTGAAAAGTCATTATATGTGCAAAATGCTATTTCTTGAACAAAGTTTGTAGATCTGTTGAAGAGCTGTGACTTGCTGGAGGAAATATGATATATTTTAATATTTGTGACTAAAAGATTGATAAACTACATGGGAAAGAGTTGGGATCTTTATAGAGGCTCTCCTCTCCACTATTAATACCACTTATGCAAGAGTTACAAATTTTCAGTCCACATCCTAAAGGTGAATCCATATGGATCCATTTCTGGTACGCAAATGTGAACCAAGTACTGTTCGGTTTTGAAACTATTAAAAAAACAATCCTTGTGGGCATTGAGAGTAATTCTGCTGCATTTGCATGTTTTTGGGTGTCGTGTACTGTTGGGAGAAAGCAATGATGAAACTGTAAGTACCTTTCATCTCCATGTTGATGGTGAATATAATGATGAGGAAAAACCACCTAACTACTACTACTACAGTGGCTTAAGTACTCTTCTCTAAACATTAAACACTATTTTGATGTGAGTGAGATGGATGACGCTGATTCCAATAAATACAGTAAATACAATTGACTCCGTTTTTAATGGTAATTTTAGAAAGTAGCTACAATGTGCTCTGTTAAAAAGCTATATTTTTTATTTTCCATGCACCAAATGGAGCAGTCTGTCCAGTTGTAAAAGGGGGGATGTCCCCTCCAAGTCCCCAAGTCCCATGTATGAATTTATTTAATTTCCATTATGAAGATACAATTAAACAAAAAGAAAAATATGGTACAAATTCAAAGAAATTTCCTATGGGATGGCACTGAAAAGTGCAAGAAAATTGTTCTTCTTAATTAGTGGGATAGAGTTTAAGTTGCCAAAAATGAGGAATGGGAAAGATAATTACAACATTTTACATATATCAATGGATTTTTATGGAACTGTTTTGAATCAAGCAAAAAGGCCCTAGCATGAGGAGCGACTATAACCTCTCCGAGCTGGAATACCCCACCAAATCATTGTTTTCTTGCATCAGATGAAGGCATTCCAATCTTTAATATTCTTGTCTAGTCTCTCTCTCATTTGGACAAAGCTCTCAAAGACAGCCTTGACAATGGATTGTCACTATCATACTAAAGGACCTTGGTAATGTTTTACTGAGTTTCACAAGGTCTTGAGTATGTTTCCAAAAGAAAGTGTTATTGCCCATAATGAGATCAATGTTCTCACTTCGCGCATTGCCAGTACCTGGTTGGTTCCTCATGTCTTCCAATAATTAGACACTGCCGTTGCTCCCAAAGTGTTAGCTCTATTTTCAAAAAGCAATCGTAAATAAAAATAAAAGCTAAATGTGTCTATTTGCAACAAAGCAATTGCAAAGACAATTTTTTATGTATTACGTGAAATATATAATGATTGGTAGTAAATTGTTACATTTTTAAGTACCCTTGATCATGTGCTTGATCCAAGAAATTCCATACACATTCTTAAGCAATATAATCATGTAGTGTCTTGCAAAAGTTGTCCAAATCATTCTGAGATATTGTAGTGATCTGACACTCTGCTGATCTGTTTCACTGTGTTCGTAGGTCTGATTTTGTTTAAGTTTGTGTTTGCCCTTTTTGTGCTTCCGAGTTTGTTTGCTAATAACACTAAAATGGTACTAAAGAGCATATGCATACAATGGAAACTTCAAATAAACTAACTATTGAAACAACTTTCAATACATTGCTCAATTTAGTGGCCAAATATGTTTTCTTCATCACATAATAAGATGCATTCAACATATAACTTACATCAGATTTCAAGCTAACAATATCTTATATTGCATTTTAACTTACAGCCAAACATCACTGTGAATAGTGACTTGCTACAGTACCCACGCCCAAAGATATGCTGATTTCTCTTGAAAGACGAGCTTCTCCCACCAAAA
The DNA here is from genome assembly GCA_007115665.2 of Sequoiadendron giganteum. Lineage (NCBI taxonomy): Eukaryota > Viridiplantae > Streptophyta > Pinopsida > Cupressales > Cupressaceae > Sequoiadendron > Sequoiadendron giganteum. The sequence goes on along the minus strand of CM021106.1, from coordinate 600,771,356 downwards.
CTTCGCATGGCAAGCTTTCTAAGACAAGGGCGCCCCTTTTTGGAAAGATTGCAGCCACCAAAGAAAGGCGTTTTATTTCCTTTTGCTGTTACAAACCCTCAAGAAAACGCAACTGGCTGTAGCTTCTTCAAAACAGCCCCAAAGTTCTTAAAAATGCAAAACAGCTCCCTCAAAAAGTGATTGAAGACTATGGCGGCTCAAAACCCACCCAAACTAGCTGGAATAACCTATAAACAGCAACTTGTAACTTCCCATGAAGCAATCAAAGACTGACCAGCAACTTTAAGGTGGTGTTTCACACCCTCAAGCAGCTCAAGAACAAAGAACTAAGCCCCATCAGGCTTACCCATTGCAAGAAATCAAGAAACCCTAGCCTCCTTCTTCCTCCAAAGCCAACTCCCAAGTTTCAACAAGCTAAAATCATCTATGCATGAAGAGGGTCGAACTTTTCCTTCTATTTATAAGTTTTTGCATTAAAAAACACTATTCATAAAAGTGAGCACTATTCACTTAAGTTATTTTTTTTTTCACTTTATGAATGAATAGTAACTGAAAAATATAAAGTGACCCCTTCCTTTTGAAGACACATGGTCCCTAGGCCGAGGATGGTGAAATAAAAGGCGAGCATCATAAATTTAGGCGCAAATATCATGCCAAATGCAACAATTCACCCTGTCACCATACTCTGAAGATCCACACTGCAATTTGACGACCAAGTGCCCGTCCAAGAAACCCTCTATCCAGAACCATTAGCCTACGAGGGTCAGGAAAATAGGCTAATCCCCAACTCTGATGCTCGTGAAAAAGGGGATATTACAATCCGCCCTCCCTGAAATTGCTTGTCCCCAAGCAATCTCTATTGCAAAGAAACCTCACTCCTCGGAAAGCCCAAAAAAAGAATTGTAAAATGTCTCATGCATCACCAACTAACTTCGGAAGCACCAGCATAAATCCAACTGCGCCAAATAGTCCTGGATCCCAAACCCAAAATGAAGGTTTGTCGTGTCTACCTTCCTCCGACTTCCGCTACGCTCTACTGCCCCCAACTTCATCATGCTATGAGTGGTGAAGTAACCCAATGGGACCCATCCCATATTCAGTACTAAACCTGTCACAACCTGGATCCCAATACAATCTAAAGTCACATCCATCTGTCATGTAGAGATAAGAATATCTAAAGGCATCCGTTATGCCAAATCTCTCTCTGTCCTTCGTTAAACACCCATGGATGCGATAATTGACCCAACCATCATGCCAACTGACACCACAGTCACTCTGTAACACTGTACCTGAATGTAATCCCTGTGACATTAAAGTAGCAACTCTTGTCGGATACATATTAGCATGGGGAATAACTGACTACTGACCCTGCAAGTAATCCCCCACAAACAACTAAGTCGGGTACTTGCAACTGCTAATCCCATCTTCTGAAGTTGGTAACTCTCCACCCCATAACGAATGGCATAAACCCTGAGCCACTCCATACCGACGCATCAACAAGCCCTCTGGGTGTGGATCAAAAGAGAAGTGATGAGCACTCCACACTATGTAGTTGCGATAAAACACTCCCACCTCGGTCAATGGCTCATCACTAGCAATACTGGAATCAGGAGATAGCTCCAAACTCCTATAGTAACAACAATGTAAGGCTGAATCAACCTTATCCTCAGGAACCTGCAGCTGATCACTCTGACTCGGAGACACAACAAGTTGGCATCCAAAATCAGTTGCATGGGATGCTGTATTAGTTTTGCTTCCAAGAGAGGGAAACAAAACAACATGAGAGCCATACTCCCAACCCAATGATACTATGCGAGTCCCCTGCGAAGATGATGGAGTGGCCTCATGTACTAACACACAACTCTCAGGGGGATCCACCACTGCGACACAAGAGCTATCAGTAATCTGTCCTGCACCATCTATCATGGTACTGACCACAGGAGAACCTGATGCAACGGGTGGTTCTCTACTGCTCTCAACCAAAGTACTCATCCCAACTGAGACTACCGCACCTATATCCGTGATAGATGTAACCACATCCTCAATACAACCCGTGGATATACAATCTTCACCAACTGTCACTATAGGAAACTGTACTGTAACTGCAACTGGTGGAGACTGTGCCAAACTCCACTCCGCGATAAGCTCCTCCAACCGTGACTGTGACTCCTGAAGGGCCAACTGGGTGCTCTGCAATGAGTCCATAGTCACCTCAAGGTCATGAGTGAGCTCATCAACCTCCTCTTCTTTTTCCTTCAATGCATCATAGCAAATACCATCCCACTCGAGAAGATAGTTCCTATTAGAAAGTAACTTCAAATAATTATGTTTCATTAATCCAATGGCTTCTCGTAATGTATGGAACTCTCCAAGGGAAAGACTGCTGGCACTGTGCTCATCTGACATAAGAGTACTCCAACCATAGGTTGCCAACATCTGTCGAGCAACATCAAAATGCTTCAAGGCTGTAACAATCATATTATCACTAACCTTCAACTGCCCCGTCAGATGGTGATGCCCCTGTGACTCATCACTTCCACCCAAATCTGCACTATAGTAAGAGGTTGAGTCCTCATCACTCACCTCATGATCAGCAACATCATGTGTGCTATCCTCAATGCACACATCAACAACTAAGGTACTGCTGCTATGTACCTCAACGGATGGCTCATCGAGTAAGGTAGAAACTGTTGATATGACAGTATCTTCACACACTTCCTCTTCCAGTGTAATTGTATCACCATCCAACTCACGATCCTGTGGTTCTATGTCAACACATGAATCATCAAACTTGTTCTCTAAGGCCTGATCTGGAAAATCAGACTTGCCATGACACGAATCCACACCAAATACTACATCAGTAATACCCAATTCCTGAGTACTTTCATGTAACAACTCAATAGTAGCATCTTGCACATGTCTAGCCACCATTGTTTCATGCTGTTGTGGGCTATGAGCTAATCTTCATTGTGAAAGCGTGATTTTTCGTTGGGTATTATTCAAGATGCTCTCCACCTTGATCCTAACTCCACAATACCAGAAGTGGTGAAGCAATACTTTGGGACCCCTCCAAACGGCATGCTAACTCTACCTCCACCTGGATCCCAACTCAGTAAACCATGCCAATTCCAAACACTATGCTGATACACCTCAGGTATCATACTTGAGTCGCACAGATAAACTGAAAAACTATCAACCTCAACACCATCTGACTTCAACAGCGCCACTCGGATATACCCTTTTTCCACATTGCAGTAAATCTCCAAGTCTTGAATCAAATGATAATCAGCATGGGAGAATAAAGTAGAGGACTTGCTAAACTCGGAATTGTCATCTGAAGTCGGAGACAAGTCATACCAGAGCTGACTAGAGCACTCCTTATTCCACCCACCTCTCTGTGCCATCAAAGTCATCATCAAATCTGGTGTATGTGGGATGAAAATGAGTTGATGAGCATATCTCATGCTACAATCGAGGTGAAGCTCTCCTGACTGTGCTAATTCAGTGCTCACCAAAGAACCCTTAGCGTCCTCAAGCTCTAGAAAGAACTTATCAGCTTCCCCTTCTTCCCTCATCAAGGAATCCGAATAGATCCCAACAAGGCTAAGTAGGGTGTCTCTGTCTGAAAGAAGGTTCAAATAATTTGTCTTCATTGTTTCCATACCTTCTTTGACAATCTGCAAAGCATCCTTCGTCCAACTTTTCGGACCTCTTTACCTCTTCGCTGCCAAAATATACAAAACCAGCCCTCATATGCTTGATATCTTCATGTCTACCAAATGGTGAAGTCAAAACACTAGTGGCTGCTCCACTTAGTAGAAGATCAATTTTCACATTCTCCTTCATATTTTGGGCCTTCAATGGACTTTCATATGTGTGAATAACATCCACCGAACCACAATCCGATTCCCTGTCATGATATGTTGAAGTAATGCTAGACTCAAATAATGAGGTATCATAAGAAATCTGACCTTCATGTTGTTGCTCTAATGTAACTGATTTAACTTCAACCAACTCTTGCTTTTCTTCAACCTTGACATCATCATGAAGTGTCATGTGATCCAAATTCTCCTCTTGGCAAATCTGTTTAATACTCTCCTTAGAATCTTCAGTAGGCTGATCACTAACTGCTGCAAATTCATTATAGAGATTTCTAGAAGTTTCTCCTATAGATGCCTCTTCTCTCTCCTTCTTTTTGTTTTGTGATATTGACCTAAAGAAGGATAATAGGTACTGCTCTGAATTTGGGCCTGAAAGCATTTTATTCATCCCTTTTGAAATCTGACTTGACTCCTTCGCTACGGTATCCAACTGCTTTAATATGGCATTCCATTGCTTTCTGTGAGTAGCCATGAAGCACAACTAAAACTTTCGCAGCTAAAACTCATCCAACAGGTTGGTAGGAAACCGCTCAGATACCACTGTAGTGATCTGACACTCTGCTGATCTGTTTTCACTGTGTTCGTAGCTCTGATTTTGTTTAAGTTTGCATTTGCCCTTTTTGTGCTTTTGAGTTTGTTTGCTAATAACACTAAAAAGGTACTAAAGAGCATATGCATACAATGGAAACTTCAAATAAACTAACTACTGAAACAACTTTGAATACATTGCTCAATTTAGTGGCCAAATATGTTTTCTTCATCACATAATAAGATGCATTCAACATATAATTTATATCAGATTTCAAGCTAACAATATCTTATATTGCATTTTAACTTACAACCAAACATCACTGTGAATAGTGACTTGCTACAGTACCCGCACCCAAAGATATGCTGATTTCTCTTGAAAGACGAGCTTCTCCCACCAAAACTTTGCATGGCAAACTTTCTAAGACAAGGGCACCCCTTTTTGGAAAGATTGCAGCCACCAAAGAAAGGCGTTTTATTTCCTTTTGCTGTTACAAACCCTCAAGAAAACGCAATTGGCTGTAGCTTCTTCAAAACAGCCCCAAAGTTCTTCAAAATGCAAAACAGCTTCCTCAAAAAGTGATTGAAGACTATGGCGGCTCAAACCCCACTCAAAACTAGCTCGAATAACTGCAAACAGCAACTTGTGTCTCCAAAATGAAGCCACCAAAAACTGACCAGCAATCTTAAGGTGGTTTTTCACACCCTCAAGCAGTTCAAGAACGAAGAACTAAGCCCCACCAAGCTTACCCACTACAAGAAATCAGGAAACCCTAGCCTCCTTCCTCCAAAGCCAACTCCCAAGTTTCAACAAGCTAAAATCATCTATGCATGAAGAGGGTCGAACTTTTCCTTCTATTTATAAGTTTTTGCATTAAAAACACTATTCATAAAACTGAGCACTATTCACTTAATTTATTTCTTTTTTCACTTTATGAATGAATAGTAACTGAAAAATATAAAGTGACCCCTTCCTTTTGAAGACACATGGTCCCTAGGCCGAGGATGGTGAAATAAAAGGTGAGTATCATAAATTTAGGCGCAAATATCATGCCAAATGCGACAATTCACCCTGTCACCATACTCCGAAGATCCACACTGCAATTTGACGACCAAGTGCTCGTCCAAGAAACCCTCTATCCAGAACCATTAGCCTACGAGGGTCAGGAAAATAGGCTAATGCCCAACTCTGATGCTCGTGAAAAAGGGGGCATTATAGATATTCATGCTCGTGGTATCAGAGCTTGGATTCTGCTAGCTTGTTGGGTGAATTCAAGTTGTGTATACTATAGTGGATTGGTTTCCAATTTGGGCAGCGAGATAGGTCATCATGGTAGGGTTGTTTAGCAATAAACAAGCATGGAAAGAATTTGAAGAAACACAACACAAGATCATTCATAAATTGCAGCATGTTGAGGATTCCCTTTCGAGGAAAATTAGACACACTATTGGTTCATATCCATCTACAAGAGCAGCTAAGAGTTCTCATGCTTCATCAACAAATAAAGCAATTATGGCTAGCTATGACAAGTATCACTCTCTTCCTCAAAAGATACAAAACATGCTTTCTTTCACACAATTCATGGGTATACCAGATGAGGATGAGGATGATTCGAAGTTTTCAAGTCCATATCAACAGCAAAAGAAGAAAGAAATATCAAAAGATGGTAAAGAAGCCACTGGAAAAGGTGAGGAGTTTAATGTGCAAGACCAAGGAAAGGAAGAAACACTTGTTTGTAGTTTGCAGCCTACAAGTGATCACAATGAATGCGAAAATCAGTCATCATGTGGGAGTGCTAAAGAAGAAATAACTTTGGATCAAAGGGAGATACATAGCACCCCATTGAGTCATCATGTTGATCACAAAGTGGAAGATCTTACAATCACGGGTCATCCCATTAGGGGTGTTGAAAACATGACACCAAGGTCTGACACCTATTCTGATTTTTGCAACAACAGTTCTAGTCATGTAGTAGCATGCATTTCACATGACGGTAATGATGTTGTTGAGTCCTTCTATGATGATACTCAAGTTGACAATGCTACACATGAGGTATATATTGTGGATTCATACCACAAAAGTCCTGATTTTATTCACCACACTATGGAAGATGTTATAAGGATAGAAGGGTTGTGTGATGGGTGGTCACTAAGAGCTAAGAAGGCCAAAATGCTTGCTGCCCAAGCAAGACAACACTTGCATGAGGTCAAGGAAAGATGCAATCAGCTTGATAATGCAAGAAGACAAAGAGAATCATACAATAGGTCCTTATTTCTTCCAAGGGAAGAATGTGTGGATGATGGGCATACAAGCGAAGACCTTCTTGAGGTAAGCCCACAAGAAGAGTATGCTGAGTTGTGTGATGAAGAAAGGAGGTATGATGCAGGAGTTTCAGTTTGGTCCAATTTGCATTACGAAGTTTATGACTTCCCTCTTTTAGAGAGCCCATTGAAGGCTCAAAACAATGATGATAATACATACACACTTGTTGGGCCAGCCACAAGTGATATGTCCATGTATGTGCAATGGAATATATTTGAATTCATTTGGGATATTCATGCATCTTCTACAGTGAAAGGACAATTGTTAAGATCTTATGAAGCATTTTGTTTTAAAAAGTTGAATAAAGAGACTAAGAGGTTGCTTAGTAAAAAGATCTTGCATTTTGATAATGTTTGGTTTGTCCAAGACTTTAGCAAAATGGAGTTGGAGTTTATGGCTGATGGTAAGAAAATTGTGCTTAAAGCTCTTTCAAATGGTGGGCCTATAGAAATTTCGGCACATAGGTTGGATTCTTCCTTCAATCATAATGGTAAAAGCAGCCTAATGACTCCTATTGATGAGGAAATAAGCCACCTAAGATCTGATTCTTTGTACCATAACATGGGTGATGTGGGAAATATACTAGACATGTGCCTCTGCTGATCTGTTTCTCACTGAGTTTCGTAGATTTGATTTGGTTTCAGTTTGTGTTTGCCTTTTTGTGCTTTGAGTTTGTTTGCTAAATATGCTAATAAGGTACCAACAAGCATATACATACTATGGAAGCTTCAAATAAACTAACTACTAAAACAACTTTGAATACATTGTTCAATTTAGTGGCCAAATATAATTTCTTCATTACAAAATAAGATGCTTACAACATATAGTTTTCATTAGATTCAAAACTAACTATTTCATAAGCCATACTTTAACTTACAACCAAACATCACTGTGAATAGTGACTTGCTACAGTACCCGCCCCCAAAGAAGTGCACACAACTTTTGGATGACGAACTTCTCCCACCAAAATCCGGATTGGCAAGCCTTCTAGGATAAGGGCGCCCCCTTTAGGAAGGATAGCAGTCACCAAAGAGAGGCGTCTTTTTCCCTTTGGTCCAACTCTTTAAGGGTCCAGTCATTTACTAAACATTGGGCCTGATGGGAGGATATGAGGTCTTTTCATTACAATTCTATCTAGATACAAGGTAACCAATGGCTAATCCTTTTTCTAAGACTAATTAGTTAAGAGGGATACGGATTAGAAAGACAATGAATACACATACAAGTAACAAACTTACAAAGAGAAGCTTATCAGACAAAATGATTGTTTACTGCTAAATTATTACACTGCCAATTGCTTATAAACAAAACATAACAGTACATACCAATTGATTGCAGATGAATAGTGTTTGATACAATCGTGTAGAATATGGAGGACCATGTATATATCAGATTGCCTTCCTTGACTACAAGAATCTTATTTAAAGTGTTGGACATCTGCTAGTTAGACCCCAACTGTTGGCAACCACTTACAACAGTCTCTTAACAACTATCCAAAGACAACAAGGAACTAACATAATAGTCTAAACAAATTGTGAAGTTCAAAATAGACTAACTACATCATCCCCCCAAAAAGAAAAGTTGAATTTCTAGCCAACAAGCACAGAAGAAAATGAGACATGTCATGTAATATCAAGTGAAGTTTTCCATACTTTTGTGACACTAGAGAAGATGAAGGCCTTCCTACTTGGTGATTTTTTCTTGTGTTCAGCCAGAACAGCACTACCAAAAATATTTTGTTCTTCAGCTGGAAAAGAAAGGGGAACTTACTGATTTCACTGTGCCGAATGTGTAGTTTTTTGCAGGATGTATGCTGCAATGTATAGTGAATCTAATTGCCAATAACCAAACAACTGAATCAATTATTGTGGACTGTACAAGCAATTTACCAGACAATCAGAGTGTACAATGGACTCCCCAGAAGGCTATTTAATGAGTCGCTCACTTCTGACAGCATGTATGATGAATCAAATTGCTAAAAAAGGTTGCCCAATGGCTTCTTTGATTGTGGATTGCTCCTCATATTTCATATCCTCAATGCTACCAGTTTGATCCATGGGCGTCTCATCCAGTTTGGTATCACCCACCATGTACTCTATAAGTTTTGGAGGATAAGTAGGATGCACGAACAATGATCTTTCCAAGCTTGGTATTGCAGATCCTATAGAATCATAATGCTTCTTACTCTCACCTTTTTCTATTTCCTTGATCTCCACAAAATTAAAACCAGACTGGGACAATCCATAGTGATCCATTTGCCAATGGAAAATACCAGTAGGAGAACTTGTTTCATCTTTAGAACACCGACACAGTTCCAAGTTTCCTTTGACATTTGGCTCCATGGGGCCTTGATCACCCTTCTTTGGTCACCATTCTATATATTTCAAATTGGTGGAATTCAAGGAAGTTTTTTCATCACTCATTGCTTGATTCCTCAAATCAATTATATATTTTTTCCTTTTATTTTCAATGGAGAGTATTGTTTTCCAATTATGGTCAATTTTGCAACCAACCAACCCTGACCCAATTATGCATTGTATGCCTTCTAACATAATAAGATGACAACAAAGTATAATAGAAATGCTTGAATTTTAATTATATGTATCATGATTGGTTTCCTTGCCAAATTCATCATAAGGAGGATCCAATCAATCACTTGATCTCTTGACAATGGAGATTTTCTTATTGGGTTCTCATTATTCTCACTTCCAGATGCTAAATGGGCAGTAGCATGCACCATTTGGTCCCTATTAAGTACAATACTTTGCAATAGGTCCACTACTTTAATTTGTACAATGTTTTGAAGGACATTTCTTGCAATAATGTTATCTAATTTAAATTGGTTTCTTACCATACCCACACGCTCATTTGAGTGGTGTGTTCATTTTCCATAGCATGCTCCACCTCAGCTTATGCTTTGCAAAGTCTCTCTTTTTTGTTACACAAGTCTAGATATAGATCCTTCTTTGCTTGGGCTCGTGTAATGGCTAGTACTTCTTTATCCTCAACAACACTAATCATGTTGATGTTCAACTTAGATTTTTGCTTTGGACATCCAATGTCATCATGATCACCAAATCCACACCATCTACAAAGTAGTCCCATACTGCCCTAACTTGTTGTGCAATGCCTTGCAAAGTGGTCCCATTCACTACACAGTTGACATTGTACAATTGATGAACCCTTTGAGTTGTATTGCATTTGATTTTGATCCCACTCACTATTATTTTGGTATCCATAACTATTATTATTCTTTTGATTATGATGGCCGCTTGGAGATGCATCTTTATTTTTCGTTGGCTTTGGAGATGTAGGTGGTGGGGTTGATTGCTTTCCTTGGGTAAAAATTACTTGCACATATTTATTCTTCAAAATGTATGTGCAATCCTTAATTGAGCGGCCTGTCATTTGACAAAGTCCACAAAACTTCTTTTTGGGGCACATAGTATTGGTGTGGTCTTCTATCTTGTAGTCCATACACAATTCACATGTCACATTTCTTAAAAGAGGCAAAGAAAGGAGATGGCAGCCATTAGTGGAATTGGAGAGTCTTCTTCTTCCATTCCTCCATTTCGTCCATCTTCGGGTACAAGTAGTGGTAGTGGTAGTGGTAGTTGTAGTGTTAGCATTGGGCCTAGAGTTTGTGCATCTAGGTTAGATTCTTATATTTTTCCATGCACTACTCCAGTTTCCCAACCTTGACTTGAGAGCATGGGTTGGAACAAAGATAAACTTGTCGCAGCTGAAAGTGCAATTGGAGACTTTTGGTTCTATTGCATCATTGTAATGTCCCCAATTTGGCCCTACGCTCTTCATTTGGATTTAGCCTATTCTCGGAAACTCGTAGGCTAAGTAAAATTGGAAATTAGGGTTTTCGCTTTCAGATGCAATATTGAAGGTTTGCATGTGTGAGTTTCTGACGCATGTCTAGTGGAGCTTTCTAGGTTTTTGGAGAGCTTCAAGATGAGGTAAAATGCATGTTAAGATAATGACATGCAATCTTGGCAGATACCTTGCATGCAAGAAAGGTTTTTGGGTTTTTTTTGGTTTTCAGAGACCTCCAGGGTGGTGTGACATGCATCTGAATTTGACAACCTTTTTGAGCACTTACTATTTATAGTAAGTCATTATGGCTGCTCGGTTTGTGCTCAACAGATATTTGGAAACACTTACTATTTATAGGAAGTCATGATACTGCTCAGTTGGTGTTAAGAGGAAGTTTTGCAAACTTATTATTTATAGCAGTTTGTTATTTGTGGTAAGTCTATTTTTAGCAATATCATTCTAGCAGCAGCTCAATCATCTGTAGTTTAGTGTGGCTGATAAGTTTGGTTTTCTGTTGAGTTTGAAGTGAACTTACTATTTTTGGCATTTTCTATTTTTAGTAAGTCCATTTGTGGCAGTGGCATCATTATCAGCTTGGTTCAGCTCGGCTAATGTTAGTTTGCTATTTTTAGCAATTTATCAGTTGCAGTTTGGGCATTGCTCTTGGTTACCTCCTTGGACTGAATTCCATAGTAAATTTTATGTTTTGAAGTTGTACCCCATGCCTAGGCTTGATGACTTCAAGTTGTTTTTAAATGGGGTCATGAAAGGGGACGCCTCATTAAGTGCATTAATGATTTTAATGTTATATTAAAGTTTTATTATTTCCTCAAGTGGGATGACTTGGGAATAATATGAAGAGTTTTGAATATTTCAAAAAATGCCTTCTGAATTAGACGACTCTTGGTGAAGTTTGAGAGTTTCTTCGTTGGAAGTTACAATTGATTCATCTCCTCTATTGAAGCTTATTTATTGATGCCTTGCTCATTCATTCATATGTTTGAATATTTTGGTAAAGTTATGTTGTTGGATTGAATCCAAAACTTGGCTAAAGGGAAGCTTAGCAAATGTACCATCCTTTGGGCCTGAGAATATGGCTTCCTAGGTGGTTAATTGAGACTGTGCTTCACACAAAGGTGCAGATTGGGCATAAATTATGACATTGTTGGGTGGGTTGCTGTTGTAAAACCTGTTATCTTACTGTTGGTTTTGAATGGCTGAAACAAGTTTTCAAATGCAGATCTTAGTATGATTTTAATTCCATTGTGGGTGTTTGTCTAATCAATTTCTATGCTAGTGGCACCCCCTTTGGTGCATTTTCAGATTTTTTCATGGAGTCTTCAATTTATTAGAGAGGTCGCCCTCCCTCTAGGGACATACCATTTCTTCTCGGTGTTCATTGGGATTTGTGCCCTCCATTTGGTGGCTTCTTTGCAAAGTCTTTCTCATGTGTGCTGTTCGCCCTGCTTCTTGTAATTAATTGCTTCCAATTTTAGGTGATTTGGTGAAGATTTGTGGGAGTTATGAACATTAGGGTGTTTGCATAGTTGCTGGTATGAGAATTACAGTTTGCTGGTTTTATATCAGACTTGGTTATCAAAGCCTTATGCATTATTACTTTCATGTTCTAACTCATATTTGTGTTGGAAAATATTGAATAATCATTATATTGAAGTTTGGAGCAAGACTTCATTGAAATATCATTGTAAAAAGCTCATTGTAAAAGCTGGTTTCAGTAGTACTGAATCAGCCTCTCTTCCATTGGCATATTTCATTTGAATCTTTCTTATTTCACCCACTGAATAAGTGGAGAATCCCCACTACTTAAGTGGATGCCTGTTGAAAAGTGGATGCTTGCTGATAGCATATGAATTGTTCTTCATTGTAATTATCTCCCCCCACTGAATAAGTGGTAGTGTGGAATTCTCATGGTTGAATCACCGTCTGCTCTTACATTTCTAGCATTGCAATTCAATTCAAATTATTACTAACGATCCCATCACCATATGTTATCACCTCGCCTTCAATAGGACCTTGGTGAACATTCTTGGTGAAGGTTACTTTCAAGTTGATTCTCTTTTGGGAGCTAACGCTAATCGGTGTTCTAATGTTGGTTTTGTTGTGATAAATCTGAAAAAAATTAAGGGGGAATAGTACAAGCATTCCATTCCACGCAACCAAGTAAACTTTTTATTTTTTTAATATATAGTTTGATTCTTTGTCTCTTGAATTTTTATATTGAGAAGTATGTTAAATTCAAATTTAAACTTTTAATTTTACAATACTTATATTATTTAATTTATTTGTGTTAGGTCTCCTTATTGGCCAAACATGGTGGATGCCATTACTGTTTGTGGGGCGGGATTCAAAGCCCCTAATGATGAGGAGATAAAGGGCCCCATTTTGTCTCAAAAAGTGGCTGATGTGAAAGCTACAATTGATGAGCAACGAAAGATATGGAGGAAGAAGGGTTGCACCATCATGATTGTTGGTTGGATGGATAGAAGAAATAAAACATTGCTAAATTTCCTTGTTTCTTCCTCATATGATTGTACTTCCTAAAATGCATTGATTTAGTGATTAAGATTTTCAATTTATACTTTATTGAATCATTGATTTTGTTTCTTTCTTAAGTGGCACAGTGTTCATAAAATCTATTGATGCTTCGGAAAACACAAAAAATGTTGAATTACTTTGTGAAGCTTTCGAGGGAATCTTGGTTGAAGTGGGTGCGGAGAATGTGGTGCATGTAGTTGCAGATAATGTGACAAATTATGTTGTTGTAGGTAGACTACTCATGGATAGGAACACATCATTATTTTGGACTCCTTGTGTTGTTCATTTCCTTGACCACATATTGGAGAATCTTTGCAAGATTCCATGGATCAAAGTGTGTGTGGAGATAACCAAAAATATTTGTAAATGTACAATCATACGTGGATCCTCAGCCTAATGAAGCAATTCACAAGGAAGGAGTTGTCTTGTCTTGGAATAACTCAGTTTGCAACCAATTTTATTACATTACAATCCTTTTTTCAGGCAAAGGGAGCTTTGAGCGCATATTTGTCAGTGAGGAGTGGACTTCCTCATCATATGCTAAGACCAATTTAGGGGTTGATGTGGCTTATTTGATTTTTGATGAGCAAAGCTTTTGGATATCAATTGTGGAGATCGTAGAGGTAAATCTAATTCTACCTTATATTTTATTCATATTTTTGTTTTATTTGTTTAATTTTGTTCACTTATGTTAAGATTTCACAATAATTGCAGTTCACAAAACCTTTAGTGGTTCTCCTACGAGTTGTTGATGGGGAGAAGCCTACAATGGGCTACATATATAAGGGCATGGATAGGGTCAAGGAGGCCACTAGATCCATTTATGCGAGAGTTGAGGATAACTATTCCCCCATTTGGGAAATCATTGATAGATGATGGCGCCTCTAGCTTCACAAGCCCCTACACGCAACTACTTATTTCCTTAATCTAGCATTCCAATTCTGCCCCGATTTCAAGGTGGGTGAGGAGGTTCTAAGTGGGCTCTACACAGTCATAGAGTGGATGGTGCTTGATTCTCTTGTTGGAGCACAAATAGTCACCAAGATTGAGATCTTTATACTTGCACAAGATCTCTTTGCATGAGATATATGCAAGGCAACTCGATTGACATTGCAGCCAGGTAAAAATCTATTAAGGGCATACTTTAAGTTTAAAATTAAAACCTTTTTTTTTTTACATTATTATTAAATAGTGAAACTTAAAGTTGGACAATGAGATTGATTTTTTCTTTTTCTCATCTCAAATGCATGGTGGGAAAGATTTGGTGCTAAGGTACCAAATCTTCAGAGAATTGCAGTTCGGATTTTGAACCAACCATCCAGTGCCTCAAATTGTGAGTGCAACTAGAGTATGTTTAAGCACATACACTCCAAGAAGTGCAATAGACTGTTAGTGCAAAGGTTGAATGATCTAGTTTATGTTTATTACAACCTTCACCTTCGCCACAGATATTTTTTGGGTTGTGACTAATCACCCATCACATTAGAGGAGGCTGATCCACAATTAGATTAGATCACTGAGATTGAGGATCCTATCTTTAGTGATGAGGAACTTGATTGGGTTGACCAGGTTGGTAGAGAGGCAGAGGTAGTAGGCATTGTAGAGGAGGATAGAGCATGAGCAGACTCCTTAGATGTTGGTGTGTGTGTCATTGAGACACATGCAAATATCATGGCTGCATCATCATCCAGAACCTATCTTAGACACCTATGTAGGAGGGTTAAGTGATGTAGGCTCCTCTAAGCCATAGACTTCTAGTTTTTGTTTGATATTTGTTTTAATCTTTTGATGCCATGGATTTTATATTCTACGAGTTTTGTAATTTGTATACATTTGACAATCTTTATATATTTAAATGCATTATTAACTTATTTCCTTTAGTTAATATTTGTGTTTATACTTATGTGATTGATGTATGCTTGTTTCTGTGATCAAAGTAACTTCTAGTTGATGAGTTTATTGTGTCTTTAAGGTTTATTTATCGAAGGGTGCATGAAACAAGTTCTAAATCCTTAAAAATATCTAAATTTCATGGATTTTTCAATTTGTCGAGTCTTGGGCGAGTCTGAGTCTTGTAACACTGATCAGAACCTTATCCAAAAGAAGTTGTAATTTGGGCATTCCTTGCTCACCCAACACTATTAGCACTATTTGGACATTCCTTGCATTTATTGTTTTGTTTTTGTTAAGATTTGAAATACCTAAGAAAGTTAGGAGGGTTTTTTAAATTTTTTTGTTTGTGTTGTTTGTTTACACTTGCACCTGTTATACTTATTTACATTGCAACAAGATACAAGCTCCTTTGTTATTTACATTGCAACAAAAAAAATCAAAAACAATGAGCACTAGCAATAGTGAGGGTAGTGAGGGTCAAGAAATTGAAATTCAACGAAGGCACCATGGAAGTTCTTCATGAAATGAGGCTGTTTCAGGGACACAAAGTATAGAAAATCCTTTTCAATGCCCTTCTCACCTCTTGTCAACCTATGCAAAGGGCCCATTTAACCCAAAAGAACCTCTTTTACAATTTGCAACAGCCATCGATGCTAAGAAAAAAAATTCAGGGGGGAGTAGAGTATGGCTGTGTCATATTTGCAATGAGGACTATAGGGGTAGCTACACAAGAGTTTACTCCCATCTTTTAGGAATAACTTGTCAAGGGGTAAAAATATGCAAAACAATAACAATGGCTGAGAAAGCGGAGGTGACTAGGTTGCACATGGAGGCTGAAGCCAAAAATTCAAGAAATCCAAAGAAGTATTTGCAGCCTAGTGGGTCAATGTCTAGTGCTACTCCTATAACTATTGAATCTAGGAGTGTTGTGCATGAGAGTCAAAGAGGAAAGAAAAGGTCCACTAGTGTTGCTGGCATGTTTAACATGCAATTACGAGATGTAGTTGATAGTTCTATTGCCAAATTTTTCTATGCTAATGCTATACCATTCCATTCGGCACGCTCTCCATTTTTTAAACAATTGTTCAAAGATGCACTTGCTGCTGTTCCTTCATATGTTCCCCTTGGAGATCATAAGTTACGTACCTCACTCCTTGATAAGAATTATTCCAAAGTGAGTATAATGACGGATATGAGACAAGTTTGGATAAGGGATGGTTGCTCTATCATTATGGATGGGTGGATTGATATTAGACATCGGCCACTCATCAATATTATTGTCACATGTTCAGCAGGCTCTTATTTTCTTAGTGCTATTGATTGTTTGGGGAAGAGGAAGGATGCAAGCTTCCAATTTCATATTTTGAAGGATGTTATAGAAGAGATTGGACCCTCTAGTGTTGTACAAGTAATGACTGATTCAGCTTGTGTATGCAAGCTAGTTGGCTTAATGGTGGAAGGTGCTTTTAAGCACATTTTTTGGATGCCATGTTGTGTTCATGGGTTGAACAACGCATTGAAAGACATTGGAAAAATAAATTGGGTGAAGGAAGTGGTGTCAGAAGCTAGAGGCATTCAGATGTTTATTTGCAATTATCACACATCACTTGCTTTGTTTAGGACTTTTCGAGGAAGGAATTCCTCAAGCTTGTGGATACCAAATATGCTAGCTACTTTATTTTGTTGGAGAGGATGATCGAGTTGCAAGAGCCTCTTCAATTGATGATGGTTAATTCAAAGTGGGCTAGATGGCTAGAGACAAACACAACTGAAGGAAAAAGTATCAAATAAAAAATCCTCAATGATGATTGGTGGTCCACAATGAGTTAAGAGATTGTTGTTTTTTATTTTTTAATGAATTGTTGATTTTTAGACTTTTAGTATTAAATTTCTGATTTTATTATTAACTAATACATTGCTGATTTTAAAATTAAATTTATGGTTTTCATTTTATTATTGGTATCAAATTAATAAATTGCCATTGCTGATTTTATGTTCATTCTTGAATCTTTGCAGATATATTTGCTCCATTATCTCACCTATTGTACGGGTGATGAGATATGTTGATACCGACTCTCTTAGCCTTGGAGAGATTTATGAGACATTTGATAGCATGCTTGGACAAATGAAGCAAGCAATTCATAGCAAGGACCCTAATTTGGGATTTTATGAGGAGCACATTAGGCCTATTGTGACACAATAGTGGGACACTATGAACACCCCAATTCATATGACTACCTATACTCTAAATCCCAAATGGTATGCAACAAGACCTGGGAAAGTGCCTCCATGTGATGATGAAGAGGTGAAAGATGGCTTCATGAGGGCCTTTGCAAAAATGTATGCTGAGGAGGAGTCCAACATACTTAGATCACAGTGGCTAGCCTTTGTGAGTCTTCATGGCCCAACATTCAATAGACCAGAGGCAAGGTTGGATAGAGCTACATTAGCTCAAACTGGCCCCATTAGATGGTGGACATGGCATGGCAAGGATGCACTAGAGTTGAGGATGCTTGCCACTCGTCTCCTTTCAAAGGCTGCTAGTTCCTCTGCTGCAGAGAGGAATTGGTCTACATATAGCGTCATCCAGTCAGTCAAGAGGAATAGGCTTACCTCTAGACAATCGGAGAAGCTAGTGGTTGTGTATAGTGCCATGCGGCTTCAGGATCGACAAACACCTGAGTATCGTCAGACTCCAGCTGCACGTTGGGATGTTGATCCTGAAGATAACTACACAGGTTGATGATGAGGAAGCACATGATGCATTGCTTGGGGTTCCATTGGATCAAGATGAGATAGCCTCTCATATTGGCAATGACTCGGATTGCGATTTTGATGCAATATTAGGGGATGCTGATTAGGGACAGCTACATATTTGATATTTCTATATTTTTTGTCATTTTGATTTTCTAGTTGAAACTTGTAGCCTTTGGGCATTTTGATGTAATTTTTATATAATATATATGCAAATGCCACTTTATCAATGAATGCAATTAAATTTTGTTAAGGTTCGAAGATTGCTTTCTATGAAATGAAAATATAAATTGAACTCTAATATTATGTGTTAAGGTTCTATGATGTATATGATGATTGCTTTATCATATGAATATATGAAATTTTCTATATTTTTTAAATTTTCTCTATTTTTTAATAGCTATCCCCTACCATCCTCGTCTCGGAAACTTGGGGTAACATAGATTATATTTCTTTTGGGTGTTAGAGTTGTGCCTAGTGCATTTCCTAGATTGGGGTAGTGATGAAGCATGCCCTTCCACTCTTTGCTTGGCCAACATGTTAAGAAAATTGCAAAGTGTTGATTAGCCCAATTGGTTGCCTTGGCAAAGTGACTCATGTAATTCTTATGGAGTTATCTATGAACCGAGATTAATGTGCTAGAATAGGAATTGGGTTCCTAGGAACCATGGGCCTTTGTTTCTTCTGATTATGTTTCTTGCCTCTCAATTGCCTCACTTGCTTCCTTTCCTTTGGGAGGGCTAGATCAAGTGAACTTCATTATTAGGAGTTAATTCTTCCACAATCTAGATTTCTTCTTGGAAAAGTGGGGAGCAGAGGTTGGAGGTAGAATCACTTAAATATCTTGGTTTGATGTACTCCCATGCATTGATTGTTTCCTTTTGGTTCGGCAATAGATTATTCTAGGAGAGATGATTCTTCCACTTTTCTTTTGTTGGATATGGATGGTGATTCTTCTGATACCTAATGCTGCACAATGATTTGAATAGAAGTCACTAGAACCATAAATCCTTGATTTCACCTAAGGTAAGCTGACTGAGCAACATTGAAGCTCACTGACAGCAAGGATTTCTGCATAAATTAATGTAAGGCTACCAATCATAATGGATGGTTCAAAAGCTGCTCCTTTTTCTAGAAGTGTCGGTTGGCCTATACAAGTTGAATTTCAAACTTGAGCACAAACATCCATTGTGTATGAAAGGTGTGCAATTGGAAAGGAGGGACTAATGAGCATAATATATAGAAACATTGGTGGTTGTCTCATACACATGCCAATCATTGAGTTCACAATCAATATCATCCATGTTCTTCCGTCTAATGTTCTTTCTCCAAGATGGAGTTTATTGTGCATCTTTTGCCAACTAGATTGTGAGGTGTGATTCACAATGTTACTTTGTGTTTCCAGGATGGGGGGACAAGGGAACGTGGGAATGATGTTTTGAGGACAAGAAATTTTTTCTTTGATCTTGGGTATGGTTAGTAAAGCAAAAACTTATAAAAGCTGAAATATTTAAAATAAATACAATTCTGAATTTGCAACAACGATTCTCCCCTTTTTAGGGTTTTTGGTGTTTTTTAGTAATTTTTAATAAAAGTTGAACTTTTTAGTTTTAATGTACCAAATGGTGTAAGGCTTAAGCTATCCAATCCTTTTAAATAGTGGACATCTGGGATGCCACTTGGATCCTTGGGGATGTGTCTTGCTATATGGCTAGCCTATATTCAAGGAATGGGACAATGATAGTGTATATGATTTGTTTTTCCAAGAAGTTATTACTGTTCCACAAAGGATGCATCTATGCCCAAAATCACTACATTTCTATGGCGGGAGCATCTCTAGGGTGCTAAAATGTGGGGATTATGTACCCTGCCATAAATTGTGTTGGAATCATGGGAAAGAGAAATGTTGATATTTGTAGAATCGCAAGGGCAAAGGAAAACTGAAGAATGCAGGAGTACTAGTCATTTGTGCAGTTTGAGGGCATATGCATTTATTTTCTTGTGCCAAAGGAAACATTTTCAGTCATGGGAAGTCGCAAGCATACAAGAATGGTCACAATTTTGTAAAGAATTGTCATGGCCTCATGGCCATATATTAACAATTTAATGATTGTTTAGATAAATGACTCTAAGCTGAATAGAACCGTCGCGGGGATAAAGGAACAATCACTATTATTAAATTATTTAATAGAAACCAATAGATTAATCACCACTACTGATTTTATTCGTGCATTAGAAAATTAATTAATGTTGGAACATTTATATTTAAGAATTTTAAATCTATATATTAATGTATATAGCTGTCCCCTTTCTGTTCCCTAGTTGTCGCCAAAATTTTGGAATCTTTTTGCTGTCCCTGAAAACCTGTACTTGTGTCTCTCCCCATCTTGGAAACTCGGAGGGAAACTGGAAATTATTCAAGGTATCTATTATGATACTTGTGTCATCATGCTACCTCAGCTCCGGAAACATCTTTGAATAGGGAGTGAGTAGGATTAGTTGACCAATAGCTCATTGAATTTTTTGAATGGAAAGTGCACACACAAGACAAGCAATAGGTAGGATTAGAATTGATTGATCTTACCCAATATCAAAGCAGCCCAACTGAAGATAATAACAGCACTATTCTTTCTTTGCATTGAGGACCATTATGTCACCTTGTCTAGGTAGACAATTACATCATCAAAGCCAAGCACTTGACACAACATGGCTTGGTGCTCCAAGAAGGTTTTGTTGGGATCACTCTTAGGCACTAGCAAAGTTTGATTGAATGGCTTAATAGGCTTGGTGAGGAAATCTTTCAATGCTCTATAGTGAGCTTGAAAGCATTTTACGGGCAGAATTCCAAAAAACGTAGTGTACAATGTTGGATGCCAACACATCCTTTAGGACCATTATTCACCATTCTGATTGTATCTTTTTACAAGGTGGGCCTAGCAATGTTGAAGGACACATTGCATTCAAATGATAACCTTGTGATTTGAACATCACCTTGTTTTCTATTATTTGCATCATGCATTATTGCAATGTGTTGGCGTAAGAACTAACACCTCTGGAGTGTAAGTTTGTACGGACAGCTATGCACACTACGTAATGAGTGCTCTTCAAATTAGGAGGGGAAGCTCCCTCGTTGTGCTGGAATGCATGAAATAGAAAACTAAACTAATGTCCTATCTTTTTGTTCTCAGCTGGTAGAGGCACAAGGTTAAGAAAACCTAGAACGTTGCAGCTAAGTATTTTCTGGTTTCGCAGATCATGTAACTACAACTAAGCTAACTTCTTTAATATCTATCCAATTTCCTCAAGAAACAGAGCATGAGGAAATGGAGCAGGAATGTATTGTACAATAAACTCCAGGTGCGGGCTCACAACATGAAGGCAAGGTAGGCGCAACTATTTGCTAATCCGGGAAGAAGTTTATTAAAACAAACAAATGGACGGTAAACCTGGTACAGCTTCACAACATGAAGGCAAGGTAGGCGCAACTATTTGCTTGGCTGAATGAGTCTACTATAACACACATCATACGATAAGCTTTGAGTACAGTTTCGCAACATGAAGGCAAGGTAGGCGCAACTATTTGCTCTTCTGAATAGGCTTATAATCAACAAAACAAAAGGTAAGCAACTGGGACAGTAGATTGTATAGACGCAACACGCATGCAATAACGATCAAACCAGCAACCCCATTTAACTAAGGTTGAATAAACACCATAACAATAACATGAAGGCAAGGTAGGCGCAACAATTTATTATAACAGCAATTACTCTTTGAACAGATACAATAATAGCAATACTACAGGCAAGGTAGGCGCAGCATGTATGCTATCAAGCAAAAGTTCTAATTTACAAGGGTGAACCAATCTTGAGAATAGGCATGTTGCCGACAGCGCAGCAATTCTCTATCACCAGGAAAAGCTAATTACAAATGAGCTGAAAGCTGTTATTTATAAACATCAAGGTGTAGGCAACCCTAAAATCACTTTGAGTCAACTACAGTTTTGCAAGACATGCAAGATCTTATTCTCTAAACCTAATTGAATGAACCTACACAGTTAATTGGGAAACTACCATCAGTTAATTGAAACATCTAATTTAAATGGACAAGGTGCAACATGCACGTCCTTATTGAAAGCAAGTCAACTGGAATGCTATCATCAGTTAATTGAAAGATCTAATCTAAGCTCCAAGTGTACGTAGATGTTTCCAAGAAAGACATGCATGCAATGTGTAACAACCAGTTAACTCGGAAAGAAGCCTCGAGCTTAACTCCTGTGTCTAATGTCTATCTTGGAAAAGGTGAGACGCCTTGAACTGAAGTTCACTGACCCTGATCTCGAGCAAGTAACCCCTCCACGAGGTTAGTGGCTGCGTCACCATCTAGAGGTCGTCACATGTCTCAACTGTCAATTCACTGCTTCTTAGCAACTCAAGCAAAACTGAAAACCTCTGTATACTTAAACTAGCCCTTCACTAGCTGGTAACTATGGCGGCTTTGTAACTGAAGTGATGGCCACTGTTTCCTCTGCAGCTTGATGCTTCTCACGTTTTTCATGCTTTTCTTTATGGAAGAGTGTTGCATGATGAAACTGCGAACTCTTTGGTTGTGAGAAATACAAATGAACATGCTACATACACAGAAACCCAACGGTATCAATCCTCTAAACTGGCCTTGGAAGACAATCAGCTATACGAGACATGAAACCATGTGAACTTGAGTGACTACTCTTGTCAACCTTTCCGATGCGCTTGATACAAATCCATGAAAGCTTTTCTGATGAAATCATGAATTAAGACTGACTTGGTCTTGAATTCATTCTGCATGAACTACATCCTGAAAAACTCGCCTGTTGACTGTGAACATGGCTATATTCTGACAGCTTCTCCAAAAAAACCAAAAATCTCTCCTAATGAGGCTAAAAATGGCTTGTCGGAGGGCAATTTTCACAGAAAATTCTGAGACGTGGGTTTTATGTAGAATCAAATTCTAAGATGACCCACAATGTCAGAATTGTGAAAAAATGTGATTTAGGCCCGCATGCAAAAGGTTTTCAGTTGAGATCTGAGGGGCTGTGAGGACATTTTTTCTCGAGAAAATCTGAGATATGGGTTTTGTCCAGAAGATATTTCTAAGACAACCCACAACGTTAGATTCAAAAAATATCAACTTCTACTCCACCATGTAAAGGAATTTCACTTCAGAAAATCAAAGCCTCAAGAACTGATGCTCTGGAACAAATTTTTCTTGAAAATTCTAGCACATGGGTTTTGCTGAGAAAGCAATTCTGAATCAACCCAGATGAATTGTTTTGCCAAAAACGCCAATTCTTCAAACATGTGAGAAAATTTTAAGACGAGAAGATGGAAGAAATCTAGAGAAGAAGAAAGATGTTTTTTAATTTTTATTTATTTATTATCTTCTTCTGTCAAAATCGCCACTCTGCCTTGAATTCTGCTGATGAATCTTGACTTGTACCTGCAAAAGAATATTTTTTATGCCTTCACAACTGACCGCTGAAGAAATTCGCCCAACTCTAGAAAGAATTCACCTCTGCTCAAGCTGGATGAATGAAATGATGAATGCCATGCTTGCATAACTAGAGCAAAATCGTACTACAAAAGCAAGACTGCAAGCTCAAACCCTAACTGTGAAGAAGGAATCCGATTGGCCCTTTACCAGTTGAACTGCTGCTGTCTCTGAGTCTTTAGACTAAAAATAATATTTTAATTTCAAAGCATGCAAAGAACTAAAAGTGGCACCAATATTTATCTTTGAAGAAATTCGTCACTTTTTAATGCCTTGCATGCAAAAATATTATTTTTATCATTTTGCCAAAAATAGCATCTTGTTGTGCTCAACACACTTCCCTGATTCTAAAAAGTCAAATTTTGGTCTTTTAGGCTTCCATTTGCAAGAGTTATGAGATTTTTGAGAATCTCCTATTTTGTAGCTGACTGCAAAGTTACAACTAACCCTGTTCAACTCTGATCTCCGGATGATTGAATGATCCTGCAACCGTGCTGAGATATCCACCGCGAAGCTTGCATGACAAGGATGAAATGTCTGCTGGGAGCAGCAACTGCTAAAATCATCATCCAATACCTTAGAAAATTAGGCGCCTCTGATTAAATTGATGTTTTGACTCCAGACTTAGTCATTTCTTCATTCTGCCTTCTGATGCTTCAAACTGCCGTTGACGGTGAATGATGAACTCCACTGACTGAATAATGGATTCATTGCGTGACTAGAAGTACTCTGCATCCAATGACTGTATATGAGGGATTTGAAAATTGTATTAAGAACCCCAAAAGAATGAGCGCCCCTATTCTGTGATAGCTCAAACACCATTTTGACAAAAGTGTGATTTTCATCTAAACACCATACTTTGACCCTTGATACCGGGAACTGGAATGTTCCGATATGCGTGCCGTCTGTCTTGCTGTACAGTTTGGTCAACTTGCAAGAGATGTTCTTGGAGACGACGAAGCCAGAAAATTGCTTTTAAGGCCTCTAAAAGAAAATCGCCTTTTTCAAAGAAAATAATATTCTTACACTTAGTCATTTTTTGAACTGCCTTCAATCAGCTCTTCTTTACAGCATTATCATCTTGACCTCGCACGTACGAGCATTCGCCAAATCCCGGAGGTTGTCGGCTAGACTCGTTGGATAGCTTGAGTAATTGCACACAAGTCTTGTGAAGACTGTAATTGCAAATAACCCCGTCTGGCAGGCCTAAAGGAGAATCGCCCCTAGCCTACAGCTGTGCAGCTTTGTGTAGCTACGCTTCACCATCCTCTGTTTTACGTGCTCAGTAGGACCTCTGTCACAGTTACTCAGAACATCGGATCGTCTTGTGAACGGATACACTGCAAAACTGAACTGAGCTGGAAGAGATCTCAGGAAGACCTCAATTGCAAATTCATCCATCAAACAGGTCTTATTCAGGATCGCCCCTGGGCTACAGGGGAGCGGATCTGCTTTGAATTCATTTCTACTGACATGTATCCTGCCTGCAATTTCCACTTCTAACGCTGATAACCGGATTTCTGTACTGGATACGCTTCCGCTTGATAGCTCGTTGAAAAGCCAAACTAATTCTGCAAAGACTGAAACCATCAAAACACACATGCATCTAGATCTGGGCCTTCAAAAAGAAAATCGCCCTTGGGCTAGAAGGGAGCGGATCTGCATTTCTAGACTGCCTCCTTGATGAAAACACTCTTCTCAACCTCTGCTTCTGTCTTCGTTTGCCGGAGTTCTGTAACTCAGATAATCTTGCTTCATGGCTAATCGGAAAGCTGACTGAAAACTGAACATAATGAATGTATCCTTTATCCAAAACACTCAAATCTTGGCCTTCAAATGGAAGGGCGCCCCTAGGCTACAGGGGAGCGGATTTGTTTTGAATTCATTGATTTTCACCATTTTATGCTTTGCAAACGCTGTATCCATCCCTGCGGTTGACCATGTCGAAGCGTTGTGACTGCTGAGGTGTGTGGATGACTATACTTCATCATTTTCACATGTACGGACACTATAAAGTTGATTTGCACGTTGATTGCGCAAGTGTCTACTACGTTACATAGTGAAAAGTTCCCAGACTTAGAATATTTTAGCACTTTTTGCCAATCTGAAAATCCCCTCCATCAAAAAGCATTATTTCCAACATCTTTTATCGTAGAGCGTTCCTCTTTGAGTTTCAGGCTTAGATATTGATACCTGGTACTGGCCAACTGCCATTGATGACCCCGAAGATCCTAACTTTTCTCCTGAAAAAGTGAAAACTACCCACCAGCCTTAAACTGACTTTTAACTGAAACCGACTTCACCACTGTGATTGTGATGTGAAATAAGCCAATCAAAATTAATTTCAGCCAATTCTGACAAGTTCCTATTTTTTAGGGTTTCGGGCTAAAAATAGATTTCAGAAACCCTAATTTTCAAAATTTTCAAATTTTGCCAATATCTTTCTGGCATCACACTGACTAAAAGCCCATACTTTATTTGCCAAAAAACTGAGTTTTGACCCCACTTTTACAAGGTTTAGACCATTTTAAGCAAAATGCCTTAATGAAGCAAAAATTTCGGTTTGGGTACAACACAATGGTTTAATTATTAATAGAGGTGGTGGCAATGCTACATGTTAGAATGCGAGGAGGCCTCCCAAGTTATTTGGCTTGAAATAACAAAAACAACATTTTTATCCTTGTTTTTATGAATATTTCAGTATTTTTGAATTTTCTGAGTTTTTCCTAATTAAATCCCAAGTAATTGAATTCCATTTATACATTCAAATCATTTAGAAAGTAAATATAATGATCTTAGTGAATATGCTTGGACTTCTAACACATGTATATTGACACTGGAATTTGCGGTGGACCTCTTTGTCAAGTTCTCTCTTGTGAATCCCTTACTTCGGAACATGCTGAAACTTCTGACTGATCTTATAAAATGGCCCATTCATCTTTGAAAACCACAACTTCAAAAACATTGCCAAAATTTTCTCAGGTTGTTTACAGCATGGCTGACATTGAGACATCAGAACAGTGCAGAAAAGATTATCCTACAAAGTCTAACAATGGAGTCTTGGTCAATGGTACAATTTCTACTCAAGAAGCTGAACATTAATATTTGCCATTTTTGGTGCGAAGTGTCATACAGCAGTACAACTATGTATAAATTTCAGCTTCTTTATTCACATTGTTTACAATAATGATTATTGCAACTTCTTTTACTTTTTTTTAAATTAATTTTTCAAATAGTAATTATATATATTATTTTAATAACAATCCCTATTGTTGTCTCTAAATTCCAGAAAAAAAAATTGTTGTCCCCAAGACACATTCTTCTATCCATGAAACTTGGAGGAAAACTGGTTTCAAACTCTTTTGATTGAACCTAGGACAAAATAAATGTGAATTCTCTAATAAAATCAGTTGCTCCCCTATGGCAATGTTGGTGCAAATACTGATATACTCCTTTCATCCAACCCCAAGATGATGTCATCCAACACATGCAACTAAACTATTGAAGCTAGCATATAAGCTATTCAGTCCTGAGATCTTTTGATGGGGCTAGGATTCAACAGGTTTGTGTAATATGCACCCTATATTTTTTTGTGTTTTGTTTTCTGATGTGTTTGCAGTTTTGATATTTGCAATATAGATAAATAACAACAATGGTAACCAATACAAATATTTGCAATGCAAGAGCTGAAAACTCAACTATTTAGGAATACCCACAAACTGAAATATTTTCCAGATTCATTACAGCAGTAGTACAGTCACTAAAATAGGGTTTAAACCACATGTAAATGACTATAACACTCTTAATATTGCATTTTTGACAAACCTATTAACTGCTATGCAAAAATTCTGAAACTGGACTATGACCAGCAACTTTGGAACTTGGTAAAAGTTTGCAAACTCCTTCCAAACGCTGCTGTTCACTTCCAAGTTGTTTGCAAGTCTTCTCCAACCCTAGGCGCCTCAAACCTTAGCAATTTTCTGCCCAAAACTTGGGTGATTCAACCTCCAGTTCCCATGCCCCTCCTAGGATAGTACGGCCTGTCTTGGGAATGGTGCATCCAACAAAAAGAGGGATAAATCTGTATGTTTTGGTCTTCAAATCTGCTGCTCAGACCTCTCAAATTTGCCTCCATATAATCTGACTTGAACCTCAAGCAGTAGTACCAAAACCTGAAAATAATAAGCCCCTGTATGATTTTTGAGTGAAATCACTTGTTTATCCACCAGGAAAGATCTTTGCACTTTCGAAATGGATGTTCTCCATAAGGGTTTTCGTCCTTACAAAGCTATGGAAGAACGTTATTCAACCTGCAATAACTCTTCATAAAATTTCCAAGCATGAATTCCAAAATGAGCTCCAACACTTCTATTTACTTCTCCAAAACCCCACGCCCCTCTTGGGAAAATAAAACATTTAATTTAATTTAATAAAATCCCCCTATGTCTCCCAAGTAGGCATCCCACTTTTAAAACAACTTAAATTAAATCTTTTTTAAAAGTTCCTTATGTCCCCTAGATGCCATATAATAGTCACCTTTAATATATTAAAATAATGTTAAATTAAATATTTAATTTAACTTACAACATTAACGTTATTTAAAATAATTCCCTTAGGCCATTAAAATTCACCAAATAAACATTAAATGCAATAACTGAACATGCCGAGGAAAAACCAACACGGAAGGCCCAAGTCGGTGTTGAGGAAGTGATTTACTAAAAATAGTAATATTGGGCCAAGTGCCTGAAAACCCTCTAAAAAGTGTCAGAATGAAACTCATATAGCCTCAAACTCACTGCAACACATGGAATTTGCCAAATGGCTGAACACACAACCTCCAAGAACTGTGGAGTCCCCTACCCAACCCACATTAGCCTACAAGAACCCAAAGAAATAGGCTAATTGACAACAATGATCAACTGCTTAGGAAGGGGCCACTATAGTTTGATTTTTTTTAATATAAAACCAACCCTTTCTCCTCAATCAAATATTAATAGGTTATTTACTTCCAACCCAAGCACATCTGAATGACAATGGTTAGCCTAGTAACTTGGACAAGTCCATGTTTTACTTAACTACTGTGAGCTTTCTCAATTAGGATGTTAATTCAAAAATTCTTCAGTCTCAAGGTGCTTTTTGCATTATTATATGCATTTAGCCTATGAACAAAGTGTCATTGCCACAATGGAAACCTAGTAATGTTAAGGTGCACACCACAACCAAATGATAACTAAGTGGGTGAGCAAGTTGCAAACATATGATTTTGAAATTCCATGTCATAACGGTTAAAAATAATTTGGTAACTTATTCTTTGTTCTGATTTCTTAGAATTCAATCGAGTTAACAAGATATTGAGGTAGAGGATGCTACCAATGATGAGTTGGCAGCATGGATTGATGACTAGGATTGGGGGAAACAAACATTTGTTCTGCATTGGATTTTCATTTATTTATCACCAAGAAAGAGTATTTTGAGGCCTAAATGAAAATGTAGAATGAAGATAATGGTTGAAGTCATTCTTCTCTATAGGCTAGATGTGTTGGGCTCTCCAAAACTTATGCAAAAGTTAGGTACAGCTTCAAACAGAAAGGGTTGAAGAATGATATCCATTACTTTGTAGTAGGTTGTGAGCAATTCCAAAGAAACAAGGGGAAAATGTTGTAAAATCCAGGTTTGCTTCAAGCCTTCAACCATTAGTAATCACCCAAACCCAAAGATAAATGGGAGTATCAAAATGGACTTTATCACAGATCTTCATAAAAAAAGGAAAATATTGTAGCTTTGCGGTTGTTTTGTTGCTTAACCAGGTATCCTTACTTCATTCCTAATGACAACACTCATAAAGCCCATCAAATTGCAGTTGTGTTATAAAAAACATTTGTTAGTTTCATTGACTCCCCAATACTATTGTGAGTGATAAGGATCCAATACCATTAGTTTTATAGCCTCTTAATCTTTTACTAGTAGCTACCACTGTCAAAGTGATAGGAAAAATAAATTCTGATCAAAACCTTGGACGGTTATTTGCTGAACTGTGTAGCAGAATTACAGATTACAAGCTTTTGGTATTTGCACCTAGCTGAAAATTGATATAGTACCATCCATCACATGTGAATAGGAATGATGCCATCTTTGTGGGTTTAATCCACCTTCATCAAGGAACTAGATTATATATGACACCAAAGTATCAGCAATTCAAGATTTCATTATGAAAAGTCAATAGATCTCACAAGTTTTGAAGTATAGTCTTAAAACAGTTAAAGATGGGATGAAATAAGAGGCTGACCAGCATTGCTCAGAAAGGGGATTTGCAATTGGATACCAATTTTTGCTTCGGTTGTTGCAGTATAAACAAACCATTCTTCAAAAGAAGGCATTTGAAGCAAACTATTCTTCAGAAGGCATTGGAAAAATTCTCCCAGGAGTTATGGTCCGTTTGCCTTTTTTCAATGAGTTGGACTGGTAGGCTATAAGCTAGAATACCCACCTGTTTCAAGGTGCATAACACCTGCCATGTCTCTAATTTAAAAAAAGCAATTGGTTGAATTTTGACAGCTTGCAGGAATTGCCTCCCCTGGATGAGGAATGGAAGTTGATTTTAATACATGAGGGCATCCATTCTATTAGAGATAGAAAGTTAAGGAACTAGGTTCTTATAGACTATTTGGTTAATGAAAAGATTTCATGAATTATACTTTGTGGGAGGGACTTGACACACTTCAAAACCCTTCATCATTTGTTTGGTTGGGGACCAGTCAATTCAGGTGTGACAGAATTGCTGTGAGCTCAATGCATCTCTTAACACGATTAGAAATAAGAATAAAACATAGATTGATATCCACAGAGAAAAAAGTAAAGCACGTTAGTGATAATAGCCTTGCAGAAAAGAATAAAGGAGATAAGATCCGTGTAAATGAAGGATAACTTGACATGATATAGAGATAGAATTTGTTCTAGTTTTGTTAATAAGCTAGATTTTACTCATAGTTACATTTTCTTATCTAAATTAATAGATAACTCAAGTCATATGGAACCAAATTTAGGCAAATAGAATTAATAGCTTAGGATGTTTAAAGGAGGTGAGCTCCTTCCCTATATATGTTAGGTATATTGGATGGAATTTTTCATTTTATAAAATTTTGTATGAATACAGAACCTTGAAGACTAGACATCTTCGTGAAATTGAGAGTGTATTACCTTCAAGATTTGTCTTTTTTAATCATAACAGAGTCAATTCTTTCGTGTAATATATTTCCAGATTTCTGGTTTTTAGATTATTTCCAATCTTTCAGTAATAAAATGTCAAATCTCTATTTCCAATTCAAGGGTTTATAACTTGGTTCGTAACACCTACTGTATGTAACGTTGATGAATAACAATGAACTCAGAAAATGCAACTATCATAAGGCTAGTTATGATGGGGTCTCTTTTTCTTTGCATGCATATGCTCAACCATTTTTTTTGTTGCAGGTAAAATACGTATGCTTGGGAAACATGAAACAGTAGCGTTGGGTGTCTGCTCGTGATTTTATAGAGTGGAAGTTTGCATTGGAAAGAAAGAATATATGTTTAATCTCATCTCCAAGGTTCGATGAGGTTTCTGTAAACTTCCCAATGCCTTCTCATTTTTCATCATTCAGCCATTTTTCAAAATTTTGTTTAGCTTGGATTTTACACCATATGCTTCAGGTGCACGGTTCATGATCTGCAAAGAGAATATAATATTTTTTGTATTTTATATACCTATGAAAAGACTGAAATGAAGATTTTCCCTTATCAGAATTTTAAACAATTTTTTGGTAGAATGCAAAAATATCATATCATAAATTTTTTTTATAAATAAATCTATTTTCACTAATATTATTCTTGTTAATGGTTTCATTTTATGTTACTGGGATTATTTACCCTATAATATTTTTTTATTAGAAGGTAAAAGGTTTTTTTTAAAGTGTCTGAACCTTTATACAAAGACTAACACTAATACATTAATAAAGCACAAGCAACTATAAAGACACAACAAAGAGGGGTATACCAAACAGCTCAACTGCACAAAGGCTGGAAGCCAACAGCAAAAGACACCAAACTAACAGCAAAAAGACATCAAGAGAACTCAAGAAACAGAGAGAAAAAAAAAAAGACCAAACAGCACACAGAAATCAAAATATAGTCTTCATTCTCTAATCTTAAGAGGCAGCTTGGAGCAACTGACTCTAAAATTCAGAGCCTCCTTTTTCTCAATCTGTCTAAAGCAAAAATGAAAAATCCTTCTCAATTGATCTCCTCTCTTTGGAGACACCCCTATGTCAGCAGTTTTTTAGAGCCTTTAATTGTAACATTTTGAATTTATATAATTTAGTATGTTTTTCACTGGTTTATGATTTAAAATTGGATTATGTACATGAATTAAAAAATATATTGTGAGAATTTTTAGCAGTCGTACTCCTAATGTTACTTACCATTGTTGTGTAGCCTCAACGATTATCATAATCCAATAAAAAAGAGAATGATTATAGCCACCAGAGTTGATGGATGAAGATGTTTTCATTTCATTGAATTGAACATGGTAAAGCTTCCCTATATTTGAATTGTCTTATGGAGCATCAAAATTTTAACATAAATCACACATCAAATGTGTCATGTAACCTTCCATGTGAAGTATAGAGATTGTCATGGACATAACCTAGATTCTAGCACCATTTTTTAATGAGTACGAGGTGAGGGTTTTTAAATTATCAAAGAGAAAGTATAGGCTTGTGAGTTGTGAGTTGTATTCCTTCTTTTTTAAGTGTATATAAAGAAAAGTATAGACTTGTGACTTAAATCTTTCATTTTTAGTGTATATAAAGAAAACTATAGGCCTGTGACTTACATTCCTTCATTTTTAGTGTATATAAAAGAAATAAAGAAATGATGATGGTGACAACAATGATGATGACTTTTAAGGTCATTAAATCATATTTGTTTACAGGAACTTTAAAATGTCATTCAATTGTTTAATGTAATTATATATCTTTAAACTTCACCATATAAAATATCATCATAGCTACTTTTGATGTCATTTCCATTCGTATAATTGTCAATGTCTAAGAAATATTCCTAGGTATAAGAAAACCTTAATGGTTTGCATTTATTTTTATGCAACCTTAGACTCTCCCAAGCATACAATTTGCATTAATTATCATTTTCTTATTAACACAAAACATAATTTTTTTGAATACAATTACAAGGAAAAATGTTATATGGTCATTGGGACATGTTTCACTATTATATTAAATATGAGAATAATGTCATAATAATTAGGGTATATTTTGAAAAAAATATAGATTAAAATTTTCAACTATTACCTTAAGTGATTGAGGCAATCTTGGTTGTTCATTTGACCAACACATAGTACACATTTTATTATTCCTTAAAAAATAAGTACACATTTTTATTATTCATTAAAAAATATTTTTTACTATACTTTTAATAAATAAATGTTAAGATATCTCTATTATCTATGTGATTCTCTCTTTAATATAACATAAAATATGGTTTATAATTTTTGTGTTAGTTTAAATATATTTTAAAAATAATAATACATTATGTACAATAATTGATTATTTTATCTTTGGGGCAATGGGCCTAGTTCGATTGGCTAAAGCATTCTGTTGCAGACAAGAGGTCACAAGGTCTAGTCTCCCCACCATCCCCGTAGTACCAGAGGGTGTGTTGTGCCAGCATCACTGGTCATATGAAAAAAGTTTACCAGTGCATTGCCGTTTATAGGGGATATATAATTGATTCCAATTCTTGCTGTCTAAAAAGAATGATTAATTTATTTTTTATTAATAGAAATATATATTTCCATTTCCTTCTTTAGAGATTGGTTCTTTTTCAATAAAAGTTGATTAATATAATTTTAAGTGGGCATACACATGTATATACATGTATGTTTTGTTAATGTGATAAAAAAATTATATTTTACATAAATTTTAAACAAATTAATTATAGCTTTGATAATTAATGATTTTTAAGAAAAGCTCTTAAAGTGAATTTTTTATTTATTTTATTAATATAATAAAAGTTTAATTTTTACACCAGTTTAATAAATAGTTTGTAAATGTATGACATAAAATATTATTCAGCTTTATGTAATAATCTTCCTTGGGGATCTCTTTATGAGGATGGGAATTGTGGAATTCTTCCACTTAAAGATGAGGTGTCCATAGGTAAGGTAAGGTGTTTTAAAGGAATATGATGGATGGGAGGAAGTAGAAAGTTTAGTGTAATGTTAAATATCGATATGTTATATCTTGATTTACAACAAAATTTAGCACAAGGAAATTTATTTTGATTTAAGCCAATTCTAGCAAAAAAATTACATTGTCAATCACATCTAGTCCAAATATTAGTAACAATAGAGGATTGCAAACAAGGAAGGGGTTTCTTACTATGTGTAGGATCAAAATACCCACCAAGAACATATGAGATCCCTAACCTAGCCAATGTTTCATATGACAATGCATCTTGACCCGGGCAAGGCCAGAATGACAAATAATATCAACCCAACCCAAAAGTTCCATAAACCTAGGTACCATCATGCCACTATCAACACCAAGGGAACTATTGAAGCAAGCAATTTAATAGAATCAATGCCAATAACCATGCCATAGTTCAATGAACAAGAAACATGTGTGGCCACAATAACATGCACACCCTTAGAAAAAACATGAGTTCTAAAGATAACACTAATTCCATCTCCAACCAAAGAGATCCCACAAACATTAAAGGCCATAAGGAGTGGAAAGAAGATGATCTTTGGATTCAAAGCTAGGTTTCCAAGAGTGAGCATGAGAAAATTCATTGACATGTGATTTTTATTTTTCTAGGTTGCAAATTGGTGATCAAGAAAAAGTTCAATACAAAAGTTGAAGTGGAGAAGTATAGTTGTCTTAGTTAGTAGCAAAGAGATATTCCAAGATTGAGAGCATTGACATTGATGATATTTTTTTTGTTTATAAATTAACATCATTATGTATATTGCAATCAAGTTGGTGACCATTTTTATTGTGGTATTATATGTTAATGATGTGTTGTTAACCGTAAACATGAAATGATTAAGGATGTTAAATCTCAACTATCATTTCAATTTGATATGAAGGATAGTGTTTTTGCAAACTTTATTTTTGGCATGGAAAACAAAATAGATTATTTAAATAAGAAAAATTGGTATGTTGATATTATATTGCAAACATTTAGAAGTTACGAATGTAAACTTGTTAATATTTATGTTCTAGTTGCTTCTAATTTATCTATAGAAAAACATCCCCAGATAAATGAGATTATTAAGAACATGTCTCATAATCCTTAGGTAAGTGTTTTATCATTGTGTTGGATTCTTGGTTGAATATAATTAGGTGTTGGAGGGGGCTGAAAGTTGAAATTTGTGTCATACTTTTATAAATGAAAGAATTGACACATCCAACTTTTTTATTTGAATCATCAAAAAGGGGCTTTATATGTTTTGAATTTGAAATAATGTAAACTAATCAAAATGTATATTTTTTAGTTTATCTTATATTTGTATTTTTTTAAAATTATTTGAATGTTATTTTTATAAAATTGAGACTAATTTAGTTGCTAATAAAATGTCTAAAAATGAGGTTAAGAGAGACTTGATTCTTTGTATGTTAATTTTTTGTGAATTTATAACTTAAAACTTTAATGTGTAGACTAATTATTTTCCCATTTTGATCAATATTTTTTAAATAAATTTTAAAAATTTCATGTATTGAAAAGACAATTGTTTCAACAAGACATCACTTTTTGTTATAACTATTTATCCAAAATAGAAAAAAATATATATCATCTTGAAATGGAATCTCTTTTCTAGTGCATCACATTTTTTTTTTTTTTTTTTTTTAAATAAAATTCAATATTTTCTTGGCGTGACAATCAACCTTATATTTTGGTGTTGATGAACTTTATTAGTAAAAATAAAAATGAAAATATAAATAATAATTAAACTATTAATTATATTTTTGAAAACTACATTTATATTATCTACAAAAGACTATTTTTATAATTTTTTAATATTATTTACATGAGTAGGAGTTGTGAAAATATCAAGCATTTTGAATTAAAAAAAAAAATTGATAAATTAACCCCAAAGTGATGCTAAATATGTATTTGGTGGACACTTTCAATGGAAAAAGTTATGGACCACATATGATTTAGCTAGGATAGATCTAGCTAGACCATCTGTTTGACCAAAAATTATTTCAATTGGAAATGCTTAAATTCTTTTGTGTTGATAAGTTGGTCTGAAGTGTGACACAACTTTTGAACTTTTACCTTAGGAGAAGGTTGACACCTTGGATAATATTGCTAACTCATTGATGAAACTTGTTAAACCTAAGAAGTTTTGTTGGTGTAGTAAATCAATCGGAATAACTCCCCTTAGCATATAATTGTATATATCTTGTGGCCTCAAGTGCAAAGTATTCAAAAAAATGGGAACACCAAGGATGGGGTTTAAGTATGAGATAAACTGAAGAAAAAATTTGGGCTCTTCTAGGTAAACTCAATACACATTATATCATAATACTAATGAAATCTTGTTATATTGATGCTCCTATAAATACTCACATGGATTAGTGTCAAGCATAAATAAAAATATTTAATTATATGTGAACACATTTGAGTTAATATAGTGAATGATTGATTTTATTGCTAGTATTTTTTTAAAAGGGTTTCCTATGGTATATAACTATTGTATGGTTGTGGCATGAGTTTTTCTATTGTATGTAAGACTATAAGCATTACTTCTCTTGTATAGGTTTATCATAATATTTCTTTTTAAATTTGTAAAAGGAGAGTTAGTTGATCTATGAGGAAACTTTTTCATTAAGTATTGAAAGAAAACTAAGACATATCCAACATGCCATAAAAGGTAGAAAACTTTTTGTTAACCTTTACCTAGTCTCTAAAACCTACTAAACCTCCTAGAATGCATGGTAGTAGCACCATCTCTTAAGGTAATTTTAGCAATGAAGAGAGTGAACAAACTAGGTTGCACATAAATCAAAATGCATGGAAATGAAATGCAAGTTTATGTGAGTTCACAAAAAGTTCCTTTAAATGACCCCTAGACTAAAATATCTATTCCATAATGACACGTTCACAAACATACATATACTCCATAGCCAAAAGTTGTAAGATTGCTTGCGAATGAGGTAGTTTGCTAGAAAAAAATTCCAAATGAATGCTGTAAAGAAAAATGATTCCCAACATGATAAGAAGGCTGAAAAATGAATAGGGTGCCCTTATTACATTCAATGACACCTATATCTTTTGAGATACATGCTAGTGGCATTGTCTTATAAGTAAATTTTGGACTTAAAAAAACTTCGATATATGATGTGTTTAAATTGAGAAAAACGATGTTAAACTAATAAAACATAGAATTTTAAATGCAGTTTACATTTGTATTTTTTTCAATTGCATTTCATGTAATTCACTAAAATAATAATTTGATGTTGGAACACAACTATCTACTGAGAGGGGGGTGAATTAGTAAACCAATTAAAACTTTTCTTTTAACCCTTATTATGTAGATTTTAACAAATATGCAGAGATCACGCACACCAATACTCATAACACCAGATATATGTGGAAAATCCAATATGGGAAAAACCACAGTGAGAAATGTTGCTAGGATCTACTATCCTAATCTAGCCTCACAATAGAACCTCACTGGTTATAATGTTTAAGGGCACCAACCCTAAGGAGACATTGATCCCCTAATTTAAGAGCACCAACTCTAAGGAAGAATCCACTCCCTAATCTGAGCACCAACCCAACTATCTGATGGTACCAACCAATCAGATTTACAAATTAAATTATGTAGAGCAACAACTCTAGTTACATATGACTCAAATGAATCCAATTTTGTATTACAAACTCAATCTGCAACTACCTAATCTTTGCATTTCTCTACAAGAATTTCTTCTAATCTCTTCACTCTTCACCCAACACACTGTATTCTCATTGAATGCATACATATTACTTTATTCTTCAACACACATAACCTTATACATTGCATTCTTTAATCTTAGCGTAAATCAATCTTAGGGTTTCATATTATTTGACAACATTCGTGCTTGATCAACTTCTTCCAAATTTCATGACTATCTGTGCATTAATGAAGTCATCCACTTCTTCCAATCAATCAACAAACATATTGTTGGAGTAGTTCCATCATTTTACTACCTAGTTGTTATCGATAAAAATCTTTAAATGTTGGTCATTGATCACGTCATGATCCATCGGTTAACATTTAAATTCTTTGAGTTACTTCAACCAATCAGCAATCGCCACATGTCACTAATCCACATACCCACACTACTCAACCCAAGTCAACACAAGCTTCACGTGGAATTACTCCTTCATTTTTGGTGACCTTGTCTTTCCTTTCTATTGGGGGTCGAGAGTCACTAATCTCCCTTACCTTATGCTTGAACTGCATTGAAAACCTTAACGGGTATTCTTTGAAGTCTGAGACTCTTTATACATGTCATCGAGGACACATGTCATCGAGGACACGTGTCATCTCCCCGCAAGCTCGCACTGACCATCACTGGATCCTATAATCCTTTCACAGAATGGCGGTAATGTAACACCTATCTCGTGCTTTCAAGTTTTGATCATCAACCTTCCCCTTTTCCACCTTCAAGCCATTTGCAAACCATCACACTGAACACCGAAGCACCAAACTCTGAAATTCATTTGAGATGTCGGAAGTCGGGGTTCGCTCATCCTTCTTGCTACTTTCCATTCTTTCACTTCATCACAAACCGTTACACCAAACTCTTAAATATAAATTAGGTTGTCGGATGTCAAATGTTGTCCTTCCATCATACTGCTTACCTTTTGGTAAGGTGTAAGCCTCCCTACTAAACTATGATACCACAAACCATTTCAAGGGCAAGGGTTTGATGTTTCTTCATATCCTTTGCTTAACCTTAAGTTAAGGCATAAACCTTAACTGCAACTAGAAAAAACTGAAACCTTTTTAGGGATCGAGGTTCGAGTATCCACCATACTCCATTCTTCAAACATAAAGGTAAGGCCTAAGCCAATAGTCTAAAGCCCGATGTCTGAATCCTTTCAGAATTAATTTAATTTGAGCTTCCTTTCCTTTGTGCATATGGTAAAGGGTACGCCCGAAGTCCAAAGTCTAAAGTCTGAAACCTTTTGGACTTAGCTCAAAACGACTAACTCCTTGCTCCTTTAGCAAGTGATATAAGGTAAGCCCAAGGCCCAAAGCCCAAACTTTTGCAACACTGCAAGGCTTGCTTTGCAACTTCAACTGTATCATCCTATGATACCTTTTTGACATCAATGAGCTAACAATCTCCCTTATTGGATATCATTCAGATATGCTCTTTTGACATCAATGACAATCAAATTGCCAACATTTGCTTGTTAAAAAAAGGTTTAAAAATGAGGTTGAGGGCCTTCCACTCTTTTAGTACTAATTTTTATTTTTTCCCTTAACTTTTACCCTTTTAGATAACATGAAATTTAAGTGCGTGAAAGAATTTTTAATTTTGATAAGTACATATTTTATGATTCTTTAAAGTCAAATGAACTAAAAATGCAATAGTTTCAACTAGTCTCCACTTTTTGTTTTCAATAAGAGAAACAATTATATTTTTTAATAAGGATTTTCTCTTATATTACATAATATTTTTCTTTACTTTTTAAAATAATTTTTATTTAGCTTTTTGAATTTATAGTCAACAATATGCTTGACACTAATGACCTACTCAAGTAGTAAACTTAAAAAATAAAGTACTAACAATAATTAGAAAAAATATTTATTTTTTTCAAAATTTATGCTTTTGATCTACCATATGTATGGAACATGAGAAAATGTGGGAAGAAGAAAGAGTTTTCAAATTTTTAAAACCATAGAAAAATTGGTATCACAGTTTTAGGAAAAATAATTCCTAGTGAAAATGTTGCATAATAATTTTTGGAAATGTATGTAATGTCCCAAGCCAAAATTCTTAGGAGAATATGATCAGTAAACCTCTAATAACACAGTATTTGATTAACACTATCAAATCCTAGTATTAAGATCACATCTTAAAGGAATTAGATTTATACATTAACAATATCATCACATTTCCAAACACCAAATGGCATAGATAACTCCCAGTATTCTTATTATAATGAACAATAAATTAGATACATAATTCTCAATCTCTTTCTCATTACAATAATGACTGTATTACATTCAAATAATTTTACAATATTAATAATTATAAAAAATGAGTTCTCGTATTCATACAAACAATAAAAAACCAAACCAATATAATACAACTAGAATATACATCTAATCATGCTCAAATGTGAACTCTATATCAGATTGTCCTTTGAAATCAATGGGGTGTTTTTGTCCTATGATCTCTTCACTTGAAAAAAAGGTGCTCAAAATTATTTCCACAAGGATTTTGTAAAGTATAGATGTTTTGGCCAAAAGGGTACATTCACCCTTTACATATGTTGGAGATGATCCCTCAACCTCGCAACTCTCAAGGGTCACCTGCAATCAAGCACCTATCACATACAAAGAGAAAAAGGAAGCCAAGATCTATTGATCCAAAACATGAATCATAGTGTGCATTGAATGAATAATAATGATATAATGAATCCTTATAAAGGAAAATAGAAAGCTAAAAAATAAACCTAGGGAAACCCTGGGCGAGAATAAAACAAGATCTCATGACATGTGTCCTCGTCATATGACTTGAGACACAAAACTGAACATGACCTAAGTAAGCTTAAGCACTAGAATACTAGATTACTCTAACAATATATGTCAAAACAAAAATAAGTTGACCACAAAGTAAACTTGCAACTTCAAAACTAAATAGAGATTATGGGCATAAAAATTTACACTTTTGAAAGTTAGGGTGTCAAAAATAGACCACTAATGACATTATGAAATATGCTAGGAAGTTGGGAAGAGAACCAAAAAAGGTGAAAATATTGAGGATCAAGGTTCGAAGATACCACAAGACTCGTACTATAGGTTGGAGTGTTGGGGGTTGAACGATGGGCATGTTGATAAAGATATGTTCAAAATTCTAACAATAAGGAAGGATGGGAGGCATGATAGGATGGAGAATTCCAAATAAATTGATAGACAAGCGAAAAGAGGGGTTGGAAGGATATACATACTCAAAAAGGGAAAACACACAATAAATGGGATCAAGGAAGACATAATAATAGACCTAATATGTACATACTTATGTTAGCTAGAAATAGAACATGACATGTCCCACTCAAAATTTACTTTCCTCAAGCAATTGTAGGTTTGGATGTTCCAAAATTTGAGGCCCTTCCCAAATTAAATCCTCCATGGGAATATCTTTCCAATGAATCAAATACTCCTTGATGCTTCTATTTCTCAACTTCCTCTCCCTCACATTCATGACTTCTTTAGGAATCAAAATCAACTTTCTTTCTTCGTCAATTGGAGGAAACTCATCTAAAAGTACTATACATTTTTTAAGCACTCCTTTGAGACAAGGCACTTAAAGACATTGTGACTCTTAGGAAAATTTACAAAGTTGATCCAACCATCTCCTACACAACCCCATGAGAGAAAGGCATGAATACAAGCTTGCAAAATAACCATAATGCAAAGATCAAATACATTCCACAATATTACATAATATATACGTTGCAAAACCCTTAAGAGGGAAAAAACTTAGCCTCTAAAAGCATCCACACTCAATTTATTATTCAACAATGAGAATATTATAATATACTTATATAGTTTCCATGAATACTTCTAAAACATCAAGTTCCTCAGCATCTCCAAGCATGTAACCACACATCTCATGGCATGCTCCACATATGCACTCAACAAAAGAGCTCAATATAAAGGCAACTGACCTCAACCACTAAACATGTGCTTACTTTCATAGAAACAAGCTCATACAAAACAACCAAGTGGTAAGGTAAAACCATGTGTCTCAAAATCATGAGTGCACAAAACCATTGACCCCAAAATTTACTTTTTTGGTACTAAGTTTCCCAATATTAAATATTATTCTCATGTGCAATCCACATGTAAAATATTTAACTAATATCACATACAACTTTTCAAGTGGACCCAAATAAATATATAATGCAGCTAAACAAATATCATGAAGATGCACCACAAAAATATTTATTTTGCATAATTAAATTAATTATTTCTTATGCATTGATGTACGAAACCATTTTCCTAACATCTTACTTCCCTCTAACATCTCCAACTCATAGGCAACTTTACTAATCCTTCTCATAATTTTGTAAGGTTGTAAAAATGTGGCTTAAGCTTTTCAATTCTTCTTTCCTTCAAAGAATATTGCTTGTATATTTGAAACCTCACAAATACCATGTCTCCAACTTCAAATTTTATCTCGAGCCTATGGCAATCTACATACACATTTTATTGATTTTGAACCTATTAGAGATTATTCTTGAGTGAATTCAAAACATTTAGGCTTTTTTTGATCAAATCACTTGCCTCCAAAACCTTGTTTTTTTGAAAAAATGAGATCAATAAATATTTGGGCTTCAT
Organism: Sequoiadendron giganteum; assembly: GCA_007115665.2. Classification (NCBI taxonomy): domain Eukaryota; kingdom Viridiplantae; phylum Streptophyta; class Pinopsida; order Cupressales; family Cupressaceae; genus Sequoiadendron; species Sequoiadendron giganteum. The sequence goes on along the minus strand of CM021106.1, from coordinate 600,729,445 downwards.
ACCTATACAAATACATGAATGATGTGATATTTATTGACATGTGATAAGTGATTTTGTAATAGTTCTCCCCTAGATGGAGCTAATTTATCTGTCTCTTGTTGATCTAAAACATAATTGCTCAAATAACCTTCCACCTTTTTATTCATAATCTTGGTGTGGCCATCTATTTGTGGGTGGTAGCTAGTGCTAGGTATGAGCTCAATTCTTGTCAAAAGGAAGATACCTTGCCAAAAAAAACTCATGAAATATTTTTCTCTCACTCATGATGCCCTTTGGTGCTGCATGGAGCTTCAACACATATAATAAGTCAACCACTTGTGGCACCTTAAAATTTGAAGAAATAGAAAATAAATAATACTTCGTAAGTCTCTCTACAATAACATATATATAGTATTTACTTTGGACTGTACAAAGTCCAATGATGAGTTCCATTGAAACATTCTCACACTTCTACTCTAAAATAGGTAAGGGTTACAAAAGATCTACTAGGAATGTTTGTTCTATTTTATTCCATTAACCAATAATATATTATTTGATATGATTGAGGACATCATCCTTGAGTCCTTCCAAGTGAATCTCTCCCTAACATTTTTCTTTCCTTTAACATATTCAATGTCAATGTCATATGTGTAAGTTTTTATACCCACTCTTATTGTTGCTCATTCAAATCCTTCTAATTGAGAAAATACCTCAAGCTACGATAATATTTCCTGACCACAAGTTGGCCACCCACCAAGTATAGCCTAATTTTTATTAGTGGGAGCATGATAGCTAATATTTCCTTATCATACGTGGAGAATCAGTTTCCCACCTCCACGAGTTTTTGACTCTTGAAAGCAATCAGGTGCTTTTTATACATAAGTACAACTCCAACCTTCTCTTGATGCATCACATTCCAAAGTTGAGGAAGGGAGAAATCTAAAATAGAAAGCATGGGGAATGAGCTCATAACTTCTTTTAATTTACCAACTACTCACTGCAATGCCATTCCATTTAAAAGCCCCCTTTTTGTGAGATCAGTTAAGGGTGTTTCTAGTAAAGAGAATGTTGGATAAAAGAAAAATATCTAGTCTAATAATTAATCATCAAATCTCCATTAATTTTATGATGCCAATTGGTGAGATACAAGACTTAGACTATTAGAATATGAACAATTTAAAATTATAAGCAAATCTAAAATTAAGTTGCCTTAATATGGAATTACCATGTAGAGATTCAACTTATTTATGATGCTAAAATTAGTCACTTTAATATGCTTAATACAACCACCTTAGATGAAATTAAAACAACAATAGAAGGAGGATAAAATCACCATAAGATAGTAGAAACAAAGAGGCTCAAATCAGCAACATAAGAATGCAAGAAACTCCAAAAGATCATCTCACAACACAAGATTTACATGGAGAAACTCTTTTAGAAAAAATCCACCAAGAAGAGAGGAAAAACATGTATAATATTAAATAATATATGCTACATACAATCCTTCATTTATCCTCTTATGTTTTCATTACTTTATCACCTAAAAATAAAGTTTTCATTCTAGTTCATATTGTTCCCTTTCTACCACCATTACCCTTGGTTATATAGCATTTTCACCCTCTAAATGGGGAGAAAAAGTTGGTTATCATATCTCGATTCCTCTCCTAGATAAATCAAATCATTTAATCCATAAAATAATATTGGTTGTAACTCCATTACTCACCTCTTACACATGGACAACTACTTTGTCCTTATAGAAACCTATTTTTTCCTATCTTGCAAGGTGATTATTATCTTCATGTGGAGTTTTTATAACCATCCAAAAAACATCACAAGTGTCCAAAAAACCTCATTAGGATTTGGGCATCCAAAAAAACCTTAACCTTAAATATTCTCTTCTAGTAAATGGTAACTTACTATCAGAAAAAAGTTAGTTTACAACCCCTACTAAAAATTAGTTGTTGTAACAATAAAACCCTAATGGTAAAAAATAACTATTTTGTTATGGTGAATCCATCATCCCTTATGAATTATTTATCAACAATATTAGGATTAATTAAATACATGGGATTGAAAAGGTTGATGAAAAATTAATCCTAACATTCTCCCACTTGACACCATACATTGTATATAAATCCATAAGAAAACCAACAAGGGAAAAAATCCCTTAGCCAACCCTGTACCACTTGATTCTTCAACATGCTCTCATGGTCCAAAAAGATGCTTACAATAACAACTAAAGTAACCACCATCTCAAGAAATAACTCTCATCCTCCATCATGTCAACCATCATAGGATAAGGACCATGCCAAGGTGAAACATACCAACCATTGTTGAATCGTGCATCAATCTATACATGAAAATAATCATTAAAATTAAATGGTAACAAAAATCTCCAAGTAGTTTCCTTACTCATAGCCATTGGGATAGAAACCACAGTAAGTTGCTAGCTCATTCAATTTATGCATACCTCAAAAATATGGTAAGAAAAACCAACATAGGTAGAACTCCATGTCATCAACATATCAACCCAAAGCTGCAATCAAGTCCTTATATATCCACCACTCTAATTATCCATCCTCTCATCTCAATGCAACATTAAGTCTACATCAACACTAAACTAATCTATGCATCTAGATAATCCACATTTGAATCATCAATTGTGCAACTAATAGGTAAATACCACCTAGTAAATTACACAACTCGTGGATTCCAAATAGTGAAGAATGCAAAATCATCATCACATTAGTAACCTACAAATTGAGACAACCAAAATAATATCTTGACAATGAAGAACATGTATATCTAGGAACTTTGTATATATGGGTAATTTCAAATATAAAAATAGATCAAGGTGTACCAAGTCTACCAAAGAACTCACATAGAGGATGTGACTAACTCTTCTATCACATGGTGCTAAGAAAATATACAATGATATGAATAGAAAATCTCTCATTACCAATCTCCAAATAAATTTTCCAAGTCCTCTAAACAAATGAAGAAAGAGATCAAGGAGCTAAAAAATGTTGCCAACAACAATACTTGAATTCATAGAGAACTCAACTTCATAGACATTAGAACCTTTAGGAAGAAGACAATATATCAAGAAAGAGAGAAGATACAAATCAAAATATATCCTTGTATCAACACTATCATGTGTCAAGCTATGTAAAGTAAGATCTCCTCCAACATTCCCAAACTAAAAAAATACCAACATCTAACCATTCAATTCAAAATGAAAAACCTCTCAAACTGAAGGTAGAACAAATAAACCAAGCATTCCCACAATAAAAGGAATATTCCCAAAGCCACACACCATTTCCTATACCTCTCTAAATAATTCATCAAGAATAGTTCCATATATCAAAACCAAAATAAGGGGAACAACAAAAATCCATCTAACCATGCATATACTTCTCAATAAGTCCTTATAACTTTATCATTCAAGACTAATTCACATGAGAAGAAAATATATTATTTAAATAATGTATCTAATATTTAAGTGGGGAGCACCTCTTAAATCATTTACATAATGAGTAGACCATGAGTGGGATACAAGATTGTCATGTGTATACAACACCAAGAAACAAAATATTATAATAAAGGCAACCTCCTCATCAATTCCATAATGTACTCGCGTCCATATCCAAGTGTAGGCTTCTCAATCTTTTAGTTGAAATTTTTCATAACAATTAACCATTCCAACACATATCTTTAAGTACAAGAGATATCCAACCAGGCCTAAATCTCTCTAGTATCCATTTGTATCCACCAATTAATTTGTGCCAACTTCAAATGCAACCTACAAAATCATGAAGCTATAAGAAAATGATTAGTACTCAAAACCAAAGAGAACTAACTAGACCATTTTCAAATCTCTAACTATAAAATCATGAAAATATCATGACATCATGATCTACCATATTCTCAAAATAAGATCATATGCTCTTAAACATATATTGCTCCCAAGAGTACCTACATCATGTCAAAACTCTAACTCATGATCAAGAGTACACCATGACATAATATTGGATTCATCTTCTAAATCAAGGAACATCTATCAAAACTAATGAGTCATAAATCTCACAGCTCAACAAAGACTCCAAGAGTCCTCCATGGTAAACCAAGATGCCAACATCTCTTCAAATAACATGAATATCAAGAATCCTCTATCAATAGAACCAAAGATGTCAATAAAATATCGTTGCAACCTAAGGGTAGAATTCAAGAGCTCCTTACAACACCAATCGACCATTGCAAAACATTATCCATCTTCTAATTAGATATTATCCATGGCTCACTACACACCACAACAAAAACTTATAACCATTGTCTTAAAACAAAGAAGATAGAACACACTATGTAACTACACAAAACTCCCACTAAGGTGATGTTGAGATATGCATAGTATTATGAACAATATCATTATCAAAGCTCTATTGAAAGTGAACAAAGCTTCACATGCACCATATACTACTACTACATATTTTAATGAATAGTCACTATATTAGGTACTCCAAAACCTTTTATGTCTCACTATAATAAACATACCTTTGTAACCAAGGTAACAAAAAATAAGGCATACCAAACATAATCCACACCAAAAAATTTACAATATCTAGACATGCAACATCTCAACTTAGGATAAACACATAATAAATGCTCCAATAATAAAATAAAATAGATCCAACACCACAGCATTATCATGTGGAATAGAGATAACTAAGTATAACATATATATCTCCAAGACTCAAACACTAAGATGAATGCTAGACCTAATTTTCCAAATAAATCCACATAAAAGTTCCCATAGATCAATAAGAACCCACCAATCAGCCATGTAAATCTATATTTCCATTTAGAAAACTCTAAGAGTTTGAACACAATATTTCCAAAGACCTACAAACCATAGATTTTGGTTAACATGTAAAACCTACAAAACGATCTCTCTTTAAATATAAACCCACTTAAACATCCAAGCATTCACATCATCAAAAATTTCATCTAAAACAATAGAATACCATATATCCACAAACCCACAACCTTTTAAGAAAATAAAAAGTGCAAAACCTACAAAGGAAAGTTAAGTTGTCCAAGAGAATTTAGGTCATAGAAATGACCTTCTCGATAACTCACAATGAAACGAAAAAAATGGGTTATCTAGAATCTTACAAAATATAAAATGTATCCCTTCACAACCCACAAGAAACCAATGGCAAAGCATCTAGTTCTTTCATGTAATCAGGGACTAAAACCATGAACCCAACATACACACTCCATATTGTAGTCCAAATAGGATATTTTTTCCATGTGACTATGGTTCCTAAAGCACCCACCCAATATGAACACCCTTTCATTGTACATGACCACAAGGAAGAGGAACATAACCATCATGCAATAGGAGTCACATATTTCCAAATAGGAGCTCTAGGTCACCATCATGCGGGGAGAAAACACATGACCAACTCCCAAAATTAACAAGATCCTCTACCATGAGCTTCCATTTCTCACCATAGATCCCATTAACAATATCCATTTGAGAGTTAGGTTTTATACTTTCCAATCTCACATATTTATAAAATAATATTAAGACACATAACATCCACTGCAATCGACAAGCCTCCAACAACTACTTATAAAATCAATCTTTGATGCCAAATATTGGATAAAAGAACAATTTCTAATCCAAATTTTAATCATCAAAACTCCATGCATGATATGATACCGATTGGTGAAATACAAGTCTTACACTACTACAATATAGAAATCTAAAAAGTGTATGTGAATCTAAAATTAAGCTACCTTAATATAGAATTACCATGTAGAGATTCAAATTCTTTATGATGCTAAAACCAACCACTTTAATATTCTTAATACAACCACCTTAGATCAACTTTAAACAACAACAAAAGGAATATTATATCACCATAAGATAGCAACAACAAAGAGGCACAAATCCACAACATAAAAATGCAAGAAACTCCAAAAGATCATCACAACAAAAGATTTACATGGAGAAACCCTTTCAAAAAAACTCCACCAAGAAGAGAGGCCAAGCATGTATTATCTTCAAGAATAGATATTGCATGCAATCCTTAATTTTTCCTCTTTAGTCTTCACTCCTTTAGCACCTACAAACAAAATTTTCACTCTTTCTCTTATTATTCAATTTATACCATCATTATCCTTGTTTATATAGCATTTTCACCCTATAAAAGGGGAAATAAATTGTTTTATCATATATTAATGCCTCCCTTGGATAAATCTAGGAATTCAATGCATAAAATAATATTGATTGTAACTCCGTTACTCACCTCTTACACATTAATAACTAATTTTTCCTTATGGACACCTAATTTGTTCTATCTTGCAAGGTGATTATCATCTTCATGTTGATGTGTTATAACCATCCAAAAAAACATAAAAAGTGTCCAAAGAAACCTAATAGGGAGTTAGGAATCCAAAATAACCTTAACCTTCAATATTCTCTTCCTAAAAATGGTAACTTCCTATTAGTAAAAAATTAGTTATCGACCCCCAATAAAAATTTATTACCGTACACCCATAAAACCATAATGGTAAAAAAAAATTACTACTAATGGTGAATACCTCATATCTTATGAATTATATACAAATAGTATTAGGATTAATTAAATACATAAGATTTACAAGGTTAATGGCACCTTAATCTTAACAAATAACACCTTCACAAATCATCTATAGTAGTTGCAAAGACCAAAGGATCCTTGCAGTTGTGTCAAGGTCTTCGATGGATGCTAGTCCCAAATTTCCTTGATCTTATTTATATCCATATACACTCCATTTGAGCTGCTAATGTACCCCAAATATAAGATCTATGTGATAGTGAACTCAAACTTTGACTCCTTTGCAAACAAATTTTATATTTCCAGAATTCCTAACATGTCATCAATTTGTTAAAGGTGCCTGCCCCATGCCTTGATGTAGTTCATAATTTTTTCAAAGAAGATAAGGAAAAACTTCATCATTTTCTTGCAAAAAAAATGATTCATGCATGATTGAAAGGTTTCTAGGGAATTTTTCAAACAAAATAGCATCACCAAAGATTCATAATTCTTGTATTGACACTAAAAATTCATCTTGTGAATTTCCACCTCTTGGACTCAGTTCTTATGGTATTCTTATCTAATATCTATTTTTAAAAAGTAGACTACTTCATTAATCCCATCTATCAATTCATCAATCAAGTGCAGATTGGGTATTAATTTTTTATTGTATTCATATTCAATGCTCTATAGTCAATGCACATCTGCATTATGTCATCTATATTCTTCACCAAAACTATATAGACGAAGCAAAGGGACTTGATTTAGGTTTGATGTGTCCCATGTCTATTAGTCCCCCTTATGCTTATTGGGATGGTAGTAGGGAGTAGTGATAACAATCTTAGCTCCCTCTTTCAACTCAATGACATGCTCAAAGCCTCTATTTGACAATCTCCTTGGAGGAATATTCTTAAAGGCCTTACTTTGCTTGTCTAAGATATTATGTACATCCACATGATATGATTTCTTACCATATGTGGGTTTTTTCATAGCCACCAAACACTAATTTTCCCATGTTTCTTTCCCATAATCGAAAATCCTCTCCATTCATTTTTTAGATATGATGCATGTGATGTATTTTTCATCCCTTAAAGTATCTCTTCTTTCCCTTTGAGTAAAACTTTAGTTCCATGGTTTGGAAGTTTTGTGTGTTCTCACATAAAGAGTACAACCATTGAATACCTAGGACCATACATGTGTCTCCTTTGCTAACAACATAAAAATGATCCTTCCATATTAAGATTCAATTAAGAGATCTTTCTAGTGTATTAGATAGTGAATCCATTAGTCACAATCATATTGAACCCTTCAAAATATACTATTGCAAGACCTCACTTTTCCACCAATCCCTCATCTATGAAACTATGAGTAGGACCAATATCAATGATCACAATCATCCTTTGACCTTAAAAACCCCATAGATGCAAAAAATATTATATGTTGGAGTACCAAAGAGTGTAGCCAGATTGTCTCATGAAATGTTGCATTCCTATTTTGGTTCTTCTTTACTTTTTGGTTTGGGTTCATCAAACCCCAATTCATATTTAGACCTTACCTCAATGTAATGCACCTATCCCTTGCAAATAAATCTATGTCTAGGAGACCAGGGACCTTATCAATTGAAGCCTAGCTTCTTCCTTCTTAGCTTATTACTCACCTCAATGTCTAGCCTTGATGGGAAATTCTTTGTGTATTGCACATTTTTTATGCAAAGGATTCTTTGGAATGAAATTCTTGATCTTAAACTTATTCTTTAACATGGAAGTCTCTTGTGCCAAATCCCCCTCGATTGCCTCTTGTAGGGTAGGTGGATTGAAATCTTTGACTAGTCGCTTGAGAGATTCAATTAACCATTATATGAAGAGCATGTTTAATAATCTTCTCTATATGATTTTTGGAACCATTACATATAGATTCTAAAACTTTGTTACATAATTATCCAATAAACCATATTGCTTGAGCTAAGTCAAATATTTGAATTAAACTATAGGATCCTTTTGATTAAACCTCTTAGTTATAATTTTATAAATTTTATCAATGAGATGATGGATCTATGATCTTGGTTGATAAATATGTGGTACCACCACTCATGTGCAATACCCTCCAAATGTAAGATAGAAATCTTGATTGCCTCATCATTTTTCATAGGTCTGAGAGATAAGTACATATCAAGATTCTATACCCAAGCATGATTAGTGAACCTATTAGATCCATCATGGGGAGAGAAAGTTAACTTCCTAGATCTTGATACATATCCCTCTAAAACAATTATGGCGTAGAATCAAATCTAAGGTCATTCTAGGCCTTTTTCATGTTCATGAAATTGGTGAGTGACATATCACTTTGGATCTCATATGAAAGAGCCCTAAATTATGCATGACAAGCTCTAATATCATCAATCTTTGAGCTTCAAATTTTGGCACCTCTACCTCCTTATTAAAAAATATGAGTTGGGTAGGTCTTGCAATTGAAACAAGGATATTTCTCTAAGTGGCATCAAGATTATTAGCCCCAAAATTGTTCCTTTCACCAATTTTATATATATGCCCATTCATATGGTTATCCATCCCGTGGAGCAATTGTGCCCTCAAATCCAATATCAAATCAAACTTTCTTTTGGCTCTACCATCAGGATTGTCCTCTATATTTGTTCTTTGTTCTCTTTCAAACATATTATTATTCTCTACAACAAATTATGTAGGAGGAGATTTCATCTCTAGAATCTTTGAGGAATAAATTTATTTTCTAATCTCCCTTAGTTTATATTTGGTTGCTCTATCATTGTACTACATAAAATATCAACATGTGAAACTTAGACTTGAAACATAAACTAGCAACATCACCAAATTTAATACCATTGTAATATCTTGACCCAAAATTCTTAGGAAATTTTGATCCTTAAACTCCTAATAACACTTATTTAGATAACAAAACTATTGGATCCAAGTATTAAGATCATATATTAGATAACTCAAATTTGTTTACTATTTACACATCACTAATATCATCACATTTTCAAATAGTAAATGGCATAGATAACTCCCAATCTTATTATTATAATAAACATCAAATAATAGATATAATTTTTTCTCTTTCTTATTATAATATTGATCGTATATTGAATTTAGATGATTTTATAATATCAATAATTGTAACAAAAATAGTCTCATATTCATATAAAAAAAAACAAATTAGACCAATATAATATGTCTTGAATTTGTGTCCAATTAAGCTCAAATGTAAACTCTTTATGAGACCACCCTTCAAAATCAATAGAGGTTTCATCCTACGATCTCCTTGCTCGAACAAAGATTCTCAAAATGTTTTCTAAAAGAGGATTTTGTGTAAAGTGTAGATTTTCTTGCAAAAAGGGTTTGTTCACCTTTTATATCCATCAAAAAAATAATAGGTTGACCACATATTAAACCCACAAATTCAAATTTGAACTGAGATTATGAGCAAAAAAATACACTTTTTAGAATTATGGTGTGAAAAACATGTTGTGGATATAAAATCCCTCAAGCTCCCTTCGGGTTGATAATACTATTTTGCTTGGTTTCCGCTTGCACCCCATATATTTGAATATCTTCGGCCCCCTTTTTGAAGAGCTTTGCCTGCTATCGCCACGTGTCTACCGCACGCTCCTCGCAAGGATTTCCTCCCTCACTTTTCGCCCGAGCCCCGCCATGCTTCCACATGTCAGTAGCACGGGCCTTTGAAGTTTGCTTCCCTTCGATTCTCTATCAGGATCCGCCCATGTGCCACGTAGCATCATTCCGCATACACCTTTTTGGCAAACCCCACAATCAACACGGGTAACAAAGACTTCTCCATGTGTCTTCTCCATGGGGATTTCATTGAAAGGAAGGAAGGAAAGAGCAACAAACCCTGCCATATTGCCACGTGTCCTAACTAACTTCGTGGGCGAGCAACACATGTATGCATGGGAGTTTGTTGCTTCTACACTAGGACCACCACCATCATTTGCAGGGGATGCATCTGGATCGACGGTGACTACATTCTATGGATTGGAATCTTTTCTGTTGCAACAGCTTGGGAAAATCATTGTGATGGACATCATTGCTCTTGCCTTGGAATATTTTTTGTTACTAGCTTTCAGGCAGTGGGATCATTTTCTATAAATACTACTTCTTGTTTCTGAAAATGAGTTTGGAACATACAAAAAAATTATGAAAAGACACCAGGCCTTTTGTATTATTTTTAGATTATTGTATAAGACTCATAGACTGTGCCATTGTTCGGCCTTTCTATTTCTTAGCTATTTGACAAAACATTATACTGTGTCATTATTGTACTAGGTAGTTTATTTGCAGAACTTCTATATTTTCAATATAATTTTGTTGATTTAGACCATGTCTCAGAATCTTCTTTTTAGTAAATGTGTATGGGAGTTATTTTATGTTATTTGATAAATTATTCAAGTTTTCATCTTTGATTTATGTTATTCTGGGACATGCAGATTGTTGAACGAGACCTTAAATCCCATCCAAAAGATACATTTACCATGCCCACACCTACATCTTGGCGCATCGCCTTAGTTAGATCTTTATTTTATGTATCTACTTTTCCCATTCTAAACCCCAAATTACAAAAGAAGCCGACTTCTTTAAAATCCCAGAGGTTACTCAGTTTAGCGCAATTGGTCCCCCCATTAACTGAGTTTCCCATAAGGCTACTACTTGTCAAATTTTGGCATCAACGGTTTTTTTTTTGGCACGCCCGATGGGATTGCTTAAATGTACCTACACCTAAAGTGGGTGTATGAGCCATCGGCTTATTACTAGATCCGAAATAGAGAATAACCCTGGCTTGCTAGTGCCACCACTAGTGACAGTATGAACTAGAACCCATCCAATAAACATTTTGATCCCTCCACCAGCCATGTTGCCAATTTCTAATAGAAATTATGTGGCATGGGATGTCGGAAGCCCCCTTGTAGCACCAGTAGCACCCACCGTCTGGGCCCCTATGTCGACCTCTGCTTTAAAAGCTATACCAAAATTCACCAGGGATGGCTCGAAAATACCATTCGAACACCTGCAAGATGTGGCAGATGTGTGTTTGGTGCATGGTGTTACCAACCAAAATATAGCACTAAGGTTGCTCGTAGCCTCTTTCAAGGGTAAGGCGATAGATTGCTACCGCACTCTGCAAGATAACACTATTGGTACCTAGGATCAGCTCGGAGATCCTTTCTATGAAAGATTTTTGAATGATGGAGATCGGTCTTTTCTATATCATCAACTGGAAATCATAAAGTGAGCCCCATATGAAGCCATGACTGACTTCAACACCCGATTCCACACAACTTGGTAAAGGATCCAGGCTATTATTTTCCCGTTGGTCGAGTTGGAATTCATGTTCTACCTGAAATCCATCAATGTCGGCATCTCGATGATGATCCAGTCCCTTGGCAGAACCACTCTACCATATGTGTACAGCGTCGTTGTTAAAGCAGAGAATAACCTAATCGACACTAAAAATCTACTGCCTCAGCCCACTATGCTTATATTTCTAGAGATATTAGTTCTCGCTCAGGGAATAGCATCTACCAGTGTGCTCACTCCTCCCCAATCTATGTACACATATCTGGGCATGCCACAGAATGTCGCTTCCACATCTGGCTCTTCAAAAGATGAGATGAACGATGTTAAGGAGTTGTTGCGAAATATCTCAAACAAAATAACTACCATCAAGTGGAACTAATCCGCGCCTCCGAAGCCAACCTACCAAAACTATCAAGGCAGAAGATCTTCCTACGAGCAAAATCAATTCCAAGGAGGCTCACGCAGAAATTTGTAGGCTCAAACAACTAATAAAATAGTGCCAATGCCTACTCCACTATAGAATGCTTATCTGATCTCAAACAAAGAACTGACCGTGGGGAAAAACAATCTCGTCGATGACATCAATCCATGTTTCTTCCCCTACGGCAACGTGCATATGCCTTGAAACTACCCGTGCAACAACCTACAATAGAAGGTGGTAGAAAAATGCAGTCAAGGAACGATGTTAGACCCTGGAGGGTATATATATACCTCTCCCTAGATGGAAAATGTGGTACTCAGCACGCAAATGCAAGGGATGTCCCTAGAGCAAAAAATAGATATAACTCTCAATCATGCACTCTTCTCATGGATGGAAGGAGAAGAGGTGGTGTTTGCAAACAATGCATCCACATCAAAGGCCTCACAAGTGCAGTCTAATTACAAAAATCACTCAAAGAGGAGATTCACGGGCGAACCAATCGTCTCGTAGCTAAAAGTTTCTCCAACCAAACTCCTAGTACCTCTACAATTGTACAGCAATTTCAATCGCAAAGGGAAATTGTAATAACCAAGGCTAACAAATAGAAGCCTTCAAATCCATCATCATTCAATGTGGTTGAACAATTGAAAAAATCCCTGCTAACGTGTCCCTTTGGGATATCTTAGCTATTCCAAAGCAAAATTCATTACTGCAAAAGGCCCTCTAGGAAGATGCAGTTATTGAACCAATAGAGCAATCACTCAAGGGAAGGGTCATTGATCCATCACCTCCTGCCAAATTTATCACAAATAGTACAAAAGATGTATCTACCAAAGTTCGAGATAAGTCAAAACCAAAGCCCTTTTTCCTAACTCTTATTGTGGGGAAGAAATTATTGCAAAATTCTATGATTGACTCTAGTGCTAGCACTATAGTCATGCCCATGCAAATAGTTGAAGCCTTAGGACTTAGCTATGAACCTTTTAAAAGGGGGGTTATGCAGCTTGATGGGAACAATGTTGAAATTGTAGGATTCATTAAGAACCTCCCCTTGACTCTATTCTCCTACCCTAGTATCACATTTCCACAAGATACCATGATCATAGACGTTCCCCCCATATTCAGTCTTTTCTTATCCCGATAATTCACTTCAAAGATAGGTGGATATCTTTCTTTGGATTGGTCACACTTGATCCTCAGGACCAAGCATGGAGCTAAAATGAAAATAATATCCAAACCTTTACATTCGTAACATGTGGCCGATGAAGCCATGATCAACTTTGAGGATACGCATACCTCTTTCACCAAAGAGGAAACATATTGTATCGAGCTACTAGAGGATGAGAAGGTAACTGGAGACTACACCGATCAAGAAGAGTTCCTCTTGAGTGAATATATAGACACTAATACTTTTGGTAACTATCATGCCATTGGATTGGGGACTTATGTCATCTATGATGAAGATCGGGTGATCTTGAAGGTTGTGAAGGAATCCAAAAATTGTCCAACCTCAGAGATATGGACGCTACATTTTGATGGAGAAAAATGAAAAATTAGCGCAGGAGTCGGGATATGTTTAATGTCCACATCCAATGAAAAGAAACTTTGGTCCTTCTTCTTCTAGTTCACTTGTTCAAACAATGAAGTTAAATATGAAGGCCTAGTGCAAGGTTTAAGCCTTGCAGAGCAGATGGGCATTAAGCAAATTATGGTGTTCGAAAACTCTGAGCTAGTGGTCAATCAAGTTCGATGGATTTCTGCAACCAAGAATGTCCACATGAGATCCTATAGAAATAGAGTATGGGACCTGATTGAAAGCTTCAAAGCCTTCAATATCCAAATAATTCCCAAAGAGAAAAATATAAATGCAGACCGCATGGCAACAATCGGATCTCAATTTGATCCTGCTTTCGACTTAATTCATAACATACACTCTGTATGAGTAATTGTCTGACCAATAGTCCTAGATAATGATCAAAGTTGGCAAGTGTTCGAAAATGATGAACACATCGCCTCATTCATCCAACAATCAGGAGAGTTCACTGAGCAACTCCAATCGAGAATTGTCGAGGCATATGAAGGGAAAATTATTTAGTTAAGGTCCAACAAACTCCCAAAAGGATTGGTCACTCTCAAAAAACTATTTGATTGTAATGATGAAAGAAATGATAAGAGGAAGTTTGTAGCAGACAAAAGCGAGTATGCAGATCTTCAGGTTAGAGACGGAAGGAGGCTCAAAGTCGAAAATGATGTCCCACAACACAATAAAGAAAGACTCATCCATTTATGTGAGAAATATGAAGGAGTAGTGGCCTGATCATATGATGACCTCAAGGGATACGATCCCAAAATCATCCAACATACTATAGAATTGATGGAAGGAGAAAAACCTACCACCAAAAGCAAAGGCCACTAAATCTGAAGATTGAAGCCTTGATGACGTAGGAGCTGAAAAAGCTAATTCAGTCATGGATCGTCTTCTCGATCAAGCACAGTACATGGGTATCTAACCTAGTTCCAATCTGAAAGAATAACAGAGACATCCGCCTATGTGTTGATTTATGAGACTTGAACAGAGCATCCCTAAAGGACCACTACCCCTTGCCTTCCATGGAGTCTATCTTGCAAACAGTGGCATGGTCAAAGATGTTTTCTCTACTTGATGGCTTCTTCGGTTACAACCAGATCCAAGTAAAAGAGGAGAATCGACACAAAATAACGTTCACTACTGTGTGGGGAACGTTTTCATATGCAAAAATGCCCTTCAGCCTCTCAAAAGTGGGAGCCACCTTCCAACGGGAAATGGATATCGCTTTTAGGGATTTGATCAATAAAATCATCTTGATCTACCTGGATAATATTACAATATTCTCCAAGCATAAGGATGATCATTTTGATCACTTTCAAATGGTCTTTAAAAAATTCCAAGAGTTTGGGATATCCCTGAATCTGAAAAAAAGTGTTTTTAGAGTGCTGCAAGGCAAACTATTGGGACATGTATTGTCCAAAGATGGAATTGCAATCGATCCAGAGGGGGTAAAGGCAATCAGAGAGATTCCCCTTCCAGTCAATAAG
Source organism: Sequoiadendron giganteum (assembly GCA_007115665.2). Taxonomy (NCBI): domain Eukaryota; kingdom Viridiplantae; phylum Streptophyta; class Pinopsida; order Cupressales; family Cupressaceae; genus Sequoiadendron; species Sequoiadendron giganteum. The sequence continues at coordinate 600,714,038 of CM021106.1, read as the reverse complement.
AAGGGAGTTCAGTCCTTTCTAGGAAAGGTAAATTTTGTGAGCAAATTCATTTCTAATTTTGCAAGAATAATTAGACCTATCACCCTAATGCTCAAAAAGGATCAATTTTTCAAATGGACAAAGGAAGCTAGAGAAGCCTTTGAGAAGGTTAAGGACGCTATTCCTTTAGCTCATGTGTTGTTAAATCCAGACCTATCAAAGGACTTCATAATGTATGTATTCAGTAGAAAATCCAACATCGCTACTATTTTGACCCAAAAGGATGATGAAGGAAAGGGAGAACATCCGATAGAATTTCACTCCTAGACCTTATAAGATTATGAGACGAACTACAACTTCATCGAAAGGAAAGCATTCGTCATTGTTAAGGGACTCGAAAAAATTTGACACCTCATATCTTGCAACAAGGTGACTGTATATGTCGTGCATTCCAGTGTGCGTGAGTATATCATGGAGGGAGAAATCACCGAAAAGAGGGCCAATTGGATCATTAAGATCCTTGAATATGATATTGAGGTCAAGCCCACAAAGACCATCCTAGGAAGAGGATTGTGCAAGTATTCGGCACATGATGAAGAAATGGTAGTTGAAGAAGAGCAACCCGAACTTGTTCTAATAAATGAACTCGAGTCTGAAGGCTGCTAGCTAGAAAACAGGGTAACATTCATGCATACCAGAAAATATCTGTCGGGCCTTCCTTCTCAGAAGAGAAGATTCTATAGATTTCAGAATAGAGGATATGCACTTATTGAAGGGGTCCTCTTCAAAAGGAACTTCAATGGAATTCTACTACGGTGTGTCACCACAGAACAAGCGAGGAAATTTTTTGACACTTTCCACAGTAGCCTCGCAGGCGGACCTTTCTCTGCAAAGACCACTGCTATCAAAATTATGTGTGTCAGATATTTTTGGCCTACACTATTCAATGACTCATACTATTCGGTTAAGGCCTACAAGGAATGCCAATTCTTCGTGCCAAGGAGAAAAAACTCAACAATGCCTCTCAACCCAATAGTGGTTGATGAACCCTTTGCACAATGGGGCCTTGATTTTATCGGGATGATTAACCCCGCTTCCAGTGTAGGACACAAATGGATCCTCACAGCTATAGACTACTTTACCAAGTGGACCGAGGCCATGCCCCTGAAGAGTGCAACAGAGCCAGAGATTGTGAGCTTCCTCGAGGAACTGGTAACAAGATTTGCCAAATACCATCATCTGCGGCAACGCCAAGGCTTTCTTGGGTTCTAAGTATCTCAATTCGCACTTGCACATGGAATATTCTTAGAAATGTCTTCGAACTACTACCCATAGGGAAATGGCCTAGCCAAGTAGACTAATAAAAATTTGGTCTGACTCATTAAAAGAATTGGGTCGGAACATCAAAGAGAGTGGCACAAAAACATCCAGGCAATGTTTTGGGTAGACCGCATAACTCCTAAGAAAGTCCTTAAGACTTTGTCGTATGAGTTAGTATATGGGAAAGAAGTGTTATTTCCCATCTCTATGGAGATTCCTACACTATAGTTGCTTAAATCCATAGAGGTTGAGGAAAATGGAGCCATGGAGGTCTAGTTGGCCGAGTTACTGGAAGTACAGGAAAAAAGAGAAAAGGCCCTAACAACTATGTCTAATCGCCAATAGGTGGTTAAGATGTGGTATGACTAGAAAACCTCAGACCAAGGTCTCAAATGTAGATACCTAGTGCTAAATTTTAATGAGAGGGCCGCAAAGCCTGGCCAACATGGAAAATTCAATAGTCTGTGGGAAGGCCCTTTTAGAATAATTCAATGCAACACAACACATTTGAATTAGAAAATATGGAGAAAGAGGCATTGGGGATTCTGATTAACAGAATCCACCTCAAATTATTCAATTAAGATTTATTAATTGTTATGTCTATGTAAATATGTAATTATTGTAAATTTTCATTTGTGTTCTTTTGTTCGGTTGGTCTTTTCAAAAGCAATCCATATGCAAAATATTGAAAACGAACCCATATGCAAAATTGAAAAGGTACTCAAAGAAGTAGAGAAAAGGGAACCCATAATGCAGAATAGCAGAAAGCAGAAGACATAGAAATTTAGTAGAAGTATATTCATTTTATAGTATCATATGCTTCGATATTACACTTCCAAAATGGCTCTGAGGACATACTTTTAAAAAGTATATCTATATACTATGCAATTTTTATACACAGTAAAAGTCTTGTCTAGGCATATATACAAAGAACATATGCAAATTTTTATCTTAAACAGCAGCAGCAGGAGCATCATCAGCAACAACATCTGGGACAACTTCATTAGCAAGATCATTAACATGAGCAACAAGATCATCAACAATAGCAGGGGCATTAACAACAGCAACGGCCAGTTGTGGAGGATACACCAATTCCCTGAAATTAGTGTACGACTCTATGCCATAGAACAACACCACATTGTAGCAGCGTAATAGGAAGTGGCAAGCACGAGTGACCCTCTGGCGGTGCTCTTCATGTGTTAGAATGCACAATCCACTCAGAAATGACATCCATGACACAACAATGTCTTCTTCAATATGTTTGTGGAGGTCACTCACCATAGGAATATCCAAGCCATACACTGCATTCGCCACAATCTCTCCAAGACCGCCAAGGTACCGCTTCAGGAAGATTTCTAGTGTGAGTTGCAGAATCATCGGCTTAGGGACCTGTTTATCAAGCAAGGACGCAACAAAGTGAGAGAAAATGTTGGTATTGACCCTATACTTGTCTTTGTACTCTATATAGTCCCTACCTAGTATCCATTTCATTGCTATGATAGCCAACGAATGCTTTTTCTTTGCCATTCATTTCAAATGCCTGTTAGAAACTTCGCCTAAAAAATTTATTTGAGACTTCTTGCTAATGAGCCTAATAGGAGTATTCGTGACGCCTAATTCTACCCAACTACCTAAGTTCTAATTCTTCCCAATTGTTAAGTACGATTTTGTTGTTGTCTTGGGGTCTATTTATAGAAATGTCTGAGATACCTGCATACCATAAGCATGATGCTAATTGAGTATTAACTTGAAAACCCCTCCAAGAGCCGACTTGAATTTCCCACCCAGTTGCATTTGCAATGTACGAATTGTTGCATGTGAGGTTAAGGAGAGGTAATTAATTAACACAAGTTGGTGACAGTCCCAAGTGATCGCCCATACGGACAGGTGCTAATGTGACACATTGCAAGGATTTTTCAGCCTTCGAGGGTGAATTCAAATCTTTTCAAGTACTCATTGCATATTTGGCTTAATCATTCTTTTTAGGATATTAATTTTCAAGCATGCAAAAGGTTTATACACTTTCAATCATCGGCTCAATTCCCAAGAAAATCACGTCATAGAACATGATTACTAAATTCTTGTCTTTTCAAAAGGACAAAAAATTTATTTCGCATAAGCAAGGGAGCTGACGATACATGCCCAATTTAATGAAAAAAGGCAACCGTTGTCTACCACTCTGAATCGAGAAAAAGCTAAGTGTTGCATGCAAAAGAATAAACAATCTAAAAAGCTTCCTGAGTACACTATCCAGTGCAAAGAGTTTTTTAGTGTAGAATTGTTGGAGAACATAAGTTAATTGCAGTAGGTTTGAGTATCACGAAAATCCACAGCATAAGGAAATGGCCCAAAATCCTCAAATGGAAGCGTAAGGAGAGGCGACCCAAAGCTTGTTTGATGCCATGCATACAACACCCAGAGCCAATATTTTCGATGATACCTCTTACGCTTCGCCTAGAATACCAAAAAAGTAGAAAACTCATAGGGAACAGAACCAGATAAAGGAAGAATGGGACAAAATTCGTGATCCCATCCTCAAAACCAACCCTAAGGGTCTTAGGGAAGTATCTTGTGAAAGAATGAAAGCGGCCACTAGCGAATGTCAGTTAATGTACCAGTAATGGTTCTGCACACTCCCACAGTATATGGTCTATTTTATGCATTACTGCCTGAAACTGGTTCATGAGGGCATTCATCATTTCAACCTATATACCAACGCCATTGAAGGTCAAGAGCTGAGAGTTATAATCAGCAAGGAGGCTATCAAAATCATGTTGTGCATCCCAAAAAGGGGCTCTAGAGAAGAAAAGATGGAGTCATTCACTCTAGAAAAAGGGGACAACTTCTGGAGAGGCAGAGATTTTGCTATGGATTTTTATAACTAGGAAACCCAAATACCTCAGGGAGATTTGAAAAAGCCACCAAAAATTCCAGTCACGCACAACGCTTTTACACAGGATATGCGGGATTCCTTCTCTATGATGGCTTTCGTTCGCGGCATGGATGAGGACAAATGGGTGCTAGAGTTCCAACTGGGTCTGGGTTTTCAGCCGAGGAGGCAACATTCCTTATTTGGATATGACTTCACGGAATTCATTGTCCAAGAAATGATGAGCCAAATCAAGGAATACAAAACACAACATAAGTTCAAGTTTCCTTCTCTCCTTGCTCATTTGTTTTTTCATCAGAACCCTGACTTCTTTAAACAACATATAAGGTTAGCTATTTTTGATGAAAAGGGAGTAAGAAGGTCGGTTTATGTTTGGAATTCTCTCCTCTCTGCAACTTATGACTATTATGCATTCTCGGATTATTTCTTGACTCCAATTCTACAAGACTTGAGCGAGGATGGCAATCTTTATCGGCTTTCTACCAACCAAACAGGGTGGATGCAGATTTTCACTCCTAAATGCGACTAGTTTCTCGGGGAGGATCTCACATTCATTCAGATGTGCGGCTTCATCAAGGAACCATTCCAGCTCTCGTCATACGTCACAGATCGGGTGTTGGCCCTTGAGATGTTCCAACAAGTGTCGGTTATTGACTATACCTTTTGTAGAGGGAAGGCAAAGAAGAAATGATTTTTCTACTACCCACTAAGCTTCAAAACAGTGGTTATGGCAAAGAAGCAGACACATAAGTCGCTAGAGGAAAAGTTGGCTCATCTGGGGCTAGTATTGATTTATGAAAAATGGCAATATAACCTCGACAATGACTTAGCAAGCATAAATGTTCAGGTAACTCATAGCCCTCGGCCTTACTAGGAAAAGTGGTGGAATCCCCTGTCAGAACAAGATGATCTATTTGTAGACCTGGTTCACATTCCTACAAAGAATAGGAGGCCGCCATGGCTCAAATTCTATTTACCTTTGGTAAAGTTTAATGAGAAGTTCGAAATAAGTTCCACCCTTCACAATGAATTGGTCAAGAAATGGTTGTGGAGTAAGGAAAAGATAAGAGATTTTTGGATTTATCGTCAAGAAATCAAGTGCCCTGATGCCCTGTTCCAAGATGTAGACACAAATGAAAAATTTGATACTTTATGGAACAGAGCGCATGATGATACCAACACAAGTTATGATGAGGAGATTGACTTGGATGAAGCTAGAAAATATACAGGGAAGGGGAAGGAGAAGGAGAAGGAAGTGAAGACGGCCCCGACGCAACAAACTGGACAAGCAACGAAGCAACCTAGCACAACTACTTTGAAGCTGCGGGTGAATATATTGCATTCAAGAACCTCAGCGACACACAGATGGTCTATGAAAATACCTAGAGGTCAAGCCCAACAAAACTCGTCAGAGGTCATAGAGGTGGAAAATTCCCCACCAAATAAAACACAACGCACAAATGAAGCTTCTAGAGAGGGTTCACAAGAACCTGCAACGAGCCAAGGATCGAATTCATCTGCAGCTCATGTATCTTTCTCTCCCCGTCTTCTTAATTCACAATCTCTAGTTTCTTCCGCTATCTTTGTGTCACTCATCACCTTAAGTGTCAGCCTTTCTTTCTCTACTTCTGTTGCAATGGTCACGGGAGGTTTCTCCCAATTCTCCCAAGTAAGACAATTCACTTTTACTCCCTCGTGAGTTATTCCACCTTTCATCGGAGTGCAGTCCGCAACCGCTATTGCTACACCTTTTACATCTGTTGTGTCAACTCTGACCCATCTTTCTCAACAAATGGAGTTTGTTGTACCTATAGATCCTCCACCGCTTTCCATGAGTCCTCCCACAGCTTCACAAACTAGGCCTTGGTGTATTCCCCCATTCTCCCCACTAACACTCTCTCTTCCGAAGAAGAAATCAACCAGAACCACTACTCTGTCGTTCCCTTTTGTAGTTCCTCTTGGTGCACCCTTTGTAGGTGAGCTCATTAGATCGCCAATAGAATTTTTGTCAGAGCATGATAAAACAAGACAAGCACGGGCTCTCAGGCTTAAGAAGCAAAGGGATAAGGATGCTAAAAGGCTAGCCGAGCCAAAGGTGTAGACACTTTTCAATGAGGCTCAACAATCATTGCACTTTGTAACCATGCATCTGAACGTCATCAAGCCTTAGGGAGATGGGCAACCCGAAGATTACATCATCCATGTTATGGGATTCGATCTATGCACAACTGGGTCACAAGATAAAGTTGAGCTCATGGAGGAGACCCAGCATGTGGTGACCACCAATTTTCTCAAATTCAGTCGCCAACTAAAGAAGAAAGAAGATGAGCTAAAAAATGTTAAGGAAAGGATAGAGGTCCTATTGATGAAGGACATGGCAAGAGACACCCAATTTGCAAGCTTGTCACAACAAGCATAGGCGGAATAGGCTAGACTCCAAGAGGAACTTTCAAAGTTCCAATCCCAAGACCCCAACCTAGTCGATGATTTGCATCAAAAAAACCAAGAATTACAGGACCAATTGGCGTGGGCAGAGGAGGAGATGCAATAAAAGAATGAAGAGTTCTAGCATCAACGAGCTCAATTGGAGCAGATAATGCAACAAAAGGAAACAGATTTCTTGGGTTGACAAGCTCAATTCGAGAAGGAAATCTAGGAGGTAAGGCTCTCCCTAGATAGGGAATCTGTAGCTAGAAGCCAAGCTGAGGAAAAATGGCTTGTTGAGTTGAGAACCTTGTAGGAACAACTCTCCACTATGGACAAGATAATTTTAGAACTAATGCAGGACATTGGGTCGAGGGATGCGAAAATTGATATTTTGAAGAGTCCTCCCCAACCCCCTACTGCCCAGTCGGACCTCCTTCTAGTAGCCCAACAACTATATATTTCATACTGGGAAAAGGTCAAGGCCTTATGTCTGACTCTTCAATCAACACTTCAATTCATGGCGGAAGCATCAATTTTGAGCAAGGAGGTTCGTGGAACGATTGAGAAATTCTCACAGTTCATTGCAGAGAGGGTTCTTGAGGCATAAAAGTTACTAGATAAGTTGTACACAGTGTTGAACGAGGACTTAATGAGTGCAGGGATCGAGAACCGAAAGTCAACTGCCAAGACAACAAAAGAATTCATTTGTTGCCACACAGCCATCTTCCATGCTAGTGATTGCTCTGCCACACTGGGTCGAACTATGAACAACATGTGGATGAAATTCTCCCAACTGACTCAGATGGGCCTACCCTCCCCATTTCTCTCTAATGATTTGGTGGCCACAGTAGAGAAAATTGCAATAAAGATTGAGGAGAAGCAATAGGACATATTCTCTTTTTCAGAATTTCATTCAACCCCCTATTGTTGAGGATATAGTGGGCGTCACTCATCAGATTGCACGGGTGCTCTTTCAACTTGAGTTCAAGATAGGGATATCCATGAAGATGTTATTCAAAGAAGTGATCGATCTACATGAGGCACAAGAGAATCTTCGCTCCATATCGACGCCATCTGAGGCCGACAGGCTGCCTCTCTAGACTACTCTCTCTAAGCTCTGATTCCATCACCCAATGAATAAGACTCTGGTCTTAGAACCAAAAACTTTGGGTTCCTCGTTCCGCAGGCGAAACACCCCTGATAGTCGCCAAAAGTTGTGGATAGAAAATCCCTCGAGCTCCCTTTAGGTTGATAATACTATTTTCCTTGGCTTCTACCCGCACCCCATATATTTGAATATATTCAACCCCCTTTTTGAAGAGCTTCACCCGCTGTCACCGTGTGTTCGCCGCGTGCTCCTCGCAAGGATTTCCTCCCTCACTTTTTGTTTGAGCCCCACCATGCTTCCACGTGTCAACAACACGGGCCTTTGAAGTTTGCTTCTCTATCGAGCTCCACCTGTGTGCCACGTAGCATTGTTCCACGTACACCTTTTTGGCAGACCCCATAGTCAACACAGGTAACAAAGACTTCTCCACATGTCTTCTCTGTGGGGATTTCATTGAAAGGAAGGAAATAGCAACAGGCCCCACCATATTGCCACGTGTCCTAACTGACTTCGTGGGTGAGCAACACATGTCTACATGGGAGTTTGTTGCTTCTACACTGGGACCACCGCCATCATTGGTAGGGGATGCATCTGGCTCAAAGGCGACTACATTCTATGGTTCAGAATATTTTATGTTGCAACGGCCTAGGAAAATCATTGTGATGGGCATCATTGCTCTTGCCTTGGAATCTTTTATGTTACTGGCTTTCACGCGGTGGGATCATTTTCTATAAATATTGCTTCTTCTTTTTGAAAATGAGTTTGGAACATACAAAAAAATTGTGAAAAGACACTAGGCCTTTTGTATTGTTTTTAGATTATTGTATGACTCAAAGACTATGCCATTGTTCGGCTTTTATGTTTCTTAGCTATTTGACAAAACATTATATTGTGTCATTATTGTATTGGGTAGTTTATTTGCAGGACTTCTATAATTTCAATATAATTTTGTTGATTTAGACCATGTCTTAGAATCTTCTTTTCAATAAATGTGTATGGGAGTTATTTTATGTTATTTGATAAATTATTCGGGTTTTCATCTTTGATTTATGTTATTCTGGGACATGCAAATTGTTGAACGGGCCCTTAAATCCCATCCAAAAGATAGATTTACCATGCCCACACCTGCATCTTGATGCATTGCCTTAGTTAGATATTTATTTTATATATCTGCTTCATTTTCCCATTCCAAACCCCAAATTATAGAAGAAGTCGAATTCTTTAAATACCCAGAGGTTACTCAGTTTAGCACAATTGGTGCCCCCATTAACTGAGTTTCTGCTAAGGCTGTTGCTTGTCAAATTTTGGCATCAACACATATCACTAGTGATATTTTGACACATGCTAGGAAGTTGTGAAGAGAATGGAAGCAAAGGAAAAAATATTGGGGATTGGTGGTCGAAGATAATATAAGACTTGTACTATACGTTGGGGCCCATCAAGGGTTGAACAACAAGCATGCTAGTAAAGACAAGTTTGAAAGTCTAACAAATACAACGGTGGATCAAGAAGGAAAGACATGATAGAATGGAGAAGTTTGAAACCCCAATAGAAAGAAGGGAAAAGCAATATTGGAAGGAAAGACAAACTCGAAAATGGAAAATACACTATAAACAAGACCATGGAAACATAAGAACGTAACTAATATGTACATACTTAGATTAACTAGAAATGAGACATGACAATATACCTCCATATATATGGTTGGAAGCTAAAAAGTCTTTAATGAATTGGAACATTGGAATCCACATAGGCACCACAAGATTTATGGGCATTCGGATCAAAAATATTTTGGGCAATATTTTTGGATAAAACTAGTTCACTTGAAGTCCATAAGTTGTCCTAAAAATAGACACGACTTTAACTTTTACTCTATGGAAATGAACTTTGAGTTACTATTAGTGCATACATGATTCCTTTAAATGATTGCTCAAATTTATCTTCTTACATGGAGGGATGCATTCACACACACTTTTTTCTCCCAACCAAAAACTTTGCAAAATTCCTTTAGAGTTAGTTTCCTTATTGAACAACTTCACTAATAGATCATTAAAAAACTCTTCTTTGACATATTGGTGATGATGGAAAAATGCTATGAAAACCTTATCCTAACCATCAACACCTCTATAACCTTCCATATTGTAGGATAGACATTATTTTTTCTATTCTTAACATGAAATGTAAAGTATACAAAGTTTAATATTGAATTGTTAATTTATTTTTTAATAATATGATAAGATTTTAAAATATAAAATATAATTAACATTTTTAATATTTTTAATTATAAAAAAAATCATAAACAAAAGATAATGGACATGGTCATCACCCAGTATATATAAACACTTAATGAGTCACAAAAATGATAATTTTAAAATGACCATCGAATTTTCATTCGATGATATGTATCATCAAAAGAAAAACATATTTAATGTAAGCTAAAAATATATTAACATATGTTTTTGGTCATAGAACACCTTTACCTTTGACTCATCTCTTCTCTTTTTAAGGTTTAAACTTTTTGAGCTTCAAAATGGTAGATAACAAAACTTGTCCATTTGAATAAATAATAATTTATTTATAAGGAAATTGTAGCTCTCAAATGAGAGATAATATGATTAGTATATACAACCTCATCCTTATCAATATTAAAAGAAAACATTTCATAATGACTTGTTAGTATAAAAAATGCAACATAAAACAAGATGAAATAAGATTCTTATCACAGTAGAGTACTATAAATGGTGTTAATTGACTAAAAAATTAAAATGATGGTTGAATAAATACAATTATATAAATAAATCCTAAATTTATGAGAATCGATGTGTATTAGTCATGAATGATGAAATCCTCATGTCTTTTATCTTGTTGATGAAGAATAATCTAAATTGTGTTCATCAACTAAACAAACAAGACAACAATTAAAGAATCACACAATTATATAAGTCATGAACTTAACATCATTTGTAAGCTAGAATATCAACATATATGTGGAATCCATCGTCCAATGAGAAGATCTTGTGTCTACAAGTGGATGGCCCTAGATCACTCAACTTTAAAGAAATAACATCAATATATGGATAGTCATATTTAACAATTGATGTGACAACTAACTTTAAAAATGTATACAAAAGGTACCATTATAGGAGATGAGTTAGCTCTAAATGTTAGAAGATAATATTAGGACAAGAAACTATGATTTCTTATGTTGAAATATGTGAAATACAAAATTAAAAATTAAGTTCTTAAATATGATTATTTAAATTTGTTTTTTTAATCTTACAAATTATTTACAAATATTCTACTCATATGAGCATCAACATGATACCAATATAAGCCCCTGTAAGGACTTATGAGAGACTAATACAAGCTTGTTGTGAGAAAAACATTATTTATGAAAAAACAAGAGTCGCTTCTTATAAATCTGCCTATTTAGAAGCCACATCTACATTAGAAGCCAACTCTAGAAGAGAAAGAATCACAACTTTGAATTCCACATTAGACACCTTATAGAGAAATATTTAAGAAATTTAAAAAATTGTAAATTGCATCTACATAAAAAACTAGACAACTCAATAGTTTACATCTTAAATTCTTGACCATTTGTTTGATAAAATTGATATTTTAAAGTTGATTTTGATCACCCAATAATATTGATTTTTTGATACATTATTATGTCATTACCTCATAATTATTACATGATAATTGATCCAAAATCATCCACCATTGATCCTAAAATTGAGTTTGCATTTGCTTATGATAACACTAATAAGGTAAAATATTACAATCCAATGCAAAGGATACATGGGTCACTAAAAGGGACATATTTTTCTTTTATAGTATCATTATTTTCTACCTAATAATATAATAGATCTCCTTACATAAAACTCCCTATGGGCCGTTGACCTATATATTTTGTCAATATTAGAGCCAATCTAGGAAAAAATAAAGTCTAGGATATAATTAATTACCAATGTGTATTTGTGGATATGAGGTCTATAAAGGTGCTCATCAATTCCTAAATCTCAAATTTGTTTTTCTAATACACTTCAAAAAAAAATGTGTCTCAAAGGGTTTTGGGAAGATTAGATGTTCGAGAAAAGAGTTTGGGGTTTTTTTCTACTTTTATATTCTATGTGGAGATTGTTTGAAGGCAGTTGTCTATATTAGAAGCTAGAATAGTTTTAAATTAAATCAACAAATTGAGAAACAAGAAATATAAATAAAATTGAAAGTACAATAGAAAGAAGAAGAAACCCAACTTCTTCTATGAGAATCACAAAGAAGAGTGCAAGTGTGAAAAGACATGAATGAGAATAATAAGAAGGAAAATGAAGGGAAAAATGTGTAGATAATGTATATATGTAAAATTTTGATCTATGCAAAAAATCATTTTATAATCAATCATTTACATTAATGACAATTTTTTAATCTTATTTATTTATCTTAATTACAAAATAAAAATAATTGTTTAATATAAAAAAACCTCTAAACATATACTAATAATGAAAAAGAGTTAATGTTCATCATTTGGATTTTTCTTCCTTTATCCTCTTGACAAAGATTTTGGACCATTCAATATCTAATAAATTACCCTTATCTTACCATTATGACTAGTGTGAAATTAAACGAAATATAAGCCATAGATTATAATTAGACAGACAATCAAGTTCCTCTATACCTAATCATCTATACTAACGCCAATTTTATTTCTACATATGTCTTGATAATAATTAGAGGGCAAGAAAACCCACTTCACCATTTTTAACCAGAATGTAAATAAACAAAAATACAATGCAATTGTGTATACACATGTTAAGTGGATTTCGGGCAGTTTAATTTTACTTTTAGTTTTTGTGCATTATGACTGTAAGATGGTCTCCGTTAATATTCATTTTGACATATTACAATAATATCTTTATTTCTGCATTAAATTTTAAATAAGTTAAAGAATTTTTTTATTTTTTTTCAATATATATTAGAGCAGTACAATTGTATGTATTTTGAAGGAGATTTTTTAAAAACAATTATTATTCGAAAATTGCTTCAGATCAAAGGATTGTAATTCAATTGGTTGAACACAATTGGTGAGGGTGATGGTATGTTCCTTGATTTCGCTATCAACCAAGGTTCAAATTCTCAAGACATAAAATAAGGGATGAGGCTGAAATCGTACTAAGACAGCTTTGACAGAATGAATATCCCTCAGTCTCATATTCCTGTAGCAAATAGCAAATAAACTCACAAATAATATCAAATCCTTCATTAAAAAAACAAATTGCTTTGCAACCATAGATAAGGTTCCTAATGGCACCTCCCATTTAGAGGCAAACTCAAAGCCTCCTTCATCACCAACACTGATCTGTTTCCCAACTCCTTCCTTGTTTCTTACAGGAATACCTCCTGGCAGAAGTGGGAACTTGAATTCTCAACCCTAACTGGAAGTCATATTGGGCACGGTTCTCTGGATCCACCAGAGTAGAATATGCCTCCTTAATATCAGCAAACCTCTGATTGCTTATGTTTTTGAAGCACTCATCCAAAACAGTGTCAGGGTGAAACTCCTTTGCAAGCTTTCTGTATGCAATCTTTATATCCCTTACACTTGCCTCTTCACTCACCCCCAAAACTTGATACAGATTTACCTTCTCTCTCTGCACTGCTATTGCTCTGAGTTTTATACTTTTCTTCCAAATCAAGCTGCAATTTTTTCCTGTCACAGTTATTGGCAATCTCTGCAAGGAATTTTTGGGCCAACAGACAACATGATTAGAAAGTAGAATTGAATCAATGAAGCCCATGTAGGCTATGCAGTTGCATACAATCACATACAAAGCTGAGAAAAAAGATGAATCATGCAGAGTTATATGAAACCCATTTATATTACAATAACCCAATAAACGATGCCACCGTCTCAATAGAGAGTTGAAGAAGATTCACACTGGGAACATGAAAAATATGCCATTACAGACAGCTGTGCAGTGCCTTCATACTTTCCTTGCACTTACATTAATTTACTTGTCTTACACGTTGTTCATTCCATAGGTCAATTAAAAGTACGCACCGGCGGAGCACTGATCAAAACCAAAAAATTCTCCAACTGCTTAGCCCTAAAAATAAAATATAGTTTAATGAGTGATGCTCTGTATTTCTGATCTGTACATTCTACTGATTGGCTATATCTTCGTCAAGGGAGACCAGAGAATAATAATTTATCACATCAAGAGAATAGAAATCTGAAACATAACCAGCAAGTCAAATTTTATTGGAATTAATAAAACATCAATTTTAAGGCCTGCAGGCTGGTTCCCACAAAAGGCTCCAGGTTTGAGCCAAAGCCTGGCTTCCTAAGAATGGCTCCCCTTCTAGCTATTTTTTATTTAAGAACTATTTAACAAGGTTTGAGCAAAGTTAGTATCTATGATAGTATAGTATAATTCTTATCTTTCCACATAAGAATGTTCAATATAAAAGCATATTATGTTAAATTTAGTCTTATCATAGAAAATGACATTATGTCAAGTCAAGTGTTATGGTCTTAAATGTTGAAAATAATCACGAGTCTATTAGATGGACCTTATGGTTCAAGTTGTTATTAATGTGTAAAAATTATTAATATGTGTAATTATATATTATACTTTAAAATAATATAATCAAGTGGTTAAGGATACATTATGATGGTTAAAAATGAGGTATATTGTCTATTAAGATTTGAACTTTATTGGACTGTTGAGCTCACAGATTTGAGGATGATAATGTGTAAGATGGGAAGAGGTCCTCTACACGCGGCCTCTCCAATTCAAGCCAGGCTAAAAATTCTCAAATTTATCAACAACAAAGAAATAATATAAATAACTTCAAGTGCTATATTTGGAAAAAGATGATATTCTTTTAATATCATTTTTTTTCTTAAGTATTTATTTTTCAACATCTAAAAATTATGGAGTAACTTAAATTTAATAATCAAATATCTAATATATTTGAATAAGCAACTTGAACCATAACTTGAACCATAAGGTCCATCTAATAGGCTCGTGATTATTTTCAACATTTAAGGCCTTAACACTTCACTTAACATAATGTCATTTTCTATGATAAGGCTAAATTTAACACAAAATTCTCATGACTATGGTATGCTTTTATATAGAGCATTCTTATGTGGAAAGATAAGAATTATACTCTTTTTTCTTATACTATCATAGATAGTAACTTTGCTATTCACTCCAAATCATTGGTGATTTTTTAGGTGCTCGCATAGATTCAATTCAAGCTAGCAAAGTGGCATTGGAAGTCTATCATCTTCAAACCCTTCTTGATCATTGGGGGAATGCCCCTTGCACTATGGTCATAATTTTTCCTTCTTCGTTGTCCCGTAGCAAATCCCCCTACCTAGCCCAATGGCACAACCATTCTAAATCTTCTCAATCCTTTCAGTCATCAAAGAGCTTCTACTCCTCCACTACCATTGCCAACTAGGCAACACTCTAGCTAGACCCTTCTACCATCCCCATTAGTTGGTCACTAGGGTGATTGGTCCTTGGCCCCATTTCACTCTTTTGCATCCTCTCAGTAGCATAGTGGCCTTTCTAGATCAAGAAAATTTCTCTCAATTATCTTTGGTTGCATCTCTACAAAGGATTATGCATGACTAGACATGTTGGAATCTTGAAGAAAAAAAAAATGCTATTCATAATCACTAGGAACCCCTAGAAAATGACAAAGATCTACCAAATAAAAAGTGGGATAACCATAATGAACAAGACCGTCTACTCATTTGACACCCTCTTACTCCCTTATCCCTACCAAATATTAAAATAGCCTTTATAATTTCTTTTTAATTTATTAATAGATTGTTAGTTGTTTCCCTCCTAAAACCTTGGCTTTACTATTTTATATAATTGATAACAATATTTCCTTTTCTTTGGGAGTATAACTCTACAATTTTATCATTAATTTTTATATATACCTAATCCATTAAAAAAAGGGGAATGAGATTTTACTTTCATTCAAAAGAGAACCTTAATTAAAACAAACCCTAAAGCTACTTTAGGTCAATCTGTAGATGGTCTACCTCAACTACCTACAACTCAAAATATCTGCTGCAACAAAACAGAAAGCACTGGGAAAGGGATTACCTAAAAGCTCTGTAAATCCACCGACATCTCTTCTAGATGCACTGCCCTGACGTCAGCCCAGACTGTCCTGCCATATAGAGCGTACAATTCCTCACTTTCTCCCTGATATGAGTCAATTCCGTGCGTGTTTTGCTAGCCATATAAATTTTCTCTGCCCTTGAAAGTCTAGGTTAAGACAAAGAAAAACTACAGTCTTCACTAACTCTTGAATGTCCGCCCAAATTTTCGTGCAAAGCCATCTTCTAGAAGCATGCATTCTCATCTCTTACCTAACCCTTTTACCAGGCGAACATATTTTCGCTCACGTTCGAAGAAATTTCGCCTCACCGCGATTTGAAAGCGTACTGTCATTGCCAGTGATGACTCATGACTGACTCATACCAACTACTTTTATAGACCGTTTTAGATAGCATTTTATATTAAAAAAATTGATTTGATCATTTATCAAGGTTCAAATTTTTTCATAAGTACGATAGGACAGGTTAGACTTTTTTTTAATTGGTGATAGTTTAGTCAATAGATAATTTCTGGTATATTTTTAACTTTCGGATGTTATAATCTGTTTATTAGACGAAATGAGAGAGATGTTAATAATTTTGTGTTAGGGGAGAGGAATCATGAGCATGTTTCAATAGTTGTGATAGTAGTTAATATTTTTATCAATATTGGGCTAATAGTTGTGACTTTAAAGTTGTTAGTGTTGATGATGACTACCCATAATTAAACAAAATGTATTCCTTTTATCTAAAAAGCAACCAATCATGTGATTCCACATCAACGCTCAATAAAACATGTGCATTCACAAGTATTGGTCTCACTTTTTTTTTGGGTCTTTTTGGACACCTTGATAGAAAGCATGCTATGTGGCATCATATTTGATGATGTGGCCCTGAAACCTTTGTTATAAGCAAGGGACTTGCCAAGTAAGTTGTTGTGAAAATTGGGAGTGATTTGAAATTTCCACAGAGAATAATTAGAAGCGCGAAGTTAGGGTGCACAACTACTGGGTCCTCTCCCCTACCTTCAAGGTTGGAGAATTTATTGAGATAAAGTAGATAAATTATGAATGTAATTGTTAATAAATATAAGAGATTTGTTTTTGTTCTATATAAAATATTGTAATGATTAATTCAAGTTACTTGTATTGATAGTTTTATTTTATTGGAAAAATACATATATTTATAGTAAAAAAATAAAGTACAAAAGGTGCTTTCAGGACAAAAATCTTGAAAGAAACAATAGAAAAAAGGATTCAACCTCAAAGCGCATTAGCATGAAACAACTAAAAGTGGTAAAAAAGTTGCAACTTGCAAATTACAATAAAATCAATTTTCTCCAAGAGTATTGAAAATTTGCTCCTCTGTAACAATATCCATAGATGTGAGAAGAGATCCCTGGTGTTTCTTTGCAATCGTTGTCAATTGGGTCTTAAGCTCTAAATTGAGGCCGACGTTTTTCTTTCAAGACTCCAACAAGTATTGAGTGTTGCAAGGTAATGCTAGAGAGTAAACCATGCATAATAACTTCCATAGGTTGGAAGACATTAGAAAAAATTGCTTTACATCAAACTTTCCAACTATACAAAAGTATTGACGAAAAGATTTGATACCATATTTTGTAAACAATGCAGCCCTAAATATATTCAAAATATATTGATAGTTATGGGCATGTGACAAAATATATTCAATATCATATTTTAAACATATAAATATGATCTGGAGTGTAAAAATCTTACTATAAATTATATTTTTTTTATTTTTTATGTACTTCTCAACATATCTCTTTATAAGTAAACAAAAAATTAATTTCAATGAAGTGGCAATTTATAATTATGAAGTACTTTATCCTATGTGTCTAATATGCAAAATTAAAAGGTGGCTATATACACAATAAAATATAAGAAAATATTAAAAAAATGGTAGATAATATCTAAATGTCAACATTTTAATTTTATTATAAATCCAAATTGTCCACAAGTGATGCATGTATTTCCCTTTTTGAACATTCCTCTGTCATTGTACTTGCAAGATGTAGACAACATGTAGAACTCGCCATAAATACATACAAAACAACAAATAATATTTTACTGAATGCAATCTAAAATGTTGATGAAAAAAATTTATGCATTGAATAAAAAATATTCATACTCATTTTCATGAATTATGAAAATTCATGCATGTTAAATAGATCTCTCATAAATTTAAAACAAATATAAAATTTTGAAAAAATTATAAATTATATTTCTAAAAAAGATAATTTTTAAATTGAAATTGTTTTCCAATTTACTATTTTCATTCTCTAAATACTATTAATTAATACTAAATATACAAAAATTTAAGACCTATTGACTAGTCTTATTAACAACCTATCCATTAACACTTTTTAAATACATCTAATCTATTTACTTAAGATTTTATACACCAAACATTAAATTTAAAAAGTTATCAATCTATTATTACATCAATGTTAATTATTGAAACTCTAAATCTAATTTAACTATAGATTAATATCAACTTAACTTTTAGTTATCATGATCTTACTCTTAAATTACTCTACACATTGGCTCACTAACTTTTAATAGATCAAAGGCCCTTAACGTGTATCATTTTCTTGCTATTTTTTGGTTATATAATGAGGTACAAGTGAGAAAACGTCTTTTTTATATATCTTTATACTTTTTTAATAATTTCTTAGCTTTGTAAATTCTTGTTTATTTATAAATGATATTAGATATAATTATTTTCTATTCATAGTAATTATCATGATTTTTAAATCATTTAGTTTTTAGAAATAGTTTTTAATTTTTTTATTATTTTCTAATCAATTTTTTTATTGAATATATAATTATTTCTTAATTCAATTTTGTAGTATATATTATTAATTAATAATTTTCACATAATGATTGTTAATCAATAATAAAATAAGTGATAATAAGTTAAAGTTTCATTACATTACACTAAGATCTGTATCTATGAGTAGGAATTCAACAATTCAATTCTTAGAGAGCAACATTATATTTACTCCATACAAATTATTGTTTAACAACAATTCAATTCACAATTATATACTTTTTTTGAATTACTAATAAATTTGATTGCAAAAGGGTTTTCAAGGGGATATTGGCATTTGAATTTAGTATGATTAATAATTCAATGTTAAAATTATAGACAAATACTCAAATATAGAAATGGATATGATTTTTCATAAGTTATATATATTATTATTTTGTAATTTTATAGATAATAGTAAAATATGAAACATAAATTACTTCTATTTTACACACTTTGATTTTTTCTTGTGCTTTAATTATAAATTTTTAATTACACAATTTACGCATGTCACCATAGGTAAATCAATCAAACCTTACAAAAGAGGCACAAAATAATCTTAAATATAAGGACATTACATGTCATTATAGATTACAATTAATGCTTACAAAATTACTTTACTCTTACAATACATTTTAAATTAATTATAAATACCTCAAATACCATGAAGTATTCAAAGAGGAATCAAATTTAGAGAGAAAAGTCTTTCCCAAATCATAAAAGATGAATTAGTGTTATGCAAATTAGGTTTAGGTTTAACAAAAAAATATTTTTTAGTCATTTATTTTCTATATAAGAGTTAGATATAATAGGATATAAGTTTATTAAAACAATTTTAATATTATTTATGTCACATATTAGTTATATTTTAAATAAGAATATTTTATCTTTTTAATAACAACTGGTGTTTTATTATGTTCAATTACTAAGATTCTTATGTTAAATACAAGGGTTATATGTTAAAATGTTTATGATTATTATAAATTTGAGATCATTTAAGTTGAATATAAGTTATATTTTAAATAAGAATATGAAATTTTTCTAACAAAATTGGTACTTTTGTGTTCAACTATTAGTTGTTCCTTAATAAATTTCTATTCAAATCTCTAAAAGTTTATTTTGGGGACACCTCTCACTAAACATTTTGATATGGCAATTTGCATGTGATGAGTCACACCTCCAAACCTTAGTTGTAGATAGATAAAATTTCATGATATATTCTATAAAAAAAAATTGAGGTTCCACATGATTCCATATTAGCACTACATAGTCACAAAGTTAAACCATCTACTACTATTTTTCACACCTATGTGTAATGGTGAAAATTGTATATGCATATTTGTTTCCCATATTTTTCAAGTATGTAGTAATTAGGTTGTTTTATATGTATTAATTAGTGTGTTGAGATGGTTTATTTTGCATCAAAGGAAAATAGCATTATCCATTCTCAAATGTTATCTCTTATGCCCCAACATTCATCCAAATTCCTAAAGATTTCATTTTCTAGTCTTGGTTTACATACAAGAGTGCATAACTAATCAATCTCAATTATGTTCCTATATATCTAAACCCTAAAACAATAGTTTCAAATTTTAAAAATTAAAATCTTGTCACCATTTTCCTTTTGATTGTTATGAGCTAACTAAAGTACAAATTATCTAGATTACATGATGATGTGAGCTAACCCTATTTGGAATAAAAAGTATATGATAGAAAAGAATCCTTTGAGCATATTTATGAAATTTTGTTGCAAATGGATAAGATGGGTTACATTACCACCACATCATCATTGTAGGAGCATATTGCATGCTTGTTTTTTATTTTTGATTAGATAATCAACATTTATAGGGAATTGTACCCAAACACAAAAGGACCATCAAATTATATAGCAAGCTTCTCCCAATCCTCCTTGAGGAACTTAAAGATGTCCCGACTATGAGAGCTTGTGCTTGCACTATTAGCATTTTCATGATTTTTGGTTTCATCCTTTAGTATAGACTTGAGAGTGGATGTCGAATGATGGATGACCTTCAAGGTGAAGCATGATAGACTACTCAACTTTATTTCCAAACCATCCACCCGAGCCATCAAAGCAGTAACATCCTCAATCATCTTCATACACTTAGAGCAAGTATCCATTTTGGGTTCCTCAATAGGGGTAGTATCCAAGTCTTTTGAATCAGCCAACATAGCATTAAGTTATAGTAACAAGCTAGGTCCTTTAGTCTCCACATCTATATCTTCATCCTTCTCCTCCTTACTACTATAGTGTTCATCAATATTGTGCTTCTCGATTGAATCACTAGAAATCACGTCCATGATAAGGTTGGGGATAGAACAACCCACCAACCCATGAGACCTTCAAACACTAAGGTTAGGACTTGTCGCAAGGTTGTCGCAAGTGTTTTCATTGATGTCAATAGAATGGAGATTTTTGCTAGTATTGTCATTGATTTCAACAGAGTGGTAGTGTGTGGATAGTTTCATATGCTACAATCAATATGTTGATCATTAGTTGTTAGCAAAGTGGTAGTGTATGGATGGTTGCATATGTTGCAATCAATATGTTGATCATCAGTATGTTGATTAGACGTATTGTGTATGATGATGGATGCCATGAGCTTTCTATACATAATTGTTCTATGTTTCATGTTTCTCATGAATAGGTGTTTGATTATGTGAATGTGATACTCATTATCTATATAACGCACAAAGAAAAAATGTAGTGGGAGGTGATACTCATTATCTGTTGATGTATGTATAAAATAATAGAGGAGAACTCAACTCAAGTGATACTCATTATCTATTCATTATATAGATATTTATAACATTCCAAGATAAACCAATAAAGGAAAACTCAACTCCCAAGTAATTTTTAGATTGATAAAATAAAGTACCAACAAACTAAACGTCGGGTCCCACATAGTAACCAGACCTCTCGAGACTCTTGCAACCTCACAGACAAAGAATTCAGTAGAGGGGCATAGATTATTTATAATTACTTGGAAGTTGATTTTATTCATTTTGACTTCTTGGAGTAAAAGGATATCAATTTTATTCTCTAAAAGAAATTTTTTTAGAGAGAAATGCTTCTAAGGACTATTAAGCCCTCGGATGTTCCAAGAAAGGATCTTCATCTATAATTATTTTTGGAGGATGAATCTAGTGTTATTTGCCTACAAATGACAATTTCCTTCGTTATTTCTTTGTTTCTTGTTTGGCATTAGGGAGGCCTGCCAATCTTATCCTCCACACCAACACTTGCTATTTTTTTACCTTTCTTTTTGGGGGTTGACTATCCATTGAAGTCAAAAGAGCATCGGTTGGCAGTTGGTTTAATTAAAACTTCACCTAGGGATTTGGGTGAAATAACCTTCATCTTTGAGGTACCCATAAAATTTTCACATGTCAAGCATATTTGACTACAATGGTATTCACTTGAGATTTCCCCATCTTCTTTCTCTTCCATTAAAGGGGTGGTGGGGGGATTCATCTTTAGGGTTTCTGGTAGTGCTTCCTCTGGTTGTTTGTCTACTAACACATCACTTTGATTCCTCATATGAGATAAAATGTTAATGGTATTTGTCTCATGAATGTTAGGTTTTGCTCCATTATCTACAGTTCAGTAGGGGAAGTGAGGGTATTCATGATGTCCTCCTTAAATGGATAGCTCTCTGAAGCATCAGTAAGAGTAACCAAAGGCTCTTTAATTTTTTGGTTATGCTTGAAGGGGGATTTACAATCAGTAATTAAGTGTAATTTTGAGAAATTTTGATAGAATATGTTAGCATTTTCATAACAAATAGGTTGTGACCACTTCCCAAAGTTGGAATCCAAAATGATTAAGTTTGGAGGAGTCTTAAATGAATACCAATATTCACACAAAAATGAGAAAAAACTAACATGGACTTGTTTATTTTTATGTTGTCTATTGTAACCAAGTGTCCAATAGATTTTACAGTCTATTGAAACATCATTACATCCCAAGAATTTAGAGGGAGACTAGGCAGTCTGACCCAAACAAGAGCTATCTTGTTTAAATTTGTAACAGGGTCAAACCCTGGCTTCCATTTACACAGAGATAAGTTATGTTATTTGTCGACAAGGAAAATCATGATAAAGGCATGAATCATCGATAACAACCATAAAACTATCTAATTCAAGCCATAAATACCTTAATCTAACAATGAAGCACAGTATGACAATATAAATCACATAATAAAGCAATAATACCTCAAATCCAAAGCCAAAGTTGATTCCCCTCCATTTCTCTTCTTAATTTTGCTTGTTTTCTCTCAGATATGAAGTGTGCACAATCTACAATAAGCTCAAAGTAGATGTAAAATAGAAAAATATCAAAGAATGTGGTTAGATTAGAATGAGGTTGATAGCTTTCTTTTATAGAACTTCATATCAAATGAATGGTGAGGATTAAGAGGTGCAATGATAAGATTAACAATTGAGGATTGTTGAATAAATAGATGGATTAGTTAACTCAATGCTTAATAAGATAATTGAGCTAAAAATGGAGATAACTCGACTAATTATGGAGATAATTGATTGCATGAAAGATGAACTAGAAGAAAGTGTTAGATAGGAGGTGAGTTAGGTTTTGCATGAGAGGATTAATAATTAATTAAAGTAATTAATTATTAATGAATGTGCAAGATGAGCTAAATAAATAATTTCATTTATTTAGAGAGAAGATAAATATAGATAAATTAAATAATTAAAATAATTATCTAATTTAGGAAGTTGAAGAATGAATAGTTAAATAATTAAAAATGATTATTCAATCATAGAGGAAGAGAGGGAAATGAATAATTAAATAATTAAGAACAATTATTTAATTATAGATGAAAAGTGGTGATGGATAATTAAATAAATAATAATTTATTTAATTGAATTAAAAGAATAAAGTAATTAATGATGTAATTAAATAAAAAAAAATTATTTAATTAATCATAGAAGAATAAAGATAAAGTGAATTAAGTAAATAATATAAAATTATTTAATTATGTGGAAAAGACATAAGTTGATGTAAAAATGTCATTCGTAGGCTCGAGACATTTTTCAATGTACATTTTCTATACAACTAAGGGCCCATAGAAAGGATCAAAATAAGGCCATCCTTTTCAGCTGGAGAAAATGGATGTGTAGACAACTCTTTTGCATGTATTATTGATCTAGAGGAAGAAATCTATGTATCATAGTCAAACCACTACATTAAGAAGGCTAAATGAAACTTGGTTTACTAGTTGAAGAAGTCTCTTTATGGCTTAAGACAAACTCCTAGAATGTGGTATAAAAAGTTTGATTAATATTTTGGACTTGACATTTATTAGTTATAAGTCATATCATTATGTTTATTATAAACAAAATGATGATCACATTATCATTTATCATTCTGTATGTTGATGATATGTTATTATTTGGAAATGATAATAAAATGATTAGGGACTTGAAATCTAGATTCCATTATAAAAACTTTACATTGGTCAAAAGTAGTATGTTGAGTTTATTTTGTAGAACTTTAGTATGGTCAACCTCAAACCAATGACTATTCAAGTATTTCTATCAAAATTAAGCTTTTAGTTGAGAAGTGTGACATCTATGTAGATGGAGGAGATGAGTTTAGCTCCCTTTTCTAACTTCTAGTTGGGAGCTTTTTATATGTTATGGGCTGCACTATATCATGCATTGCTCAAGTAGTGCTAATCCTAGATAGGAATAGGGTTATTGTTAAGAGGATATTTGGGTATTTAAGGGGTAATTCTAAGTAATCCATATATTATCACGGCAATATTTATAAGGACTAGTACTCAACAGATATTCAAGATTATGTGGATTTAGATTAGGAAAGGGATGTAAACATTAAAAGGTATACCAATGGCTATGTGCTTGGCTTATTGGTGGTGCAGTGATTTGGATGAGTAAGTGATAGACTATGGTTTCTTTATCCACAACAAACATAGATTACATAGTAGCTATGTATGTATATAAGGAGGATATTTGGATTTTAATATTGTGTTCAAATGTGGGGTTGAGTTAGAGACTTGTTAGAGTTCGTTGTGACAATTAGAGTGACATCTATTTGGAAAATAACTTGACCTTTCATGCATGGAAATAACTTGACCTTTCATGCATGGAAAAATATATTAATGTATATCACCATTTTGTTCAAAATATGGTAGAGATGGAAGGTTGATGTTGGAGAAAGTTAAAACTTTGAAGAATGTTGCATATGCATTGACGAAGTCGATGAGCATAGAGAATTTTGGGTGGTATTGTAAGACTATGGACCTCTTAGCCCCTAGTAATTATTTAATAATGTGGTATTTCCGTTTCTCTTGTTAGGTGTTGAAAAAAATGGGAAAATATTAGGAAATGTATGTCAACCTTGCATCTTAATATTTAGAATAATGAAATGTAATTTTTTGGCTATAAAAGTTATTTTTAGCTCCAAAAACTATTAAAATGGATTTTCACTATCTAAGGTATGTCACAATGATGTGGAGCTCTCTAAGAACTTCAAATTTTCAAAATGGGCTCAATAGGATTCCTAGATCAAAATTTATAGCCTTTTAAATTTAACCCCCACATATAAAAAATGTGATAGCATCTATGACACATAAGAAAGTTGCAAGAGGAAGTTACACATGTTTACCAAGAACATTCACCAACCTATGAAATGTCATTATGGCTATCATAAATCACCTTTTAAGGGTTTGAATAAGATAATTGGAGCACCCAAGTTGGGTTAATAACTATGATTTTTTATGATATATTCATATATGATAGATGTAAGGAATATATTATATTTAGCATGACAACTTCTTCGGATTTGGGAATCAAATTTTGATTAGGTTGAGTGCTTGGGATTGAGTTTACATAGTGTGTTTTGTAAGTATCATTATATTGTTTGCATTACTCTTGATTTAAGTGTTGGTGTTGTCTCCTTGAAGGCTCTTTGTCTATATTGTATTCTAACTAATATTGTTACTGATTAATACATTGTTTGAAATTTGGAGACTAAGTTTTTTTCTGAAAAGGGTTATCCCAAGTTAGATTATTGTGTTGTAGTGAATGATTCTATTGTGTTGTTTTTTCTTTTATATTATTTTAGATCATATTTTTTGTTCATCTTTCATCTTAGATTAAAGTAGGAAGCATTTCCACACCTTCAATCAGTGTAGATATTTTACATAATAGAGTGTTGGGTTTAAATTTAGGGCCAATAAGCTTGTCAAAAGAACTGAAATAAAATGTAAGACCATTCATTAATAACATCAACATAAGGCCTAAATTTGATAGACATGTGACTATTTTAATCATTTTTACCATAAAATACATTTAAAATGTTAGAAAGACTATATTAAAAAAATGAATTTTAAACAATATCAAAATCTATATAAAATTACTTTTATATATATATTCACTATACATATATTTTAAAATAAAATATGAATGAATCATACACTATACACTTCTCTCCCTTCTATAAAAAAAGATGCATATTTTTGAGAGAAATGTAAAATGTCATTTTTAGATGTGATTTTTAACTAAATTGTTTTACATGAATTAGGTGACTTGAGCAAAAATAAATATCAATCAATGATAGGGGTTAGATCACTCAGTCTTGGTTGTTGCTTTAGGTAGTCCAGGTTGTGGGTTCAACTCCTAATTTTCCCACAATGTAGATGAGGGTCTATTGCACATCACTCAAGAGGTTATAGGGGGCTCACCCTGTAAAGAACTAAGCTCCAAGTCATTGGGCTAAACTCTTGATTCTTCTCATTATATATATATTCAAAATAATAACAAAGTCATGTTGACAAATTTCTTGCCTTCAATTTTTATATGATGTTCTTGTTGTGGTTTCGGTGGATTTTTTAGTAGTTTATTGTTGGCACAGATCATGGATTAGTGGTTTTGTTATTGAACGTCTTTTATCCTATGTGCTCTATTAGTCTATGCATTCCACTCCAAAACTTTGGTGATTAATAATGTGTTTATGTAGATTTAAGCTGAAGTTAGCAAAAGTGGTCGTGGAGGTCTAGCATCTTCAAATCCTTCTTGATCATTAGAAGAATTGTGACTATAATTTTATGTGTTTTGTTGTCTTGTAGCAAAACCTCGTACCAAGAAGCACAACCTAAATCTTCTCAATCCTCGAAATCATCAAAGAGCGTCTACTCCTCCAGTACCATTGCCAACTAGCCAAAACTCTAACTAGCCCCTTCTACCACCCTTGTTACCCAATCACTAAAATGGTTGATCCTTCCTTCTCGTACTTCACTCTTTTGCATCCTCTCACTACTATAGACGAACCTTTCTGGATCAAGAAAAATTCCCTTAACCATCATATATCTCCATAAAGAATCTTTTCTTCTTTTTTTTCTTCTCATCCATTAAGAATCTTGAAGAAGGAAAAGTTACTATTCGTATAAACTAAGAGCCCATTGAAAATGGGAAGAATCTGCCAAATAAAAAGTGAGATAACCATGATGTCAGCCCATTCTGTAATTACAGTCTTCAGTAGCTTTTGACTATCCGCCAAATTTATCTGTGAGAGCCTTCGTCTTTACATTCCTGTCTTTTACCTACTCATTTTAGCAGGGGAACATATTTTTGCTCGCTTTCGTAGAAATTTCGCGATTTGAAAGCGGACTGTCATTGCCAGTAATGACGTGTCATGACTCTTACCAACTACTTTTATAGACTGTTTTAGATTCCATTTTATATAATTTTTAGTTTGGTCATCTATCGAAGTTCAAAGCTTAGGAAATATAATTGGGTTACTTGGATTATTCATAGTTTTGACAAGTTTGGATTTTTTTATTTAGTGACACTTTAACCAATGGACAATTTCTTGTATCTTATCTTATTCATTGTGGTCTAATCTGTTTAGACAAAAGGAAAAGAGATGTTGATGTCTTAATATAATTGTTTTTATTATAAAAAAATTATCTTCCTTGTCTATGGTTGATTTCATATTATTCTATTGAGGAGCCTTTAATTGGATGGGGTCTAATTGTTGGGAAAGTGGTAATTGTCATTTTGTAGTTTAGTTTTAAAATAAATTTGTGTTATTTTGTTAATATTTATTTTATATAAAAATAAATTCATCATTAAATGTTTTATGTTGATGATAGATCACGGAGTGTGATCTAAAATATTGATGCAAAAATTCTTATAGAATCAAATCTAGAAATCATCTAACAATTTTATAATGATTCAATATGTGTATTTTGATTATAAATTGTACTTTGATCATGTGAGAAAATAATTTATATATTCAATATCATATTTTTAACATATGTGTAAAACTCTTGCTATAAATTATATAATTTTATAGTGTTACATATTTACATCAACATGTCTCTTTAATAAGTAAACAAAAAATCACTAGCTTCTACTTGCACAAAAGTAGTGCATCTCCTTAAACTATACCCCAACATTAACCTCTATAATGGGTCCATATCCTATTCATGTTATAAACTATGCACATGCCTTTTTTTAGCCAATTATGTGGTATGGTAGTCATATAACACGTGTTCCATACACAACTGATATAAGGATCCTCCACATGTTCTCTAATGTCGACATTCCCTACTATAAAAATAAAATGTGCATATGTTAAATTTCATCTCTCTACCAAGACAACTAGCATGCTATGAACATATGCAAATGATGAATCTCTCACATGTATCATAGTCCACTATCTAAAAGTGTAATCTCGTCATCTATCATCTACCCTACTAACTATATGGTAACTAACATATGTTGTGTGCACTCTCGCACACTAATCTCATCCAACATTGACAACCCAAATTATCATGTATAAAATCTTTGTGATATTAAAAATAAAAGCATGAATATGTTAAAGAGTTTATATTTATTTAAAGAACCTAATAACACTAAGTTTTGGGTTAGAGGTATGAATATAAGATTAGAGCTATAGGTTAGGGGCACACTTTTTGGGTCACAAGCGTGACTAATGGAACCAACTAAAAAAAAATTGTGCTATTTTTTGTAATATTATGATTATTTTCTAAAATCTATTTTTTTGTAAAAAGTTGGATCAAATTGGACTTACAAACTTAGAATATTTTTTTATTATGATATGTGCTTTACTCTGTCAAAACAGTGATCCACAAACCCTTATTTACATGGTGTGATGCCTATGCTTTGATGTGCTCTTGTAAGTGTCATGTCCCTTCCATTGGGATAATAAAATATTAATTTTAATTTACTTAAAGTGTGTTTTTTAAAACACTATATTATAAATACATATATTAATAATAATAATAATATAGTTATTTTTCTCCTTGGAGGCCAACTCGCTTTGTATTTTTTGGGTGGCACTAACTATTTTCAAATTTGGGGCCAACTAAACTTTTATTTTATCAAAGCACCAACAGGTATAAAAGAGAGAACATTTGAAATTTATGGTCATCAAAATTTTGTATTCATTTAGTTCATTTCCAATTCTAGGAGTGTTGATGCATCAAGGATGAAACCCCTTGTTCGCATACCTTGAGGTTAGGACAAAAACCCTTACCTCTTGTCTTGTGCAATTCTATTTCAAGGTTGCAAGTTGAGCTAAATTCAAGATTTTGTGACAATCGTAGAGTAGGTGATTTGGAAATTACAAATAAATCATAGGGCGTTATTGTTTTTTGAGTTGAAGTTGAGCTATATAGGTTGAAGAGCTATTCTCATGGTATATTGGAAGCTGCAACCCACATATTTCATCACTTAAAGGCTTCACCTTGGGACATAAACCCACCATCATTTGCCTAAAGTTTGGTTGCTAATATATCAAACAAAATCGTTGTTCTTTGGGGACTAACTATCATCATTTTTGGAGTAGGAAAGCATGGATACTTCCCACTAATAGATCACCATGTTCAGAGACCAACCACCTAGCACAAATATTGTTATCTTACATTAATAGTAGAGATTTAAGGTAGAAATAACATAACTTTGATTTCATATCTTGAGTGAACCACCATTTGAAGAAACTCTCCAACCATTGTTGTTGCACCCAATTTTTTATCATTTATAGATAAACTTATTACCACAATTATATAACTATAGTTATATAGATATATTTACAAACATATAACTATATGTTTATAGTTACAAAGTTATATGTTTATGCATATATATATTTATAATTATGTATTCTTACATCTTTAAATGTAATAGTGTAATTTATATATTGAACCCATGTTCTTTATTATACATATATGTTAATTTGTTAGGCATGTTTATATATTTTATTAACATATTATATAGTCATAATATGTCTAGATATAGAGTTTTTCTTTTTCTTTTTATATTTCTTTGTGCATTTGTATTTATTTTATATGTTTATTATATTCAATTCTCTTATTTTTTATTCCTCTCTCTTAGCTCATCTCCCCCAACCTTTATTAGGCATAATCTGCAATCTTACTTCACATATTCTCCTCTTTCTGATGATGGATCATTGAATGTGATCTAAAACATCAAGCAAAAAATATACACAGATTAAACCAAAAGCTTGCATAAATAATCTAGTCCTTGGACGCTACCCATCAACGACTTGAGTACATCAAGATTATGTGGTATTGTGAGTAAATTATAATTGAAGCTTTGAAAATACTAGTTTGTATTACAACACATTTAGATTGAAGTCTCTTGCGGTGACTTCAAAATGCATATGATTGTTCATAAATTCTCAGTTGCAATATTTGTAATTAACATTATTTCAAGTTCCAATTTGTTGCTCTATTTAGTGATTTGATGATATAATTTTTGAGCATATGGTTATTTGTAAACAATTCATATTCATTGAGAAATAAAATAAAATAAGAGTACCCCACTCGATTAGCATGTTGTAATTGGGGATTTTAGGGTTCATATTTATTTGTTAGCCATTTGAATCTTCTTTATTTGTAAATATAGTATGGGACATTACAATAAGGGTGAAAGTAAAAATGAAGTTATTGTCACCCTTTCCCCTTTATATAGTGAATACATATTCCTTTTCATCATGCTTCTTTTCAATTTGTGCCCTAATTCCTTATACACAATATGAGACATTACATTCATGATGATCTACCATTTTAGAAATGATATTTAATTATTCTCATATTTTAGCTATAGTTTCCACGTGAGCATTTATTACATGAAGAGTAGCACTATCACATCCTAGAATAGTTGTAACCTTTTTTTGTAGCTCCAGACATGTATTTAAGAAGTAAATATTATTTTTTTCATAATTGATGCACATTGGCCTGAGATATTAACATAATTATTGAGACACAACTTCCTCTTCCTAAACATAACTGATGCTTTCCTAAACATGATAGTGTCATCCACAAATTGTTGGATAGTTGAAGGGTTAAGGGAGGTGGTAGGTTTGATTCCCTTGAGAACACAATCATCAAATAGTTATAGAGTATTCCTTCCCATAAATTCAATAACTATTATGAAGAGATAGGGATGTTGAGCATAAGTTGTCATTGATGTCAGCAGATCATTATTGTTGAAAATGGTTATCAAAGGGTGTCAAGGTTGTCAAAGATGAAGAAGATTGTAGGAGTACTAGAATTGTCATTTATCTTAAGGTTCTAGAAGCATGTTGCTTGTCAGTGCAAAGACTATCTAATTGATTCAAGTATCATGAAGCAAGTTTTGTTGTGACATGATTGCCTTCAGATAGTTAATGTATTTATTATACCATGTTGGGTATGCAGTCAACATGAGTGTGGTGGTCTAGAAGGATATATTTTGGGTAGAGAGATTTATTAATATGGTTGGAATTTCTTTCAAAAATGTAGTATAGCTCTATGGTTTGGAAGGAAAGTGTGTCTACACTAGTTCTATCAGTTTCTTGAGTTTCTTGTGGTGCAACTCAGTGTGCAAGGAGTTTGAAGTGTTAGAAGGTTGTTCAAGCTATTCAAAGTTTGAGGCATGTGAGGTAATAGCTAGTAGCATGCAAAATTCACATCATACATATGGAGTGAGGATAGGACATGTTCAAGATTTCTATGGTGGTGCAAGGTGTCAAGTTCTTTTGGTGGTAAAATTTCTATGTTTGGTCTGTTGAATTACATGTTTCATGTAATTTGAATTTAGGTCCACCCTATGTTGTCTAGGTTTGTGCAGATCCCTAGTCGACATGGAAGAATGTTAATGTAATGTCATGTATATATTCAGATGCATTGTAATGTAACGTTGTGTGTTACAAGTGTGTCATATGTAAGTGTAATGAGTGGAAGGTATGTGACAAAAGTGTGAATAAAAGAGGAAGTGCCAGTATTAGAGGGTCATTCTCAATGTGAGAAAGAGTCTACTATGTCTCTGGTGCATGCCAGAATTATATTTCAAATCAACCATTATTTTTGTATTCCAATAGGATTGGTGTTCTACCTGTTGTATTGCTCTAGTAGGGGATTGGCGTCTCTTTCCAGTGGGGATTGTTGTCTCCGGTAGGTTGGTGCCTATATATTCATTTGGGGGTTGGTGTCTCTGGTAGGTTGGTGCCTACATCACATTATAAAATTCGCTTATTATATTCCTTCTTGTGAGAGTTTCTCACCATGGTTTTTTCCATCTTGGGTTTCCATGTATATCTGGTGTTATGTGTTATCTTGTGTTGTGCGTTAATTACTAGATTCAATGGTTCAGTTCTCTTCATGTTGAAAATATATATAATAGTTGTAAAGGTTTCTGAAATTGTTTTGATCTATTGATCCCCCCTCTCAGTAGATTGTGTGCCCTTCAAGGGAGATAGAGGATCTACCAGTCTAATCCCCATTTCAACATTCAAGAATCCTATGCACTCCATTGAAAAGTACTGAATACTTAACCGTTGGACCACACATTCCCTTATAAGATTGAGGAACATTTTGTTGAAGACAAAAAAATTAGTACTTGGAAAAGGAACTGCCAAGTCTTTTTATCATAAGCTTTGGATATATCCAATTTAAAGACCATACCAGAGGTGTTACTTATATCCCTAGAGTGCAAAATTTCATGAGTTGAAACAACATCCTAAATCTGGCGACCTGACACAAAACATTTCTAACAATTATTGATCATTTTCCCCAAGAGAGGTTTTATCTTATTGACAAGAAATTTGGAAACAATCTTATAAAGAGTATTACAGAGGTTGATAGACTTGAAGTCAGTCATATTTGAAGGGTTGGGATTTTTAGGGACACGAGCAATAAAAGTATTATATAGCTCTTTCACCAATTTCCTAGATTTGAAGAAGTTTGTATCCACCAAGAAAACATCCCCCCAACAATATCCCAAAAATCTTGGAAAAAGGTAGAGGGGGAACCATCAAAGCCAGGAGCCTTAAAGGCCCCCTAGAGAAAGTTGCAGCCTTGAATTCCTCCATACACACATGCCTTAAAAGAAGGGCATTGTCTTAAACACGTGACATAAGCTATCATAATCCACTCACCAACTTGGGTACTCCATTTTGGCTCCATTACCTCCATTCAAAGATGCTCTATAATGTGTCATAAGTTGGTCAACAATACAAGTCAATATTATATCTCCCCTATATGCTCTTATGTGCATCGTAGAATGTCTTACACATTCTTATATTGTCATAGATTCTCTTACACATCTTACATGACAATAAATTATCTTACACATGTTGTATTGATGCATGCATGTGGTAAAATGAAAATCATAGTGGAACTACCTTTTTCATGAGGGATCATAAATAATTAATAAGTAATAAAAAAATTATATGTTAGAAGTATAAGGTATATGACATAGTTATCACAACATCTAGGTTCCTTACACCACACACTCACAATTGTAGTGGCTCATTAAGGGTTCCACACCATGCTTACATGGTTGCAATGGCTTGTTGGAAGTCCCACACCATCTTTCTTTATTGGGGCATGATTATAATGGCCCACTAGGGATCCCACGCTCCCTCCTTTTTTGATTGTAGATGCTTTTCTTGATTATAGTCACATCATCCCTCAAGGGGTTCTACACCACAACTTCATGGTTATAGTATTTCATGAAGGGTCCTTCACTAATATTTTATGGCTGCAACCACTTATTAGAAGTCTTACACCATCTTTTTTCATTGGGAGCATAGTCATAGCAATCCATCCAAGGATTATACACCACCTCCTTTGATGGTTATATTGGTTCTTTAAGAACCCTACACATATCTCTAATTCTATCTATTTGGGTTACAACGACTCCTCATGAATAGTACAACTCTTTTATTTACACACTAATTATTGGTATTGCTATTGTTGTTTACACTTATTTCAATATTTATGTCAAATGTTATTAATTATTACATGGAGGAAAATGGAACATCATCAACATCTATATATTTACAAGTGTGCTTGTCATTTACTTCCATGTTAGTTGCTTATTCTATTATACATCCATGATTCATGGCAGTTCATATGCATGTCAAAGCGGGGGGAAATGTAGCATGAAAACTTCATACCTAACACTTTTCATCCACTTGTTTTATACTCACTTTGATCTTTGTCCCTTATGCAATAGTCTAGTGGTCAACTTGCATATTTTTGTGCAAGAGTTGGCATAAAGCTTCTACCTAAATTGAACTTGAGTTCCCATTCCCAATGGATTTGGATTTAGTTTTCAATATTCATGTTTTTAGTTGTAGGTCGTGACTATTCAAGTGACATTAGTCTTAGATCAAGATTGTGTTGGTGGCCTCAATCTCTATTTTTTAAATTTAAATTTATTGATGGGCCCAAGTTGACTTGATCCCAACTAGTTGTTACTCATCAACTCTTGCATTAAATATTAAATTTTATTGTTAGGGTGTTGTATAAAAGGATAAAGCCCTAAACCATGTATATTATATGGATATCCTCATCTCATCTAGCATCATCATTGATGTAATCTTTCTAAGCTCAAGTATTTAAAGTAATCATTATATCATCTACATGCATATGGGTAAATACCTAGATTTGTTTTATTATGCATGACATATATTTAATCTTGTTCAAACACCATAGAATTGTTATTGTATGGTTAGATTGCAATCAAGAAAAGACATAGATTCCCCCACTTGATGGCAAGTCCTATTGATGACTTTAAAAGCAACTAATTTAGATACAAACAAGTGAGAAGATTTTTGAAAAGTAAAAGCTCTAAGTTAAAGGTTGTGAATTTGAAGATCAGGTTTGCATAGAAGTTTAGGGTTGCAAATATGAGGATTAGGGTCATAAGGGTGATCATGACTCCATACATAGTAGTCTTATACTCAAACTCTATTGATGTAAATTTGTTAGTGGATATTGAATCCAATCATAAAGCGTACAAGACAATATAATATTCCTCACCCCACATAGAACTAAGAGCATCTATCCCTCTTCATCAATTTAACATTTCTTCTAGTAATAGACATAAATATTTCCATAGTCTATGAGTAATTAATTGAGAATGCTTAAGCTAATGATTATGTATAATTTTTTTTGCATGAACGTTTTGAATCATTCCATAATTTTCCCATCTTAAAGATAAATCACAAAGTAATCCAAAATACTATAAATCCTCATACACAATCATTACCAAAAATATTTTCAAATAATATAAATCATCATACACAATTATTACCAAAAACATTCTCAAATAACATCTTTTAGTACTTATCCAAACTCAACTACTGTATCTAAAATATAAAATTAAAATCATATTAACGTAAAAAAATATTTTATTTGTCTCAAAAACAACTCCTCAGCCTAACCCAAAAAATGAATAAGTTTTTAAACAGAAAATTCCCACAATTTGAAATTTAAAAAAGAGAGAGAAGAAAGTCTTCCTTTCAAATATTTAATGATTAAAATTAAAAACACCGAAAAAATCTTCTAGACGGACGTCAATTTTAAGCTGACAATGACGAATACCGACATTTTCTCTAGAAGCATTCGGCTTCTTATGAAACGGCCCGCCGCTCGGTCAGTCGCCCTAAAATGGGTCCCACCACGTGGCATCTACAACTTTTCCGGAGCAATGACCTCCGTAGAAAGAGGTAACTGTCGGTGCAAATTTTGCATACGTGTAAAGTGCAGATTCATTCCAGAGGTCTTGGAGCACATCACATAGTGTGGACCTCCTTCTGCCAGTGCCCGCATCCCAAGAAAATCTGTTAACCTCTATCCTTTATAGTACGTTATAACTTCAAAAGCAATTCCTCGCATAATATCTACTGTGCCGGTGGCACTTGAATTCACATCACACGCGGCTTCATCAGGATTCACACGCGGATTCGTACAAATTCGAGCTCAGCAGGGGACTTTCCCAATCCACTGCTGACGCGTCATGTCCCCCCAATTTTATCCACATTTTGCTTGCTCTGTTCCGCGCTTGGATGAATTCATTCTATAAAGCTACGACCTGCTCTCAATTGACACTCCTCCGCATATTCTTCCAACTATCTGTCTAAAATACTCTCTGTTTCACTACGTTTATTCAATATCTTCTTGTCAATACGAATCCTGTTGATCTCTGTTTGTTTTTCTGTTATTTGATTTGGTGTGCACAAAAGAAAAAATCTCTCAGATGGGTTGTGTTAGGTTTTCAGTTTCCCCAAATGGGTTTTTAGCAAGCGCCGGGCCTGTGAATTTACAGAGCATGAGGCGCAGAGGCAGTGCAAATGTTAGGCACAGATGCAGGCCTTGTTTGCGGGTGATTAGAGCAGTGCAAGTTTCAGGGGCACCGGCAATCGGAGGCGAGGGTCAGATGAAGAAATGGAATACGCTGTACGATGTGCTGGGTGTGAGACGAGAGGCCTCTGCGCAAGACATTAAGAGGGCTTACAGAAAATTGGCGCGGGAGTTTCACCCAGACATGGTGGCTTCCTCTCAAGGGAAAAGCAATAGCACAGAAATGTTTCTGCAGATACACAATGCCTACGCCACTCTTTCCAAACCAGAGGACCGCGCTCAATATGACCGACAGCTGGGTATGCAGCAGGTTCACAGAAGAACAAATCGGGAGCCGTCGTTTCACGCTATGCGTAACTGGGAAACTGATCAATGTTGGTGATCTCTTTCAAGCAGAGTGTACAGAAAAAAGAAGCAGAAATTATTTTACCTCTGCACTTTCATGATCTGTAACTGAGAAAAGAAAAAAAATGCCGATCTGTATATAAATTTGTGTGGGTTTTCTCTTTAAGTCTTCAAAAAATGATGTATATATGATCTTGAATAATTAAAAGATTCTTTCATTCTTTGAACATTGGTGTTTGTTTGTTTGTTGATCAAATTCTGAGATGTTCAACCTGAGTAGGTAGATTTCATTGGAAGAGTGGGCAGGCCATTTGGTTAGAATATGCAGCTAACAATCCAATTCTAACTCCTCGTCAACCATGGAAGCACTGGTTGTTGATTCGCTAGTTTTCAAATAGGCGTCTTTCTTTATTCTTTTTGTTTTTTTGGTGGGTGAGGTTGTTTTGATTAAGAATGACAGAATCATTTTACACATTATAATTTGTGAAATGAAATGAAATTAAAGTTTTTAATGACATTTATCAGATTAAGCAGTTTATTAAATCAAGTTCTGAAAATTGATTTTTAATGATATTTATCGGATCAAGTAGTTTATGAAATTAAGTTCTGAAAATTAAAAAATTTAAATGGAATATTTTTAAGGATATTTTTCAGATCAAGTAAATTATGAAATCAAGTTATGTTGGAATTAAAAAATATTACCAACAGATTATAAACCTTAATTCTGACTTTTTTATTTCATTGTTAATCAGTAGTAGTCAAATAACAAGATTCAATCATGATAATGCTATCAGAATTTAATTGCATAATTATACAAGTCGAAACTCATTAATCTATGATTCATAAATAGGTTTTTTACAAGAACCCATCTCTCATGATAATGAATGGTGATGCTCAGAGGTGAAACAATGAAAGAATCAATTGCTTTGCATATCAGAATTTGTTAAATGAAATGAAACTAAAAACAAGTTTTTAATGAAAAAAAAGATTTTAATGACCTTTACAAAACATATCAAGTAATTTATGAAATCGAAATCTGAAAATTGAACTAGATTGAAACCAAAAAAAATTACTTTTAACAGACCATAACCCCTGTTACTCTCCTATTTCATTGCTAATCAGAAGTAATCAAATCAGATAATCTGTTAAGGGGTTGGTGTGTGAAACGACCAAATGAATCTGTTTAGTTTTCTATTGCAATTCATTTATGCTTTAGTTTAATTTTGAAATGAATGTGAAGTATAAATAACTATTTAGAAGCTAAAAATCCTTTTAGGTTATGCAATTAAAAAGTGAAGAACAGGTAGTTTATTTAATGTAGGAGGCAGTAAGAGGGTGAGAGAAGTCCGTATGAAGATTCTGGTGGATGTTATAATTTAAGAAAAGGGATTGTGCTTTTGGTTTTTAATTCAATGTGGATGAAGACGAATCTACAGATGGTGTCCCACTATTAGTTGGAGTATTGGTGTAGTGTATACTTGCTGTGTTGGCATCTTGTACAGTCAACGACATTCTCTACAGATTCAATAATGTTATCCACAACTAATGTACACCTGTACCAATATTAAGATGGTTGTTTAAAGATGGGATGGTACCTTACACACCCAAATCTGATTTTTTAAAAAAGAGTTGCAGTCATTTTTGCAAGTCAGCCCAATGTTCAAATGGAATGGTTTTGAAGTTATCTAAGTGTGGAGGTGAGACCTATGTGTAAATGAATGTGTAAAATTATAATAATAGAGGTTTTCTTTTGAAATGGAATTATTTAAATTATGTTTATAAAATCGAAACAGTTTTGTGGGTTATGATTGTATTAGTAGTTACAATCAATCATAGATTTATAGGATACAGGATCTTTTTTAGAAGAAGGTTGTTACTTTCATCAATATGGATATGTAGCTCTTTCAAAAAAGTTAATATGTTTTCTTCAAATAATTCTATTATGGAATATGGTTCCTCATATTTATAGTTTTAAATGTCTTTGTATCTCAAGACATTCAAAGATGAAATTCTACAATGTATAGTTGTGGTTGCTACTATTTCCGTGTTAATGTTATTATAAATTCATTTTTATTTCACTCTTTATTCATTGAAATGAAATATTTTAATAACGTCCACAAGGCCACATCAGCGTATGGGACCCAGGAATAGCACAAGATCACCAACAAAAAGAAAAGACCCTAAACAGTTTGAGATCTTCGATCGAAGTCAGCCTTACGACAGTATATTTTGATGATGTAGTTTGTTGATTTGACCAACCTTTCCTCCTCAAACAAGGTATTTAAGTTGTCAACTTGTAAGGTGTCCTCATAACTGATCCAAATATCTTTATACTGTCATTCTGTCTCCACCAATCCATGTTGCAAAATCAACATATTCTTTTTTCCCACTCTTCTTTAGGAACCATCCCATTAAGCATAATAGAGTCTCAAACGATTATTAGGTGCAAGATGAGCTTTGCAATGTAGATAAAATGTTTTTCTTTCGTACTATAGGACTTAGAATTGTTGTTCATTCCTATTAGATAACACTTTCCATAATATTTTATATTTTTGAATGTTAGCTATTTCAAAAATAGTATATAAGTCAAACATTTAACACTTTCCATAATATGCTATGTTCTTGAAAATCATCCATTTCAAAAATAATATATATGTCAAACATCATAGAAACTAGATTTATAAACCTAAATGAATAGTGAAAACAAAAAAAGAGACAACAATATTAGCTTATCCTTAATCAAAACAAAAAACCAAATTAAAAATGACAACACCAAAAACACCAGTAAAAATGCTCACCAAAAGCTCTTAAAGAGACAAAAGACATGAAACAACAATTACAACCCAAAATCTACAAACAACTACAAAGCAACAATACCTATCAATTAAACAAAACTTCCTCTTTTTCCTTGAGCTACCATTACTCTTCTAAGATTTTACAGACAAATAGATTTCATTACAAACAAAGCATTTCAAAAACTTGTAATCTCCAAAAGATTATAATCCTCCATCAATAAAAACCAAAATACAATAAAAAGAATCCTCCAAATAAGAACAACATAACACCACACAGAAAACCCCAAAACTATAAACAGCCAGAAACAAACTGTTACAACCCAAAATCCAAAAACAGATATAAAGCAGCAAAAGTGACGGTAAGTGGGGACCTATCCATTAAACAGCCGTTCCATTACTTTGCATGCAGGGTGGATTGAAATAAAACAATATAAACACTTTTTAGGATGTGACTGGCTCAAGTCCTTTTCCAAGGACAAAACCACCGGCATGGTAGTGCTTCAAGTGACAAGAAAACAGGGAAAAATCTATAAATAAAAGCTCAGGTTTTAAACAAAATTATTGTGATTCGAAACCCAGGTTTAAAAACTGTTAGTTTACCAAACAGTCAAAAGCAGATACAGTTATAAATCAATAAATAAAGGAAGAAAAGTTGAATCACACTTTTCATCTCTAAGTTAACTGGGCCTACTTTCCTCTGGCATGATGCCATTCAACCTTTTTTAAATTTCTGTGAATAATAATACCTACATTGAAAGTGTTTTGGCATACATAAAAATCAATATTCATGCCCTACAAATTTCTGAATTTTCTGTGTTCTATAGAAATTTCAACTGTCAACCAATGGTTTCAAAACATTTTGTTTATGTCGTTTATTTGTCAAGAATGATTGGTCTATCAAGAATCAAGTCTTATTGAATGTAAGATTCAGAATTGTCTGCAAATTTGATTGAATGAATATTTCTCAATCTTTGATTCTTAGTCCAAAAACAATCGATTTAAGACTTATATTTCTTACAACGCGTACTCCTACATCAAATAACATAATGATCTTATAGATGCTTCTGAATCCTCCATCAACAAAAATTCTAATTTTTCAAAAAAAGACAAGATGAGACCAATGACTTCTATGGTGATGTTACTTTCACAATACGTTGCGCAGTCTGGTTAGGAAAGCCACTTGGTTTGACACCATTATATCCCTGCGTCATGAGGATTTGTTTAATCCTTGTTACTAGAAGATTCTTTAATTTACTGGTTCCTTGCAGTCTCTTATCTTTCATTTCTAGAGTCTTCCACTGTTTTTTATTATTATTTAATTGAGTTCAAATTTCAAACGTTCTAGATCATGTCGGGAAGAGACGTGAGCATTTAGTTAAATATGGGAAACAATTTTTATTTATTTATTTAATATTATTCTAGAGAATAAAATACATTTTACAATTACTTATTTAGGTTTAATAAATAGATTGTAATATATTTTTTTGAGTAGATTAGTTGAGATAAAAATAAAAAATATTTGTTGAAATGAATTTAGGGATTATGGTTGTCTAATTTTAATGGTGGATGGAGAGAGATTGATTATTCTGATCATAATTTTTTTTATTGAAATTTAGAATTATTTATAATTAGATGTCTTAGAAGTATAATGATGAAATTTGAATTAAATCATCCTCAATATTTTATATAGGGATGTGATTGTGTGTGATTATATCTTGGATGGTATTATCCTCATACAATTATGTCTTCTAAGGAATTTGATGCTTGACATCTATAAAAGATGTTTACTTTATGTATATTTTGTTGGCAGATGGTCAACGCTCCCCTCGGGATTCGTGACATGGACTAATCGCCTCTTGTGAATCTGTTAACTTTAGTAGTTGTATCGGGCATTAACAGGTCGACTTTTTGGTGCAACGACAACTGTGGGCCAACAAGTGGTATCAGAGCCAAAGGTGTCGGGTTCAAAACCCCTCGGGTAACACTGAGGGGGAGTTTGTTGGCAGATGGTCAGCGCTCCCCTCGAGATTCGTGACATGGACTAACTGCCTCCCATGGATCTGTTAACTCTGGCAATTATATCGAGCATTAACAGATCGATCTTTTGGTGCAACGACAACTGTGGGCCAACATATCTATGTAAATAAAGTTGGACATGTGTTAAGAAGCACTATTGGCACCTACTATAACAATGAGAAAAAGTGACCAACTTCCTTGTTAGCAATTAGGACCAAGAGTAATTCAATAGTTATAAAGATAGACATTAATTAAAGATGTTTGATATTTATGTAGATAAAGTAGTTAATAGTCAAACTTATAAGTGTTAGTGAGATATATATGAATGTGTTGCCCTATTTTGATTAGATGCTTTCCATGATATTCAATTTCTATGCAATCGTAAAAATAAACTACGATGATATCTTTGAATACACCAGACACATTGCATCAAATTCCTAGCAATGAATAGTTAATTTAAATTGAATTTGAAGTTGATGTATGACATTTGAAATGAAATAGTAATATACATGCTATGTAAGATTTATACTAAGAGATTTAAAGATACGAGGACCAAGGGAAAGACTACAAACCACCTCTAATAAAGTTATATACAAGCAAAGAATTGCAAGACACCTCTAAGGAATTTACAACATAAAAAAGTGTTGGACATTGTCAATCCATTGAGAAAAAGAGAACTTATGAGGAGTAGACTGCTGTGATAGAGCACCTAAGCATGTAAATAAGTGGCTTTAGGTTTGGATTGTAGCTAGGTTATGTATATCAATAGAGAAGAAGGTGAGTAGTATTAAGGTAAAAATCTTATTCAACAAAGAAGACAAGTATTGAGAGGATAAAGTTCTCAAACCCAAGTTTAATTACATGAATTTTACTCCTTTAGAACTTGAGAGGCTAAATCTTAAGTGCTCTATGTTTCTTAGCAATTTATATAGGTAAACTTTATGTAAGGAAATTTATCAAAACAGATTTAATTAAATAATAGACATGTGAGTATACATTAAATACATTAAATTTAGCCCAAATATGTGGCATAGTTGGTTAAGAGCTTTGGTGTTTGTCCCTTGTAGGTCCCGAGATCAATTCTCTCCATCTGGATTTATCTGGTTGTAGGCCTGTTCGAGCCCGATTTGCAACCTCAAGGGGTTATAAAGGGGCTTGCCCTATCAAAGAACTAACCTTCAAGTGCTTCAAGTCACTGGACTAACCTGTTGATTCCTCTCAATTAACAAAAAAAATTAGATAAAACAATTTCACTTAATTTTTTTATGTAACATCTATATGACAATCATGATTTCAATCACAACTTATTTGTCCAAAACAAAAACAAAAAAAGTGAAATTGAAAACTTGATATATTTCACTCATTTTTACAATTATTTTATTTTATTTTTGGTTGAAATAGCTTCATGCTTCTGCTTCTTGAGCTTCTCTATCCATCAAATTGAGGTATGTTTTGATCTCTCTTTTGTAAATAGATTCTTAAATAAGAAAGCACAAAATCTAGTGAAATTTTTATTTTTAATTAAAAAAATTATGTTTTTGTTTTAGTAGATTACTTGGGCTAGGGAATTTTGCCGTTGAAAGCGATGTGCCCCTTGGTCGTTACGTGCCAACAACCCTTCTAGAAGCAAATACTGCCCCTCACCATTTTGCCTGTTGGCGCTCCATCCAGTTTTCCACGCTCACACTTTTCTCTCTTCAACAGACAAACATGCCCCACCATTTTTTCTCGTCAACAGACAAATACGCTCGAAATTTACTTCTCTCTTTCTATATATATCTTCATTCTTCCTCAATACAGATTCATGAAACCCCATTTCTTTCTGTTATCAGCATTACCATTACCCCCAAAAAAGACGAGAACCCAAAAACTCGGTTCAGAATGAGTTGCATCAGAATTTCAGCTTCCCCAAATGCTTCAGCCATAGGAAGGGCTAGTTCTATGGATTTAGCGAGTAGAAGGCGAACAGGCCCTGCAAATATCAGATTTAAGCCCTCTTTCAATGTAATAAGGGCAGCACAGGTTTCCGGTGCCGAGTATCAATCGGCTCCCGCAATCGAAGCCGGCGGTCACATGAAAAATTCAGGGACTCTGTACGAAGTGCTGGGGCTAAGCCGCGGGGCTACCGCGCGGGACATAAAGACGGTGTAC
This sequence comes from Sequoiadendron giganteum, assembly GCA_007115665.2. NCBI lineage: Eukaryota > Viridiplantae > Streptophyta > Pinopsida > Cupressales > Cupressaceae > Sequoiadendron > Sequoiadendron giganteum. Next base: position 600,670,366 of record CM021106.1, on the reverse strand, counting down.
AGGAAAATGGCGCTGCAGTTTCACCCAGACACCGCAGCTTCCTCTCAAGGCAAGACCATCACCACCGAAATGTTTCTGCAAATACACAACGCCTACGCCGTTCTTTCTAAGGCAGAGGACCGTGCCCAATATGACCGTCGGCTAGAGATGCAGCAGAGGCGAACATGGAACCGGGGGCCTAATCGGGAGCCGCGCGGTCACGTGGTGCGGAACTGGGAAACCGATCAGTGTTGGTGAACCAGAAAAATGGAATACCACCTAATCCGTCACTGTGAAAAATATTTCTACGGCTGTTAATGTATTTGTGCGGTAAAACATGTAAATGAATTTTGTATACCGCATAAATATTGTAAGGGGATTCTCTCATCCTTCAAATTTTAGTGAAGTTTGATGATCTTATTCAATTTGAGTTCTCATCCTTTTTTAACTCTAAAAAGTTATATTAATAATGTTGGGACACTTACAAAGGAAACACCAACCTACGGAATACATGTCTCTCTACAAAATATTTTCTAGTTTTTCTAGTTTATAATGTTGGGACACTTACAAAGGAAACACCAACCTACGGAATACATGTCTCTCTACAAAATATTTTCTAGTTTTTCTAGTTTGAGATTGAATTTTTCCCTTTCGTGTGATTTTATAATCAGGTAGAATTCATTCAATGATACTCTTATCAATTTTACTCACATCCGATGCTCGCTTCAAAATATCACCTTGTCCTTCAATTCAAACCCCCACAACTTCTTATCTTAGTCACCTAAATACAACAAAGGACTTGTCCTACAATCAAAACTCCTTGCATTCCTTATAACTCTACCATAACACATACAATCCTCTTAGATAGGTCACCCTAGCATTCCACATCCATGACAGATTGTTGCTACATAGTGAGCTTCCTATTATGCCTTCATTGTGCTCACCTTGAGTTCTCCCAACTTATTCTAGACTTGAACACCTTCTTAGTAGTTCATCTTTGGGACTCAAGGCCACCATGTCAAATTTTACTCGTCCCTTACCTTTTGTGTGTCTAAACCTATTTGACCCACTATTTATAATTGATCTAAGTAATACTTGTGTGGGTCACCATTTGTCAAATTTTGTTAAGTATTATCCTTTATTATTCATTGTGCATATATTGTGTTGGAGATGTAGGGAATCATAAAACTTTTAAGTGTTGGGGCATTTTCTTCTAATCCTCTAAGTTTGGGTAATATTCAAACATTCAAACTTTCAAGGTTTCCCTTGATGTCAAGCCATTATACCAAGCCTTGACGTCTCAATTCTTTGTCTTTAAAACTTCCAAGTATAGTTTCGGGCTATCGAACTTGTCTCTTCCCCAATACCATTCCCTTGCCAATTTGCTTAAGTCTAATTACCTTTCTTCTCGGGCCACTATACTTACTCTTCCCAACATACCTTTCTTTCCAACTCTGATCCCTCAACTCTTGAACCATTTTGCTAAGAATTCCTTCAAAGTTAGACATTTTCTCTTCCCTTTCGTTAGGTATGTATCATAGGATATTTTTTATCCCCAACACTCCAAGGCATTATTTTCTCATTAAGACCCCATAATCAAAATTCTCTACATCCACTTGTCTTAAGGAATGATTTCCTCAATACCCTTGAACCCCAAACCATTACAACGCAAAAGGTTGCCCAAATATTTGACATGAAAGAAAGTAGAAAAGACTAAGTATTGATGCCAAACCTTTTGAAGGTTCAAGAACCTCTTAAACCTCAAATTTGATTTCATGGAGGCCAAAAGCTTTGACCCGAAGACAATGCGTGAATGGGTGTTTGAGTTAATAGGTTAAATTGGAACTTATCAAATCGCTAACAAAATAAAACAAAGAGGGATGAATGAGAAAGTGGCTAAGTTTTAAATGTTGTATGGTTCAAAAAAACTCAAAGCTCAAACGCATAGCAAGTAAAAGACAAATGCAATGAGTTCTAAATTGTATAAATAAACCCTACCTACCCTCCTAGAAGGCCCAAAATACCATTAATGCATCTATAATGCCCTACAATTACTTGATCTAACTTGTCAATGTCCAAAAAACATTTTTAATCAAAAGGGCATGGATTTAAGCAACAAAAAAAATGAAAAAGGAGTGTGCCTTAATTAATGTTGTGGTTATTGTTGCAAAGCCTAATACATTCAAGCCATGCTCATATCTCATTTGTAGCAGATTTCCCAAGCTTTCCCCCACTATTTCACGCCAAATCTAAAGGTGCAACGAATGAAAAGGTATTTTGAAGGCAATTTTCATGCATTTTGAGATGCAAATATCAAAGAATCAAAGGTTGTGAGGAGAGCATTGCGGGTTTACTCAAACCTTCAATATTTTCACAATCCTAAGTTTCACACAAGTTGCTAAACTCTAAGCATGACTATATATTTTTATTTGATGTTCATTCAAGGGTGGTCATTACAAGTTTTCTTAAAACACACATGTAAGGCATTCTAGGGTTCCAAATTTGTTTGCTAGTTTGTCATTAGATTTTTTTTCTCATAACTTGTAAAGAGGTAGTTGTTGAAGCAAATATTTGTAACCATGTCTTCTTGGTCAATTATTAGCATTTTGGAAAGTTTTAAATAGTAGGCTATGATAGGTTCCTTCCTATTTGAAAATTTTCCTTCATCACTTTTGTTGGTGTGATTCTAATAGAGATTAGATGAATGTGTAACACTATAAATCAATGTAAATTGTTATTTGTATCAATCTTTTCTTTCTTGCATGTGAATATTTATGAGTTTGGAGAAGGATAATCAAGTAGACATGATTACAATGTGTCATACCTTTGTTGTAACTTCTTAATTGTTTTTTTAATGGCTAGATATGACTTTGTGACCCGATAAGACATTGGTCTTGAAGACTCAAACCTTCCACACAAACATTAAAAATAATAAAATCTTTCACTAGTAGTAGTAGGAATTACATATGATGCTAATGGTTTAGTAATGCAAGCCATGGAAACATTTTGAGCAAACCAAAACTATTAAAACATCAAAGAACCTAAACATGCATGTTACACCTTGTTAGTGTGTAAACATTAATAAGATAAACTATCTCAAGGGATTAAAACACTACTAGTAGTTGTAGGTGCGTGTCCAATGTGCATTATCAACGTTAATAAGGTCTATTGCAACTAGTGTTGTTCTAACTTAGTGAAAAAAATTATGGTTTAAGTGCATAATTGGGTATATAGTTGTGTAATACATTGATTAGTTGTTTTGAATTGATATGCTAACTTGTTTAGGTGACCTATAAGAATACTCTCTTGGGTTTAAGTTGAGTCCAAATAATATGAGAGTTTAGCCACTCTCATAGTTAGCCTTCACCCATCTGAAGTTTGTATATGAGGATCTCGTTACCTTCTTGATGACAACCCCTTGGCCTTAAAGGTGAATAAAAGCTCTAGGATTTTAGATTTTCAGTTTTGGGACCTAACAACATCCATGTACTTAGTACATTTTTAGAGTTCTATGTTCTTTTCTAGAAAGACTTGTCCTCCTCATTGAACTCCACAAATAGACCTCTTAGACAAACTTCATCTTCAACACAATCCTATTTCAAACTTAGGCATCCAACATACAAATATTGTCTTTGAGTTCCAAAGTGGTCACCCAAAGCTTTAAGACCCCTATTATCCTTACTCCAAGCCCAATACATCCTCAATATTATTCTTTCTCCTTGATCTTCCTTGCTTCAACACGTTGCATCCAATGTCTTTGTCATGCCTTACTTCAATGATCAAGAAAAGGATCTCAATGACAATCCTCTTTCAAATCCTATTTAAATGCTCCCAAGCTACTCCCTTCAGAGTCTTGCTAGAATTATTTCAACCTCTAGAATACTTCCAACATACATGAATTATGATCTTCCCTAATGATCAATATCTCAATCTTCCTTGAACTTGATGATCCTCATCTTTGATGTTCTCTAATAATGAGCTTGTCTCTCCTTATATATTGGTTTTGTAGCCCAATCCATAATTTTTGTTTAGTAGAAGTTCATGTGAAAGATCTCAAGGATTAGGACGAACCCTAAGATCCAATGGTCCATCTTGACAATGCCCTCCTTGAATGGATATTTTCTTTCTTGATGTATTATTTTATTCTTGAATTAATTATTGTAGAACTTAAGGCGACAGAATACCTAAGTCTTATATTATTATTGTTGAGCTTAAGGCAACATAATGCCTAAGCCTTGAATTGTAATCTTTTGTTACAAATGCTTTTTTATTATTAATATCGTGTAAGATGACACGTTTATAAATTTAATTGGAAGTATTTTGAATCTATTTGTAGACTTTAAGTTGATATGTTTGAAATCTTATGGATTTTATGTAATCTAATGAATGGAGATTCAACTTTCTTTGTAATATAAATGAATTTATTTAAGGAATTGTCGTTGTTTGGAATTAAAGAGTTTTGCACTTTACATTCTCACTCATGTCCCAAATATTAAATGCATCCTTATTGGACAACCTTCCCACATTGTTTCTTCAACCTATGCACAATCCTTATACAATTACATTTTGGACACCATTCCTAGCTTAGATTGGTTCATAATATCCACAACATGCATCAAAACTCACATCACAACCCCTATGGACACCTCTAAAGTCAAGTTTGTTAACTTTAGAACAAAAAACCCCTTACACCTAAAGGTAGATGAGTTTAGGAATATATTTATAGGTGTGACACATTATCCTTGGAAATTACTTTCTTCATATATTCTTTTGTCTGCCAATTGTATGTGGTTTAGTAGCTAGAGGTAAGAGATAAAGGAATTAAAATCCTAAGTATGTTAGAGCTTTGTAGCAAGTGGTTAGATGAACACATAGTTCGAATGAATTCTCTCATATTAAAATAAATGATCAAGAAAGAAAATATCCGTAGAGTATTGGTTACCAAATAACAATTTATTGGACAATCAATATGAATTGAAAATTGAATCTTTTGTAAACAATAACATATGAAAATGACATGAAAAATGTGGATTTGGATTGAGTTTATATGGAGGAATAAAATAAAAACTTAAATTCACTCACATTTTAAAGAGAAATCATGTGTACAAACTAATTGAGCAATTTTTCTACTTCACATGAGATCATTGGTTTATATAGTTGCAAAATTGTTGTGGAAAATCTTAACCATTGTAATCAAAGAGAAAAATTATATGGCAAACCAAGAAATACCATTATGAATAAAAAATATTATTGCAAACGCCATTATACTATGACAAACATGTATTCACCATGACAAATTCTTTATGACAAAAAAAAAACTACATCAATAAGAAATGTATATAGAAGTAGAAGATGACACAAATTTGAAGCCAATGATGACTAGGGTCCTAAAATATTGACAAATGGGACCTTACCTTGGAGATGTATATTTTTTGACATATTTATTTTTACAAATCATTTAGGCCTATTAGGGTTTCTTCCTCATTAGACATGCCATGTTGGCCCATTCTATTTTGGGAAGTTACAATCTTCCCTCTAGCTTAAAATAAATCACATTATGTTTGTTAATGCAACTCTTTGTTACCCAAAATGATAAGTTACACTTAGATGGGTTTTATTAAAGGCAGATAGATCCTACAAAATTTAATCCCTAGTTGGGAAGGGATGGATTGGGCTAAGAGCTCATCGCAAGATGTCAGATTGCTTCTTCTTGGTTTTGAAAAAGCATACAACAAAGTGGAGTGGCCATTCCTCATAATGACTCTGGATGCCTTTGGATTTCCCAGTGTGTTCTACAAAATGATCAAAACCTTATTACAAGATTCTATTGCCCAACTGGATATAAATGGCACCCTAACAAACTTGATCCTATTGGGCAGCTCAATAAGACAAGGTTTCCCCCTTGCTTCGACCTTGTTTGTAATTGATGTTGAGGCTCTTTACTTCCTATAAAGAGACAACATGGTAAGTCCTAAAGTAAGAGGCATGAGCCTGCCTAATGAAAGTGAGTTAATAAATATTCATTTTCTCGATGACACAACAATATTTATCAAGTTGGAAGAAGAAGAAAAAAGAATTTAGTGAAAAAATTGGATATTTCTTGTGTTGCTTCTGGAGCTAAAGTTTCTAAACCAAAATCAATTTTTCTAAGTTGGAAAACCTCCCCTCAGATTGGTTCAACAAGATAGGGATCCAATGGGGTGGTCCAAACACTTAAGAAAGGTACCTAAGTGACCCCTTTGCCATTAATCCATTTTTGAAAGACATGTGGAATTCCATGTCAAGAATAAAATAGAAAAAAAGCTTGATAGCTAGAAGAGAAACTATCTTTCGTTAGCTGGAAGATTCAAGGTTTTCCAAAAATTCCTCTTCTCATGTGTACTATTTACTACTCTTCAGTCTGGGTATTTTGTAGTTACCAGATTGAAGAGGTACAAAAAAATATTAGACAATTTCTTTGGTTTGATGGAAAAGAGGAGAAAAAGAAACATGTCATGAACTGAAATTGGTGTTGCATTGATAAGGAACTTTGGGGGTTAGGGTTGAAAGATCTTAAGCTACATGGCATTGCTCTAGAAATCAAATGGATAATTAACTCAAGTTTAATGGTGATGAACCATGGAAAATCCTTGTAAGGAAAAACATTGAAAGAGTTCCAAAAAAAAGCAAAGGCTTGGAAGGATAACACGGTATGTGATCTTCTACTGGGGGACTTCCCAATCCTGCCTAGTGGTTCACTAATATTCAAAGCTATATGGAATTCTAGAAACTTATTAAATCAAACATAACCAGTAGTGAAAGGCTTGATAAGAAGAATTATATAAACTGTAAAAATAAATCTATATGGTGGAACTTGAAACATAAAGAAAAACACCTTGCCCTACTCCAAGGTTTCTTGGGAAGAGCTTGGGCAAAAAAAGGTATGAAAAGTTTAAATAGTATTGCCACTAATGGCTAATTTAAATCTTGAGAATCCCTTAGGAATGAATTTTATCTACCCAAAACACAGTGGAGAACTTATACAATTATAAAAGACTCATGGAAAAATATAAAAAACCAACAAACAATAGGGAATGCTACAAAAATAATGGGGTTATTAATCTAGAAAATTACATCTAGGTAGATGGATACCTTGAACTCAAAAAAATTATAACACTCTTAGGATTAATATGTGGAATCTTTTAGAAGATTTTTGCCCCTTTTGTCAATATGGGTAAGTAGCTCTCCCAAATCTTTTAATATGTTTTCTTCAAATAGTTTTACCATGGAATATGTTTCCTCATATTTATAGCTTAAATGTCTTTGTACCTTGAACATTCAAATATGAAACTATAATTTATAGTTGTGGTTGCTACTATTTCTATGTTAATGTTATTATAAATTTAGTTTCATTTCACCCTTTATTAATTAAGCATAATAGTCTTAAATGATTATTAGGTACAAGATGAGCTTTGCAATATAGATGAATGTTTTTCTTTCCTACAATCAAGACTTGGAATTGTTGTTCAACTCCTATAAACATATTCCATAATATGCTATGTTCTTGCAAGTCATCAATTTCAAAAATACTATATACGTCAAACATCATAGAAACTAGATTTATAAATTTAAATGAAATGTGAAAACCAAAAAAGAGAGACAATAATATTAGCTTATCCTTAATCAAGCAAAAAACCAAATTACAAGTAGGAAAAAACCTCCAGAAAAGAGTAACACAACACCAAAAACATCAATAAAAATGCTAACACTAAAAGCTTCTAAATAAAGAGACAAAATCCCCCAAAATAGGAACTTCTAGAAACAACAATTACTACTCAAAATCTACAAACATCTACAAAGTAGCAAAACTGGTGGGTAGTGGGTACCCATCAATTAAATAGTCGTTATATTATCTTCCCCATCTTTAAAAATTATAAACCTCCTAATTCAAAAGAATTGGACTACATTGCCACCGATATGAGGGTGTGAGCTTCTTAGTGGGCCTATCATCAAAGTGATATCTTGGGATTCACCTGCACAATATAAGCCATTGCTAAGTATTCCAACCCAAATGTTCCCAATGTCATGAGTCTAGTGTTGATTCCACCATACAGTTGGGTAGGCAAAGCTAGGAAAAGTCCCAAATGCAAAGCCAACAAAAAAATCATTGTTTCTATCACCAATAAACCAAAAAATACCCTTTCATCAATCATACTTTGTATCAAGACTAAGTTATGTAGTCACTTTTGACCAAACTCTTGATCATATTTTTAAAATATTATGTGATTGTGCTTATAAGTTCACACACTTCAATATCCCCTTCAATCTAATGAGGGTGAAGGCTATTGCCAAATGAAACTTCAACATCTATCTCTTGAGGCATACTTGTAATCTTGTTAGTTGAATCTTGTTCCAATTCTACAATATTTTATTATTATACCTCACTCTTCAAATGATTGATCTCTTTTGTTCCCAAATTTGCCTCTAGATCCCTTCTTGGTTGACCTATAATTCTTTTTTCTCTTCAAACTCAAACCTGGCATCTATTAAATGAGATAAAGTAATTACTTCCAATGCTCCTTCATATTTCCTTAGTTTTAGGAGATGTCTTATTCCTTGATGTTGCACCTCATAAGTGTTCTCTTATAGCTTTTTTTATCATATTACCAAGGTCTTCCTAATAGGAAATGACACACATCCATTGGAACCACATTGCATAGCACTTCATCCACATAAGGACCAATTTTAAAAGCAACAAGATAAGATCTATCCATAAGTACACTATGGTCCATCAACCACACAATCTTGTAAGGGTTGGATTTTGTTGTACAAGCAAGTTGCAATTTGCTAATCATTTTTGTATTTACCAGATTGTTAGTAGGTCTACTATCTATAATCACCTTGCAGACCTTGTCCATGTATTTTGTTCAAAACATGCTTAGCCTCCAATCAAATTTAGGGACCTCTTTGTTCTCCGATATCAATGTTATTCACAACATTAAATTTCTTTTGTCTCTACTTCAAATTTCTTAGACAAAGGTTTCTCTTTTTGTTAGGCTATCATTGTCCTTCTAGGGTTTTAAGGGAAAATTATGACTTTATGGGTTTCATTACAAACAAAATGTCTCAAGGGATTCTAATCTCTAAAATATTGGCATCCTTGAACTCTACCTATGAACTCCCCTTCCATTGAAGTCATCTTTCTCATTATTGCCTTCTTCTAACTCTTCACTCATGGCAAGTTCTACAGAAACTTCATTCCCTTTATTTTGATTGTCTCCATCCCTTTTACTCACCATTTTACTTTTTTATTCAATTTATCCTCTATTCTTAAAACATATTCATAAGCTTCATCCATCATAGGTACTTACACCAATGCACTTGCTTGTCCTGAAGTTGAAGTTTTAGTCTATTCACATACCAAGTTGTTGCTTTCTTTTTGCTCTCTTGTATATCTATTCATATTTGAATCCTCCTAAATTGTTCTATATAATCTTGCACTAATTGATCCCTTTATTTCAAACTTGAAATTCTTTGAACATTTTTTGTTAGTAATCAAAGTGCAAGAATCAAGTTTATAGATGTTTCGACATCTTATGATAGAGACAATTATTTTCTTTTTCATATTGAATTCTATCCATTCTCCCACCATAGTGCTACATACAACTTCAACTTGGATGTAACATTTTCACTCTTTTTGGATCATCCGCGTTAATGTTTTCCATCTCAAAGTACGTCTGCAACTATTGGACCTAGTCTAGTAATACATTAAGGTCAAGCTCACCTTTAAAATTAGAAATATCAACATTTACCTTAGAACTTTGGTTTTTCAAGGCTTCACTAGACTTCCCTAAAGGATCTAAAAACCTAACATCATTGGCTCTTGTTGTTACTTCCTCCCTAGTACTCCCATTTGGACCATTACTGACTTCCTTGATATCAAAATTGATGTAGATAAAACATTTGTCCATTGCAATCAAGACTGAAAATTGTTGTTCCTTCCCTATTAACAAATTCCATAATATAATTTGTCCTTACAATAATACATTTTAAAAACAAAATATAAACCAAACTCATAAAATTAGATTTTAAATTTTGAAAACAAAAAAATAATATTAACTTATCCTCCATCAAATAAAAACCAAATTACAATTAAAAATATCCTCCAAATAAGACAAACATAACACCAATAACACCAATATGTAACAACACTCTTAAATAAGCAATCACAAAAACCCAAAAAAAACAGAAACAGCCAGAAGCAAACTGTTACAAAGCAGCAAAAGTGACGGCTAGTGGGAACCTATCCATTAAACAGCTATTTCATTACTTTGCATGCAGAGTGGATTGACATAAAATAAAACAAACAAGTTTTAGGGTGTGACTGGCTGTAGTCCTTTTCCAAGGACAAAACCACCGGCATGGTAGTGCTTCAAGTGGCAAGAAAACAGGAAAAATTATATAGATAAAATTTCAGGTTTTAAACAAAATTATTTTGATTCGAAACCCAGGTTTAAAAACTGTTATTATACCAAACAGTCAAAAGCAGCTACACTTATAAATCAATAAATAAATGCAGAAAAGTTCAATCACACTTTTCATCTCTAAGTAAACTGGACCTACTTTGCACAGTCTGGTTGGGAAAGCCACTTGGTTTGACACCATTATATCCCTCGTCCTTCTCACTAGAAGATTCTTTCATTTCTAGAATTTTCGATTGTTTTTTACTATTATTTAATTGAGTTCAAATTTCAAACGTTCTAGATCAAGTCGGGAAGAGACGTGAGCATTTAGTTAAATATTGGAAACAATTTTTATTTAATTATTTACTATTTAGTTTAGAGAATTAAATGCATCCTACAGATATTTATTTAGGTTTAATAATTTGGTTGTAATGTAAGTTTTGAGCGAGATAAAAATAATAATATTCATGGAAATGAAATTGAGGGATTATAGACTATCTAATTTTAACAATCAATAGATAGAAATTTAATATTTTGATATTTTTTTTATTGTAATTTAGAGTCGTTTATAATTAGATGTTTTAGAAGTATAATGATATAATGAAGTGTAATGTGATTGTGTACAATTATATTTTGGATGGTGTTATCCTTATACGATTATGTCTTCTAAAGAATTTGAAGCTTGACACCTATAAAAGATGCTTACCTTATGTATATTTATGTAAATAAAGTTGGACATGCGCTAAGAAGCACTATTGACACCCACTATAACAATGGAAAAAAGTGACCAACTTCCTTGTTACCAATTAGAACCAAGACTAATTCAACAGTTATAAAGATAAGACATACACTAAAGGTGTTGGACGTTTCTGTAGATAAAGTAGTTGATAGTTGATATTGTAAGTGTTAATAAGATATATATGAATGTGTTGTCGTATTTTGATTAGATGCTCTCAATGATATTCAATTTCTATGTAATCATAAAAATAAACTAAGATGATGTCATTGAGAAGCACATTACATCAAGTTCATAACAATGAGTGGTTGATTAAAATTGAATACGAAGTTGATGTATGACCTTGAAATGAAATAGCAATAGACATGTTATATAAGGTTTATACTAAGAGATTTAAAGAAAGGTGAAGTAAAGGAAAGATTATAAGCCACCTTTGTTACATAGAAGCAAATAATTGTGAGACACCTCTAAAGAATTTACAACAAAAAAAAAATGTGTTGGACTTTGTCAATCTATGGTATGAGAAAAATAGAATTTTTAAGGAGCAAGTTGCAATGGTAGAGCACCAAAACATGTAAATAAGAAGTTTTAGGGATTGTAGCTCTAGTCTAGGTATGTAAATAAAATTCTCAAATCTGAGTGTGACTACATGCATTTTAGTCCTTTAAAATTTGAGAGGCTAAATCTTAGGTGCTCCTTGTTTCATAGCAATTTATACATGTAAACTTGTTTAATTAAATAATAGACATGTGAGTATCTAATAAAATACATTAAATTCTCAATTAAATTTATATTTTTGGTTTTTTTTTTTTTAAAGGAGAATCAATAACTCTAATTTCCAAAGAGTTGCCTCCATTACTTTCTTCCCTAATTACTTGGTTTTGAAATATAAATAGATGAAAGTTCATAGTTGTTTGCCTAAATAATTTGGATAAAACGATTTTGATTGAAAAAAAGTATGTAACATCTACATGACAATCATGGTTTCAATTAAAACTCTACTTGTCCTAAACAAAACAAAAAATTGAAAACTGAAAAATTGATTCATTTTACTATTTTTACAATAATTTAACTCTACTTTTGATTGAAATAGCTTCATACTTCTTGACTTCACCGAAACAACTTCCATGTAAATGGACACTGCATCTTTGAGCTTTTATATCCATCAATTTGAGGTACGTTTTGATCTCTCTCCTTTGTATATAAAATCTTGAATAGAAAATTTTCTTAGCACAAAATTTAATGAAATTTTTATTTTTAAATAAAAATATTATTATGATATTGCTATTAAAATTCAATCGTGTAGTTTTTCGAATCAAACTCATTGACCCATGTTTCATGAGTAGTGGTTCACAAGAACCCATCTCTCATGATAATGAATGGTCCACTTAGCACTCATTGCATCTAGGTGATGCTCACAGAGATGAAGCACTAGGCCTTTCCGAGAGATCACCCGTCCCACTACTACTCAAATTCAAGCGTGCTTAACCAAAGAACTTCCCCAAATTTAAGCCCACTTAGCTTGCAACCCCATTTGCAAAATACCTTTTACTCATCAAAGAATTATGTTTACTTAAAAGTAGAAAATTTTGGGTAGGGAATTTTGTCGTTGAAAGCGATGTGCCCCTTGGTCGTTACGTGCCAACAAACCTTCTAGAAATAAAACCTGCCCCGTGACCATTTGCCTGTTGGCGCTCCCTCCGGTTTTCCACGCCTACCATTTTCTCTCTTCAACAGACAAACAGGCCCACCATTTTCTCTCGTCAACAGCGAAACGCCCTCTAAATTTACTTTCTTTCTTTCTATATATATCTTCATTCTTCCTAACTACATATTCATGAAACCCCATTTCTATCTGTTATCTTCATTACCATTACCCCCAAAAAAGACGAGAGTCCAACAATACGGTTCAGAATGAGTTGCATCAGAATTTCGGCTTCACCAAATGCTTCAGCCATAGGAAGCTCCACTTCTATGGATTTGGCGAGTAGCAGGCGAAGAGGCGCTGCAAATATCAGATTTAAGCCCTCTTTCAATGTAATAAGGGCAGCGCAGGTTTCCGGGGCCGAGCATCAATCGGCTCCCGCAATCGAAGCCGGCGGTCACATGAAAAATTTAGGGACTCTGTACGAAGTGCTGGGGCTATGCCGCGGGGCTACCGCGCGGGACATAAAGACGGCGTACAGGAAAATGGCGCTGCAGTTTCACCCAGACACCGCAGCTTCCTCTCAAGGCAAGATCATCACCACCGAAATGTTTCTGCAGATACAAAATGCCTACGCCGTTCTTTCCAAGGCAGAGGACCGCGCCCAATATGACCGTCAGCTAGAGAGGCAGCGGATGCGAACATGGAACCGGGGGCCTAATCGGAAGCCGCGCGGTCATGTGGTGCGGAACTGGGAAACCGATCAATGTTGGTGAAACAGAAAAATGGAATACCACCTAATCCGTCACTGTGAAAAATATTTCTACGGCTGTTCATGTATATATGCGGTAAAAAATGTAAATAAATTTTGTATACCGCATAAATTTTTGTAATGGGATTCTCTCATCCTTCAAATTTTGGTGAAGTTTGATGATCTTATTCAATTTGATTTCTCATCCTTTCTAAACTCTATATTTTTGTTAAGCTCTATAAATAATTCTTGGGACACTTAGAAAGTAAACACCACCCCACGAAGTATAGAGGCTTTTTTAAATAATCCTCTAAGTTTGGGTAATAGTCAAATCTTCGAACTTTGAGGGTTTCTTTTGATGTCATACAATATATCAAGTCTTGACGTCTCAACTCTTTTGTTTTTAAAATGTTTTTAAGTATAAATTCAGACTATCAAATTTTTCTCTTTTTAAATACCATTTCCTTGCCACCCCACCTAAGTCTAATTACCTTTTCTCTTATCGGCTCGCTAAACTTCTCATTCCCAACATACCTTTCCTTCAAATTTAATCCCTCGACTCTTGAACCATTTCACAAAGAATTTCTTCAGAGTCAAACATTTTCCATTCCCTTTCCTTAGATATGTGTCATGAGAAAGTTTTGATCCCCAACACTCCAAGGCATTGTTTTCTCATTACAACCCCATCATCGGACTTTTCTCCATCCACTTGCCTTGAGAGATGATTTCCTCAATACTCTTGAACCCCAAAACATTACAAAGCAAAAGGTTGCCCAAATATTTGACATGAAAGTAAGTAGAAAAGACTAAGTATCGATGCCAAACCTTTTGAAGATTTCATGGAGACCAAAAGCTTTGACCTGAAGACAATGTGTAAATGGGAATTGTTGAGTTCATAGGTTTTAAAACTTGTCAAGAACCTCTTGAACCTCAAATTTGGTTCCATGGAGGCCAAAAGTTTGACCTAAAGGCAATGTGTGAATGGGTGTTGATGAGTTCATAGGTTTTGGAACTTGTCAAATCACTAACGAAATGAAACAAAGAGGGACAAAAGAGAAAGATGTTAAGTTCTAAATGTAGCATGGTTTGCAAAAATCTCAAAGCTTTAACATAATAAGTAAAAGGAAAATGTAATAAGTTCTAAATTGTAAGAAAGGAGTGCCAATGAATAATAGCATGCCAATACCATAGTAAACCCTACCTACCCTCCTAAAAGGCCCAAAATGTCATTAATGTGCTTATAATGCCTTACAATTACTTGATCTAACTTGTCAATGTTTGAAACACATATTTTAATCAAAAGGACATGAATTTAAGCAACATAAAGAATGAAAAAAGAGTGCCTTAATTAATCTTGTGGTTATTGTTGCAGTGCCTAATACATTCAAGTCATGCCCAAATCTTGTTTGTAGTAGATTTCCCAAGCTTTTGCACACCATTTCATGCCAAATTTAAAGGTGTAATGAATGAAAAGATGTATTGTAGCAATTTTCATGTGTTTTAGGATGCAAATGTCAAATAATCAAAGGTTGTAAGGAGAGCATTATGGGTTTACTCAAATCTTGAATATTTTCACAATCGTAAGGCTTCCACGAGTTGCTAAAAATCTAAGACATGACTATATATTCTTATTTGATGTTTGTTCAAGGGGAGGTCATTACAAGTTTTCTTAGAACACACATGCAAGGCATTCTAAGGTTCCAGATCTGTTTATTAGTTTGTCATTAGATTTTTTTGCTTAGAACTTGCAAAGAGGTAGTTGTTGAAGCAAATATTTGTAGCCATATGTCTCCTTGGCCAATTATTAGCATTTTAAAGGTTTGAAATAGTAGGTTATGATAGGTTTCTTGATATTTGAAATTTTTCCTTCACTTGTGTTGGTGTGATTGTAATAAGATTATATGAGTTTTGTAGTACTATATATCAATGCACTTTGTTATTTGACCACTCTTTTCTTTGTTGCATGTGAATGTTTAAGAGTTTGGAGAAGGACCATCAAGTAGATGTGATTACAATATATCATACCTTTATTGTGACTTCTTGCTTGTTTTCTAATGGCTAGATATGACTCTGTTACCCAATAAGACATTGGTCTAGAAGACTCAAACCTTCCACAAACACACATTAAAAATAATAAAATCTTTCACCAGCAGTTATAGGGATTAGGAGTAGGAATTACATATTATGTTTATGGTTCAATAATACAAACTAGAGAAACATTTTAAGTGAACCTAAATATGAATGTTGTACCTTCTAGTGTGTGAACAATAATAAGATAAACTATCTCAAGGGATCAAAGCTACATGCCTAATGTGTATTATCATTTATAATAAGGTCTATTGCAATTAGTGTTGTCTTAATTAGTGACAAAATTTGTGGGTTAAGAACACAATTGGGTATAGTTGTTGTGTAATACATTGATTAGTCATTTTGAATCAATATACTAACTTGTTTAGGTGACCTATAAGAATACTCTCTTGGATCTAAGTTGAGTCCAAAGAGTATGAGAGTTTACCCACTATCATAGTTAGCCTTTAACCATCCTAAGTTTGTAGATGAGTCTCTCTTTACCTTCTTGATGGCAACCCCTTGGACAAAACTTTAGGGTAACAAAACTTTCCAATTCACCCAAATTTGGTGCATGAGTCTCACTCATGTCACAAATATTAAAGCATCCTTATTGGACAACCTTCCCACATTATTCTTTCAAAATCTATGCACAATCCTTATACAACTACATTTTGGACCCCAATCCTAGCTTAGATTGTTCATAATATCCACAACATGAATTGGAACTCACATTGCAACCTCTATGAACACCTTTAAAGTCAAGTTTGTCAACCTTAGAAAAAGAAACCCCTTACACCTAAAGCTAGATGAGTTGTAGGCATATCTTTTTTGGTGTGACACATTGTCCTTGGGAATCACTTTCTTCATATTTCTTCCGTCTAGAAATTGTATGTGGTTTAGTTGCTAGAGGTAAGAGAGAAAGGAATTAAAATCCTAAGTGTGCTAGAGCTACATAGCAAGTGGTTAGATGAACCCATAGTTGGAATGAAAACCCTCGTATTAAAAAAAATGGTCAAGAAAGAAAATGTTAATAGTGTATTGGTTACCAAGTAAGAATTTTTTGGACCATCAAAATGAATCAAATGGGCTCTTTTGTAAACAATCTTTTGTTTAGGGTAGTTACAATCTTTCCTCTAACTTAAAATAAATCCCATTATGCTTGTTAACACCACTCTCTATTTACTAGATGTTATATAATGCAAAAGTGTATTGTAGAAGGCCACACCAACAATACCACATCATCATAATCTAATCATGTGATGCATTTTTGTCTTTGACCAAATTGTATGGTGTAAACCAATCCATGTCAAAAATAAATCTCTAACAAAAATCATCATGAATGTCATATAGCACATTCAAAATTAGAACTAATATTTTACCATCAATTATAACAAAACAACAAATCATCACTCATAACCAAATACAAAAAAAACTAGGAACATTTTAGTCAACGTCTTTTTTTATACTAATTATATTACTTTTATTATTTAATTAGCTAGAATATCCATTAATTAATTTTGGGTAGTTACGTGCCAACAACCCTTCTAGAAGCAAATTCTGCCCCCTCACCATTTTGCCTGTTGGCGCTCCCTCCGGTTTTCCACGCCCACCATTTTTCCTCTCCAACAGACAAACATGCCCTCTGAATTTACTTTCTTCCTCTTTCTATATATACCTTTCATTCTTCTTCAATACAGATTCATGAAACTCCATTTATCTCTGTTGTCTGCATTACCCTACACAAAGACGAGAGCCCAAAAATACTGTTCAGAATGAGTTGCGTCAGAATTTCAGCTTCCCCAAATGCTTCTGCCATAGGAAGCGCCGGTTTTATGGATTTAGCGACTAGCAGGCGAAGAGGCCCTGCAAACATCAGATTCAAGCCCTCTTTCAATGTAATAAGGGCAGCACAGGTTTCCGGTGCTGAATATCAATCGGCTCCCGCAATCGAAGCCGGCGGTCACATGAAAAATTCAGGGACTCTGTACGAAGTGTTGGGGCTAAGCTGTGGGGCTACCGCGCGGGACATAAAGACGGCGTACAGGAAAATGGCGCTGCAGTTTCACCCAGACACCGCAGCTTCCTCTCAAGGCAAGACCATCACCACCGAAATGTTTCTGCAGATACACAATGCGTACGCCGTTCTTTCCAAGGCAGAGGACCGCGCCCAATATGACCGTCAGCTAGAGATGCAGCAGAGGCGAACATGGAACCGGGGGTCTTATCGGGAGCCGCGCGGTCATGCGGTGCGGAACTGGGAAACTGATCAATGTTGGTGAACCTGAAAAATGGAATGCTACCTGTTCCGTCAGAGAGAAAAATATTTCTACGGCTGTTCATAAATTTGTGCTGTAAAACAAAACATGTAAATAAATTTTGCAAGGGGATTTTGTCGTTCTTCAAATTTTGGTGTGAGTTTGATGATCGCATTCATTTTGATTTCTCTGCTGCCAAGAGTAATGCTTGTGTCAAATTTCTATGGAAGGAGTATTGTCTGGTGTTGGAGAGTAAATTTGTGGTCTAGACTCTAAATTATGGAAACCTAATGCTATAATATTTTGGTAACCTATTATTTTCCTGGAATTTTTTGGGTCAATTAAAAATATATTAGGGTTTTAACAAAAGCTGCCTTTTATTTGAGTGAATCAAGATCAAGAATAAGATGAACCATGCAGTAGGTCTAAATTTGAGGGCAATGTCTATCCAGCATACAAAACCATCATTTGACGATAATTATTAATTAATTAAAAATAAAAAACGCATTGTTTCTTTATTTTTAATTAATTAATAAATACGATCAAATGATGATTTTGTATGTTGCGTAACCAGTTTCAAATTTGAGTGTGTTGATGTAATTTTGTGATAGTATTCTCACTCCAAGGCCAACATATCTCTAAGGTCAAAAAGACTAAAATCATGATTTTTTTCCTAAAGAAGAAAAGGAATCAGGATAACTTCCTTTTTGAAGGCAACTTTTTGGAGATAGTAAAAGAATACAAATACCTTGGGATTGACTTTCACTATAAGTTCAGTTGGGAGACTAGTAGAACCAAAAGGATACAGGGAGGTTGGAAAACTTCTTTCTTACTTCAAAACAGGTGCAGGAAAGTTGAACTTTGGGATTGGAAGACTAAGAAAACCCTCTTTGGTTTGTTGGTCGCTCTGGTAGTTTTTTATGGCTGCGAAGTGTGGAGTAGCAACATGTCAAAGTATCGGTGGAGACAGCTTGAAAGGATTCAAAAGCATACCATCACCTGCAACCTTAAAGTCAAAACCTCAGCCCCTTATGATATTCTCTTGGTTGAATCAGGAACCTTTTTGTTGGAGGCTTCGGCTATAATTCGCTTGCTAAACTATTTAAAGAAGGTTGAAAACATAGATAACCACCGTTGGTCCAAAATAGTTGTGAAGGAGGCCTTAAATCGTAGGAAGAAAACATGGATGAAACAAAATCTCAAATGGTTGAGTAAATGAGACATCGACTTGCATGAGTGTCTTAACACCAATGAAAAAATTAAAAATTACATCACAAAAAAATTCATGATTGCCATGTGAACAAAGCAAACTGGGCGGAAAAAAGCACACTATGTCAAAGAGTTCAACCCAACTTGGGAACACGGTGAATTTTTTTATTTAGGGGCAATTATTAAAGGGAAAGCAAGGTTGTTAATTGCTCAGTTGAGGACTGGGTCTCATCATCTTAGGCATGAGATCAAAAGGTGGACTATTCCTAAAGAAACATGGGAGGACAAAATTTACAAGTTTTGTAGCAAAGGAGTGGTGGAGACAAAATGACACTTTATCAAGGAGTGCACAACTTACAAGGATCTTCGTATTCAATATGTGGACCACTTAATGATTGACAATATGCATGAGTTATTTGATGAGGAGAAGATCAACATGACTGCCAACTTTTTGGTCAAAATTCATAACAAAAGGTCCAGCATCAAGAAAAATTTGGAGTTTGCGTAGTTTCTTCTTTGTGATTCTCGGTCCCTTAGACCATTTCGGTCTCATGGACGATAGTAAAAACTCATTCATTCATTCATTCCCAAACTTGCTTGCTTCAACACTTTGATCCATGCCTATGTCATGCCTTTCACTTCAAATCTTATTTGAATGCTCCCAAGCTGCTCCTTTAAAAGTCTTGGTAGAATTCTTTCAACCTCTAGAATACTGCCAACATACTTAAATTATGATCTTCATTATTGATCCATATTGTAGCCCTCTCCATAATCATTGGCTTGTCCAATTCATACATAAGATCTCATGCCTTGGGATGAAACCTTAGATCCAATGGTCCATCTTGACAATACCTCTCTTGAATGGCACCAATTTTCAAGGAAACTTCGGCCCCTTTCATAGCATAAGTCCAACTCAAACCATTTATTAAGTATCTACCTTGCATACTTCTAAGGTAAAAAACTTTCCAATTCACCTAACTTTGATGCACTAGGCCTACTCATGTCTGAAATATCAAATGCATCCTAATTGGATAACCTTCCCACATTGTTCCTTGAATCTATGCAATTCTTACTCTATTGTAGGACCCCAATCCTAGCTCAAATTGGTTCACAATACTCACACCATACATGTAACTTAGATTTAAACCCTTATGAACACCTCTAAAGTCAAGCTTGTCAACGTTAGAACAAGAAACCCCTTAAATCTAAAACTAGATGAGTTCTAGGCATATCTTTTTGGTCCTTGGGATTCACATTCTTACGATATTCTTCTATCTAATAATTGTATGTGGTTTATCATGAGAGGTAAGAGAGAAAGAATTAAAATCCTAAGGATGTTAGGGCTATGTAGAAAGTGCTTAGATGAACAGATAGTTGGAATGAATTCTCTTAGATTAAAAGAAATGGTCAAGCAAGAAAGTGTTAGTAGAGTATTGGTTACTAAGTAGCAATTTTTTGGACCATAAAAATGAATCAAATTGACTTTTTTGTAACCAAACACATGAAAATCATACATGCAAAATTTGGATTTGGTCGGACTACATATGAGGAAGGAATTGACGAAAAACTAAAACTCACTCATGTTTCAAAGAGAATTCATGTGTACAAACAAATTGAGCAATTTTGCTACTTCACATGAGATCATTGGTTTAGATAGAGACAAAATTGTGGAGACAAAGCTCAATCACTACAATCAAAGAGCAAAACTTTGTGGCAAACCAAGAAATACCATAATTGTTGTGAAAGACATTATACTATGACAAGCATGCATTCACCATGACAAAAAGTCTTTATGACAAAAAAAAACTACATTAGAAGGAAAAATACAAAAATAGAAGGTGACACAAGGTAGAAGCCACTGATAAGTAGGGGGTCCTAAATATTCACAAATGAGACCTTACCTTGGAGATGCATATTCTTTGACACATTTATTTTTGTGAATGACATTTATGTCTATTAAAGATTCTTAGTCATTATTAGACATGTCATGCCGGCTCATTCTATTTTGTGCACTTATAATCTTCCCTCTAGTCTAAGATAAATTACATTATGATTGTTAATACAACTCTTTATTTAGTAGGTGTTATATAACGAAAAAAGTGTATTGTAGAAGGTAACCATCAACAATAGATAGAGTCAAACCATCAAAACCTAACCATGTGGTGCACTTTTATCTTAGACCAAGTTGTATGACATAAACCAATCCATGTCAAAAATAAATCTCTAACAAAAATTGTCACAAAAGTTAAATACCAAATCCAAAATTAGATCTAATATTTGATCGTCAATTACAACAAATCAACAAATTGCCACAAATAATTAAACACAAAAAACTAATTACACTATCTTATTTTCCTATTTTATCAAACTCATCTTAATTGATATACCAAGAAGTGTTCCATAATAATATCATGAACATGAAAATATATATTTTTAAAAAATAAAAATTGCATAATCTATATATTATTAAAAACTACAATTTCAAAATTAATCTATAATTAATAAATAAATAAAATAACTCAAAATTGATATTTGTGAAAGTCTTTTTCTTATACTGATTGTAATCCATTATATTACTTTTATTATTTAATTAGATCAATATCTATTAACAATTCATTTTGGCTTTGGTTGTTACGCGTCAACAACCCTTCTAGAAGCAAATACTGCCCTGTGACCATTTGCCTGTTGGCGCGTCCTCCAGTTTTCCACGCCCACCATTTTCTCTCTTCAACACCCAAAACGCCCTCTGAATTTAGGTTCTCTATATATTGTTCAATACAGATTCATGAAACCCTATCTATCTCTGTGAAAGAAGAGAGAGCCCAAAAGTACGGTTCAGAATGAGTTGCATAAGAATTTCAGCGTCTCCAAATGCTTCAGCAATAGGAAGCGCCAGTTCCATGGATTTAACGATTAGCAGGCGAAGAGGCGCTGCGAACATCAGATTTAAGCCCTCTTTCAATGTAACAAGGGCAGCGCAGGTTTCCGGTGCCGAGTATCAATCGGCTCCCGCAATCGAAGCCGACGGTCACATGAAAAATTCAGGAACTCTGTACGAAGTGCTGGGGCTAAGCCGCGGGGCTACCGCGCGGGACATAAAGACGGCGTACAGGAAAATGGCGCGGCAGTTTCACCCAGACACCGCAGCTTTCTCTCAAGGCAAGACCATCACCACTGAAATGTTTCTCCAGATACACAATGCGTACGCCGTTCTTTCCAAGGCAGAGGATCGCGCCCAATATGACCATCAGCTAGAGATGCAGCAGAGGCGAACATGGAACCGGAGGCCTTATCGGGAGCCGCGCGGTCACGTGGTGCGGAACTGGGAAACCGATCAATGTTGGTGAACCAGAAAAATGGAATACCACCTAGGTAATCCGTAACTGAGAAAAATATTTCTACGGCTGTTCATGTATTTGTGTGGTAAAACATGTAAATAAATTTTGTAAGACGATCTGTCATCCTTCAAATTTTGGTGGGAGTTTGATGATCGCATCCAATTTGGGTCTTTGGTGAGTTTTAAAAAAGTCACCTGTGTTTTTCATCTTGTAAATCAAATTTTAGATGTGTTCTTTAATGATTTTTAACTATATTTTCAATAGTTGCAAATCAACGAGCAAATATAAATTAAGTCGAAATGCATGTTAGGTCGATTGACAATAGTTAGAAGTAAGGTCAACAAAGTGTAAATTTGAATTTTAAAATTTCAAGACTCAAATTTTTAACTAGGAGGACTTAAGCTATGCCTACACCTATAGATATAATTCAAGATAATGAATGGGAGATCAAAGCATCGTGATCAAATCCATGGAGGTCAGTGTCATAGGATTGGGATGTGATGTCATGAGTTGAATCCACAAAAGAATATGCCACTTGTAAACTAGTTATTGCATTTAGAACATAAATCAAACTAACCCAAAATTGTAGAAAAGGGGAATTTAACCATGATATATGGCCCCCACAATGATGTACATGTGAATCACTAGGTCAATGCATATTTTTTGCATGCATGTCAAAGTAAAACAAGCTATCAATATAAACGTAACATTTTATAAATTATGGTGTAGATCTAATTATGTAAAGTAAGAAACCGCTCCTAAACTTTTCTCATAATGAGTGATATATTGGAACTTAAAAAACAAAAAAAGAGCATACAACGAGAATCATTTGTCAATATTAAAATAAGTATTCACTTTTCAACATGCTTGAAAATAGAACTATTCCTAAAAAAAAACAATAAAGTTGATAAAGGAAAGAGATTAGGTGATAAAAGCTCCAATTAAATGAAATATTTTTGCAACACATAAAAATTGGTATAAGCTCCCTTGGAAATGGGAATGACTAAAGTCTATTATTAAAAAACACTACAGAATGTCAGTTGCATAAATGTTTTGATTGCATACAAAGGATGTAATGAATTTGAGGAGAGGAGAAAAAGATAAAAGCATGACAAAACATGCAAACATGAGAAATTGTATCATTATATGATAAGCATATAAGAAGATAAGTAGAAGATAATAGTGAAAGCATGTATAGTTAAAGGAATATGCAAAACCCCTCCAAATGTTACCTCCATTTAAGTAACTCACAAGAGAAGGATGGTCATAAAGGCTAGACATCTTATCTTGTACATACAAATATGATGTAAAATAGGTGAGCATGACAAGGATCATAATGTTTAATCATAAGATGTAACCATGATTAGGATCGTAAGCATGGAATCATAAGATATAAATATGACAAGGATCATAAACATGTAAGACATGTGAGTATAGGATATAAGCTTGATAACCATATGGAAACATGTGAATGTCATAGCATAAGATGTAAACATAAGAGAAGTGAGGCTCATGATCAAAACAAGCATAATAAGACCAATGATCATAACATAAAGATTGCACAAGAGGTAGACATCATAAACATGTAAGACATGCGAGTATAGAATATAAGCTTGATAACCATATGGAAACATGTGAATGTCATAGCATAAGATGTAAACATAAGAGAAGTGCGGCTCATGATAAAAACAAGCATAATAAGACCAATGATCATAACATAAAGATTGCACAAGAGGTAGACATCATAAACATGTAAATAGGAACAACATAAATCATGTAACAAGAAACAAGTGGCTCATGAAATCTAAGTCATACAAGCCACATAGGTAAACATGAAAGTTAACAAGGAAATTTAGGCACATGTTGAAGCTAAATAGAGCATGTAAGAAGCATAAGGGCTAAACATGGAAGAAACAAAATGAAATATGTCCTCAATTTGAGAAGAAAATTATAAAGTATAATATTGAAGGTGAGATGAGAATAGAGATACACATAACAAACATGTCATAAACAAAAAGCACAAGTGTAAGAACACATTAAAAAGTAAAATATTAAAATAGGTATGTACATCAATAAAGCATAAGAATTCTCAAGATGTGATGTTCACTTCTTTGACCTAGGTGTTCAAAGAGGACCCATTTAACCCATTTGATTCCCTTAGGCTACTTCAGGGGTTTGGAGAGAGAATAATTCAATTAATTAAATTTAAGTTGTCTTACATTCTTATTTTTCAAACAATATTAGTTTAATTAATTATTATTTTTATTGAAAGTGGCCATTTAAGTTAAAGTGACTTTTCAATAGTCAAAATTGAATTAAAAATTATAAGGGGTCATTTTATGAAAAATAAAGCAAAAAATTTCTCAAAAGTTTGAGGAGGATATAAAAGGAGTTGCAAAAGGAAATTCCATATCTTTGTTTATTTTCATTTTTCATTATGAAGAATGGATATTTTGTTCATCTCAAACCCTAGGATGGAAACCTTAAGGGCTATTGGCTTTAGAGAAGGGATTTCATCCTAGTCAATACAATAGTGGATTCAAACATGATTCATAGTTGTGTAGACACTGAGGATTTGGAGACATTGAGACAAATTGTAATATTTATACCAACTTCGGGGGGGTTACAAGTAAAAAATTTATAAAAGTTAGCAAGCAAATGATAAATTTGTTAGTGCTATGTGTGAAGTAGAAACCAAAATAGAATGTTGCAGTGTTGTGTGTGTTATGAAAAATATTGTTATAAAAATTAGAGTTCATGCTAGAGCCCATGAAGAAGAGTCATACACCTTACTAGGCCAAAAAGGAAGGTTGATGTATAATTTTGAAGGCTTTAAAAGACTTTTTATTAACTAGTATAGCCTTATAGGCTCTACAAAGCCAACCACGACCTCATAAAAAGAAATCACAACCTTTAACAAGCTATCATACCATTATTTGGGAGTGTCATACAACCTTTGAGGAGGTTTAAAGAATGTGAATGGGTTGTTGATTGGACTATCAATCTTACTTCATCAGAGTTCACAATAAATTTATGAATATTTATATTATGATTTATGTCATCACAATTTACACATTTATTAATGATATCTGGTGGATATTGTATTCAGTAATTTAGTGAAAAAATGTCATTAAGTTATCTAGAATTAATAAAATTAATTACATGGTGATTATTTATGATATTTTTCCAAAGCTATATTGAAATATACATTCAAATCTAGTTGAATGCAAATTGTTTGACAAAATTCCTGCACGATAAAATTTGAGAAACTACATTTTTTGATAAAAATAAAATAAAAATAGAAGGGATATTTCACAAGATCTCAAGGAGCATAAGAAATTGATGAGTGCTTTAGAGTTCATCTTCCTCCCAAAAGGGAACATAGTTATTTTATCTCAATTATGTTACGATTCTAATATGATATATTCCTAATTACATATTATATATTTCTAAGGATAAGCACTTGTGGTATGCTTAACCCTAACATAAACATTAGTTCATACACTAATACTCCTTAATTAGGATGAAGGAGCATGTCCCTACATAGTTTAGTCTATAAATAAGGAAGATAACTCTCTCCCATATCATCATATCATATAATATTGAATTCATATATTAATATTTGATTATTCAATGTCACCCCCTCAAAGTGGTCTGCTATATTTTTATTTTTACAAATATTTCCAAAAAATATCACAACAAGTGGTATCAGAGCTATGATATGGGCCAAAAGTTTTACTTTCATCATAACTTCCAAACCAATGTGAATTTGATTTGATTTGTTGTGGATTTTGAGGAATGTATTCGGTAAGCACTTAGAAAAAAATTAAACTTTGAGGTGAGTTTTCTAAACTTTATTAAGATTTTAATTTTTTTATTAACTTGTTCTATAGGCCGAAATTTTAAGAATTTAAAAAATATATATTTTTGAAAATCTTATAAAAAAATTAGGCCGGGTTAGTTCTTTGTAATTTACTATTGGAAAAAAAATCCTTTAATCTAGTGATCTAAGTTTGGTCCAAACTGAAAAATCAAACTCTCTTTCACACCAAATACTTTCCTACCTTAATACATCTTAAAATAAAAATTAATTAAAGTCATGTCATCTTCAGGATTAAAGGACCTTTCTATACATATTAAATCTAAGGACCCATTTTATTTTCCACCACCTAAAACTGAGGAAGAATTCCATAAGGACATGAAACAACGATACATTTCATTAAAGATAAAATGTTTCACCCATTTTTAAAATCCTTAAATGAGGGTTTAGATAGGTTTACGAAGGAATTTTTATCAAAATTAAAGTCACAACAAAACCACCTAGGTGGGTACAACCCTAATAAACCAAATCAAGGGATAGGAGAACCTTTTTGAGGTCAACAATTATACCTACCAAGAATAAACATTCATATGTGTGATGGTAGAAATGTAATTTCATGGATAAGCCTAAGAAAACAATTTAAACTTCACAATATACCAAATAATGACATGGTTGACATATCTTTATTTTAGTTAGAATTAGGACCTCACCAATGGTACCAATGGAAGACGAGTGAAAGAAAAGGACAATTGTTCAGCTAGAAATAATTTAGTAAAGATTTAGCAACCTTTTATGAGCGACCATGCATCAAAAACTATTTTACCCAACTAAATTTTTTAAAACAATTAAGGTCTTTATTTGAATATAATTTTGACCATTTGAGATTGGTACTTACAAATCCTAGGGTGACAACTTACTAAAGGCTACAATTGTCTATCAATGGACTTAAGGACCAAATTCAACATGATGTTCATTTGTTGAAACCTTGTGCAATTAGGAAAGCTATGCAACAAGCATGAATATTGATAAATAAATCACCACTAAAAGTGAAATCATGAGAGTGACTGATAAAAATGTGACTAATTGTACTAGAAAAAACATGGAAAAATTCTTTAACATAAGAGAAATTAGTAAGATCCCCTCTCAACAAGAGATTGAGAAAAGAGAAAAAGACCCATATTGCAATTGTGATAGTGAATGGTCAAGGAGTCATAAGTGTTCCAATAATGAGAAAATTAATGAGGTTGAAGAAGAGGGAGAAGTACCTACAAAAGAACCAAACATAAAATTTAAGAATGAGGATTGCAAGGAAAAAGAAGGCACTATTATCTCCCTACATACATTGAATGAAATAAATGCACCACAAACATTCAAAGTAATTGGTACTATAAAAAAGAAAAATGTGAAAGTGTTCTAAGTGGATACTGGTAGTACAAAAAAATATTGATAGAATATTAGCTAATGAACTCAATTGTTTTGTTTATCTTGTTTCTAATTTTAAGTCATGATAGCTGATGGGAAACAACTATCTTGTGGTGGTAAATTCCATCATATAACTCTCAATGGGAAATTATCAACTAGATTGAGAAATGCTTTCTATCCCCATTAGGGGAGTGGATGTATTTTTAGGTTTGCAATGGCTTAAACAGTTAGGAACTATATCTTTTAATTTTTAAGACATCCATGGAGGATACATGGGAAAAAGTATGAACTGTTGGGAATAAAATCACCACCAAGTGAAATTATTAGCTCACATAGAATGGAGAAATTACTCAAGAAAGGTTCTTATAATAGAGAGGCACAATTACATTTTATAGAAGCAAAATATGGGCGTGAGAAAAAATATGGAAGACCAAAAAGTGGTCACCCCACTTTTTGGCTTCATCAAAGCTATAGCGTGCTTGTGTTATTGCTCATTAAAATAATAAAAACAAAAAACAAGTTTCATTTTTTGTATTTTTTATCTTGCAACTTGCAAATCCTTCCATGTGCACATGTTTTGTTATAAAGTTGATTTTGTTTGAATCGTGAAAAACACGAAACACAAAATCAATCAACAAAAAAAATGCACATTCCACTCAAGAGATCTGCAAACAAAGAATTGCAATATTCCTCAACAAGAAAAATCTATAGAAGAACCTCAAGAGACTTCAAGGAAAACAAGAGTCCTCAAAGGTTGAGATTTCAAGAGAAGAAGAAGGTAATACAATGAGGGTTGAGTGTTATATAGGATAAACCCTAAATGATAAAGGGATTAGAGCATGACAAGTGACAACATCTCATGTAATGAGACAAAATGATCTAATAATAGCTCTCTAGTTAACATAGTAAATCACTCCTAAGTTCAACTTAAGTGCATGAGATTAAATTACACTAATAATTAATTAAATATTAATTAATGATTAGCTAATGCATGATTACTCTAACATCCCCCTTAAGATAAACCTAGGGAGTAGCTAGAAACCCAAAAAAGAATGCATGATGGGTCCTGCCAAACAAGGCTTGGTGAGGTACCTATGTACAAATAAAAGATCTCTCAGAATTGGAGAAAAGGAGAAAACCACATGGGAAAAATTCTTCTCCAAAAGAGAGAAAGGCGAACGAAGGACTGGAAAATCCTCCAAATCAAGGTGAAGGACTAAGAAGCCTTCAACTAAAACAATGTCCCCAAAAAGAGGAACATGTAGAACATCGCTCAAGCACGAAGAAGATGTAGAATATTGTCGACAGATGACTGATATGGTGCTGAAATGAAGAACCTCCTCTAAAAAATGATGATCGAGATCAAAATAACAAGAATCTGTATGAAACTACTCAAATTGACATATTAATTCCCATAATGACACTACTCAAATCAAATGGCAAACAAAGGAAAACATTTGGAATTCAAAGATACAAATATCAGGATCAAGAAGACAATAATCTGTATGAGTTCCCCCAATGACACTACTCAAATCAGATGGAAAACAAAGGAAAACATCTAGAAGTAGAAGATAAAAATCATATATGAATCTGCATGAGTGATCCCAACGACACTACTCAACATGCAAGATGCAAGTTGAAAATACGGGTACCAATAGTCTGAAGAACACTAATCAAGAGACAATAATTTGCATGAGTATCCCCAATGACACTACTCGAATCTATAAGAGATAAATATTAGCTTGTTGCAAGGTGTGTGCCCTTGGTCTCCTTGTGTTGTGTAGCGCAACGCTCGGGTTCTTGACATGGCTTAACTACCTCTTGTGGATTCATTAACTCTAGCAGTTGTATCAAGAATTAATATGTCAATCTTTTGGTGCAACGACAATCATCTGTGCAACAATTGGTATCAAAGCCTGGGTCATGGGTTCAAACCCCTCACTTGTGTTGGGGGATTGTTGCAAGGTGTGTGTCGTTGGTCTCCTTGTGTTGTGCAATGCAGCACTTGGGTTCGCGACATGGCTTAACCACCTCCTATAGATTCATTAACTCTGGCGATTGTATCATGCATTAGCAGGTCGATCTTTTGGTGCAACAACAATGGTTTATGCAACATAGCTCAACACCCAATACCACCTACAAAAATAATGAAAACCTTCTACAAGTCTACAAGAGGGTATGCAAGAATATGAGCTTGCTTGATATTAAGACCTATCAAAATGATGATGAAGTATGAAGTATATTACAAATGAGTACAATGACCTTCCTTATATAGGAAAGGTGAGGAATATGATTGAACATGATTGTGACATGTGTCTTAATCCTATGACATGTGACAAATAACAACCTAGTTCTACCTAGAAATCATGCATAAAAGCTAGATAAGATAAGTTCTAGAAAAACCAACTAAGACTTCTATAAAGGATCTTATATCCTAAGTAAACATAACATGTGAATAAGTCCCCTAAGTCCCTAGTAAGATTAATTACTAGGTACAAGACATATATTCACACCAACATCCCTCCTTAAGTGCAACTTAGGGAGAAGATTATTATGCAAATGATTCAAAAAAGATGCAAAGATGGCTCCCAGCTACAAGGCCATTTTAGGTACCCATGTACAAATGCAAATAAAATCTCTCACAACTGAAGAAAAGGACAAAACCCTATGGGACAAAAATCCTTCCCAAAAGAGAGAAAAGAAACAATGAAGTGAGGAAGGATGCAAGACTCCATGATACCCCCCAAGTACACCATCCATCACATATATACATTACAAAATCCCCCATAAGAGGGAAAGAAAGAGACCAGATAGCCCCCCCATAATGAAGTAGCTCCAAAACCACTGAAGAATGTCTGAAGAAAAAAGAGAATCAAATGTCTACAAGCAATATCTCCCATTGGGAAGAAAAGGATTCAATGACCGATGTTGAAGAAACCTCATCTCCATGACGAAGCAAGAGGGAAGAAGCCTCAAGAATGAAATCTCTGAAGATGGATCAAGAACCTCTAAAGATGTCTCAACAAAATCAGGTGTGACTCCAATCAAGGAAGAAGACAAAGAATGTGAAGATTCAAGAGAAACCTCCGAAGATGAATGATCAAAGAGGAGAGTGACCCCCTCAAACAAGTCCTCCAAATCTACAAAAGAGGAATGACAAACCAAATTTGATATAACTATCATGAAACCATGCTGCAAAGGAAAATTTGGAAAACAAAAAGTATCCTGCTCATCTAAAGCCTCGGAAACCAAGTCAACACTCAAATTTGAAGAAGCGAGAGGTGTTGCAACCTCATTACATG
Organism: Sequoiadendron giganteum; assembly: GCA_007115665.2. Classification (NCBI taxonomy): domain Eukaryota; kingdom Viridiplantae; phylum Streptophyta; class Pinopsida; order Cupressales; family Cupressaceae; genus Sequoiadendron; species Sequoiadendron giganteum. The sequence goes on along the minus strand of CM021106.1, from coordinate 600,639,397 downwards.
GTTGATGAATAGCGAGGTTCAACCATCCACCAAAACCATCATGTGAAGAACTACCCACATTGGAACTAGGAGAGTGAGCCTTAGAACATTCACCATCAAGAAGAAAATGAGAAAAAGTAATAGATATTTTCCTGACGATTGGTCCTACCCACTACAATAAGTTGTTTGGTATGAAAATCATGAATGAAGATTGAATCTAGAGTGAAATCAATGGAGTTACCAGTTTGTGCTATCTAATATACTGAAATAAGATTATGCTTGATATCAAGGATACAAAGCACATTATTAAAACTATCATTTGGCACATCAATAATCCCTTTACCAAATACATCAAGATAAACATCATTAGCCTTCAAGATCCTCATTAGTGAAGTATTCTTCAAGGAATAAAACCTATTAGGTTGTCTTGATATATGATATGAGGCTCCAAAGTCAATAATCCAATTTCTAGACCTTTCCACATGTGCTACAACAAGAGCATGTCCTTTCATTTTAGAATGATTGATCATATCACTCCCATTGGCAATTCCTGAAATACCTATGTGTGTAGAAGATGTTGATTGAGAAGAAGATGATGAACTTTTAGATTTAGAAGGAAAATAAATATTATGTTCCTTTAAAAGTTGCCTCATTTCATCTAACTCTTTCTTGTAACAAGTTTGTTCACCATGCCCTGGTTTTTTACAAAAACCACATTTATCCTTCTCTTTCTTAGGTTTATCCTCTCTAGGAAAGGTGGGAGGCTCTTTAGATTTTGCTTTAGGTTTAAACTCCTTCTTTCCTTTATCCTTAAAGATGATGATGCAATCAATGCATGATTCTTAGCATGTGTGTCAATTTGACTATTAGCTTGTTCCCTAGTCAACCTATCACAAAATGTCTCAAAAGAGGGCATAACAAAAGAATCACCTAAACCATCCATTGTAGAATAGAAGGAAGTGGGAAAGTATGAAAATGAACCTTTTACCTTAGAAAAATTAAAAAGTTGCACTCTTTATCAGTTTTATCTTTGTCACATCTTGCCATTTGAGATCTTAATGATTTAAATTTTACCAATTAATCTTCAAAAATAGGAAAGGAATCTATGGAAAGTGATGCCAATTCAGCCTCCAATTCCATGGCACGTACCTCACTAACTAAACCAAATAGATCCTTGTACTTATCCCATATTTGCTCAAGAGTAGTGCAATCCTCAATATGAAAGAATAAACTATCTGAAACATGCATAGCAATTAAACCTATAGGGTAAGTGCATGGATCTATGACACAATTTTTGCTCTTAAGATGCCACTTTTTTTTTTTTTTTTTTTTTTTTCTAAAATCAAAAAAATCTGATTTGCACAAGAAAATGAAGATGGTTACCCTCAAAATTTTAAAATGTAGCAAGAACAAAATTTGAAGTACTCTAAGTCTAGTTTCTAAGCTACTAATTTTTTAAAAATTAATGAAGATTAAAGGTCTCAAAAAGCTGGGCGCAAAATAGGTCTCATTTTTATCAAAAAAATAACATAACACCTGAGGGCTCCCCTCTATTTGATTAACTTTTTTTTAGAATTTCAAAAATCCGAATGGTGAGAAATTTTTTAACACCGTGTAGTTTATCCTCATTCTTTCGGATTATTTTTTTAATGAATATATAATATTTTATGAATTTTCAAAGTGGACACATCCTGAAAAGCTAAAATTTGAGTGTCCTCCCCCCTAATTTTTTTGAAAACTAATCGAAAATTGAATTTTTTTCATCATGTGTAGAATGGAGTCTAGTTTCAAAAAATGTAATTTCTTTTGCATTTTCATGAATGAGTAAAAATCTATCCTAAAACTAGCACATGTTGGTTTTTGACCAAAAACGAAGGCATTTATAATAGAAGTTATGCATCAAAACCTTAACTAAATCAAAATGAAAAAAATAATTATATATTTAGATAGCTAAGAGAGAGGTTAACACTATCACGGTTTGTTTATAAAATTGCATTGAAAGACGTGCAAATGAGATGGGGAGCTCATACAAAAATATGAGGAAATTTGGCACCCTTTCAAAAAATCATGTCTTTTTCATGAAATGGTTGTCCAAACCTTTGGGTTGGATGCCCAATGCAAAATCCAACCCATTGAGTTGGTATTTCTCAATGCAACCTATTTGGCGCTCACCAAATGGGTTGCTTCATTTGGCTAGTGCTAAATTTGGTGCTTGCCAAATGTCATTCATGACTTTTGAAATGCATTTTTCTAAACTCTTTGATTTTCTCTTTCTCTGCTAGGGAAACCATATACATGAAATAAACATTCAAGTATAAGTTGACAATTACATATGGACATTTACTTTCTTATACTTTCAGTTATATTTCATGTATATAGGCAGGATGTTTGAGAGTGGTTTCGAATCTCTAGGAGTTATAATGCAAATTCTAGTTTTTGGAAGATCTTAAAAATTTCAGACAATCAAATTTTAGTAATCAACATGTCAAATTTCAGTAATCAAGAGGTCAAATTTCAATAATCAGGAGGTCAAATTTCATCTTTCTCTCTCTATCTCACTCATTTTCATCTCTTATTCTCTACACCTCTCTGTCTCTCACTATCTCCATCCCTTTATCTAACACTCTCTCCCTTAAGCTCGAGAACTACGTCTCTACATGTTCATTTCTCTCTCGCCTTCCCTCTCCAATATCTATCTCCCTCCCTCCTTCCCTCTCTACATTTCTCTATCTCCCCTCCCTCTCATTTTATCTCTATATCTCTCTCTACTCTCTATATCACCTCTCTCTCCCCTCTTTCTCTCTAGTTCTCTCTATCTCACTTCTCTCTCCTTCCCTCCCTCCCTCTAATTTTCTCTATCTGCCCCTCTCTCTCCGTTCCTTTCTAATTCTCTCTTTCTCCCCCCCTCTCTCTTCCTTTCACTCATCTTTGCTCTCTACTTCTTGCTATCTAACTTATCCCTCTATACATCTTTCTCTCTCCCCCCTTCTTCCCTCTCAATCTCTCCACCATCCTTTTTACCTCTCTACTTTTCTCTCCATCACACATCTCTATCACCTATCTCACTTCTCTCTCTCCCCTTCCCTCTCTATTGTCTTTCTCTCTATCTCACCTCTCTCTCCCTACCTATCCCTCCCTCCTCTCTCTTATCTCTCTCACCTCTGTCTCTCCATCCCTACCTCTTCCTCCCTCTCTCCTTACCTTTATACTTCTCTTTATCTCCTCCTTACTCTATCTACCTAGACCTCTCTCTATTTTTGTCTCACCTCTCTTTCCATCCCTATATCTCTCCTTTCATATCTAATTCTCTCTACCTATTTGTCCCTCTATACCTATTTCTCTCTCCCTCCTTGCCTCCTCTCTCTCAATATCTTCGCCTTCTTTCCCTCTCTACTTCTCTCTCTATCACCTCTCTCTCTCTCTCTCCTCCCTCTCTACTCTCTCT
>CM021106.1:600608248-600635873 GCA_007115665.2 Sequoiadendron giganteum | reverse complement strand
CCCTCTCTCTCTCTCCCACTCCTTCCCTCTCTCTCTCAAGACTCTCCCTCCTATTCCCTCTCCCTTTCTCAGGTCTCTCACTCACTCACTCACTCCCTCTATCTCTCTCCCCTCTACCCTTATCCCTCTACCTCTACCCTTAACCCTTAACCCTTAAGCACTTAACCCTCTACCCTAAACCCTAAACCCTTAACCCTTAAACCCCAAACCCTTAAACTTTCTATCCTCTACCCTTAACCCTCCCTCCCTTTATCTCTCTCGCCTCTACCCTTAACCCTAAAACCCCTTAACCCTTAAACCCTAAACCCTAAACCCTAAAACCCTCCCACCCCCACCCCCTGCCCTAACCCTCCCTCCCTCTATCTCTCTCCCACTCCCTCCTGATCTCTCTCTGCCAAGTCTCTCCCTCCTAACCCCTCTCCCTCTCTCAGGTCTCTCTCTCACTCACTCCCTCTATATCTCTCCCCTCTACCCTTAACCCTCTACACTTAACCCTCTACCCTAAACCCTCTACCCTTAACTCTCTACCTTTAAACCCTCCACCCTCAAGCCAATACCCTCTACCCTCAACCCTATACCCTCAAACCTCTACCCTTAAATTGTCTACCATCAACCCAATACCCTCTACCCTATACATTGGAACCTCAACCCTAATCCCTCAAACCTATACCCTAAACCCTCTACCCTCAACTATAAACCCTTAAACCTTCTACCCTCTACCCTCAACCCAATACTCTCTACCCTCAACCCTAATCCCTCAACCCTATGAGTCCTCAACCCTATACCCTCAATTCTTAACCCACTACCCTATACATTGGATCCTCAACCCTCATCTATCTTTGTCCCTCCATCCTCTTCTTTTGTTCTCTCTATCTCACTTCTCCCTCCATCTCTCCCTCCATCCATCCCTCTCTCTCTTCCCTAATCCCTCAAACCTATACCCTCAACCCCTAAATCCTAAACCCTCTACCCTCTACCCTAATCCCTCAACCCTTAAACCCCTAAACCCAATTAAACTCTCTAACCTAATCCCTCAACCCTTAACCCTTTATCCCTCAACCCTAATCCATCAACCCTATATCCTCAACCCTCTGCCCTCGACCTTAAAATCTCGACCCTCAACCCTTAAAACCTCTACCCTCTACCCTCTACCCTATACCCTATACATTAAACCCTTAACCCTCAATTCTCAACCCTTAATCCATCAATCCTCAACCATTAAACCATAAACCCTCAACCCTTATACCCTCTACCCTATACATTAAACCTTCAACCCTAATCCTTTAACCATATACCCTTAAACCAATACCCTAAACCCTCTACCCTCTACCCTAAATACTCAGCCCTAAACCATTAAACCATAAATCCTTAAACCTTCTACTCTCTACCCTCTACCCTCAGCCCAATACTCTCTACCCTCAACCCTATACCCTCAACCCAATAACCTAAACCATCAACCCTATACCCTTAATTCTCAACCCTCTATCCTATACATTGGATCCTCAACCCTCATATACCTTTGTCCCTCCCTCTTCTTCTCTCCTTCTCTCTATATCACTTCTACCTCCATCTCTCCTTCCATCCTTCCCTCCCTCTCTACCCTATACATTGGATCCTCAACCATCATATATCTTTGTCCCTACCTTCTCTTCTCTCCTCTCTATCTCACTTCTCCCTCCATCTCTCCCTCCATCCTTCCCTCCCTCTCTATCCTAATCCCTCAACCCTATACCCTCAACCCTTAAACCCTTAAACACTCAACCCTCAACCCTTAACCCTTAGCCCTTAAACCCCATACCCTCTACCCTCAACCCATTACCCTCAACCCTTAAACCCTTAAACCCAAGTAAAATCTCTACCCTGATCCCTCAACCCTCAACCCTTAATCCCTCAACTCTTAAACCCTCAACCCTTTACCCTCTACCCTCAACCCTCAACCCTTAAACCCTTATACCCTCTAACCTATACATTGGACCCTCAACCCTAATCCCTCAACCCTATTCCCTCAACCCTCTACCCTCAACCTTAAACCCTTAATCCTCAACCCTCAACCTTTAAACCCTAAACCCTAAACCCTTAAACCCTCTACCTTATACATTAAACCCTCAAACCTCAACCCTTAATCCCTCAACCCTAGGTAGGTAAGGAAACATAGGTGATATATAGAGTGATGAAGGGAGAGGTAGGTAAACAAAGGGATAGGGGAGATAAATATAGGTAGAGAGGGAAGGAGATGTAGAGAGAGGAGAGATAGAGAGAAGTAGAGAGGGGAGGGAGGGACAAGTAGGGAGGAGATAGAGGTGTGTGTGTGTGAGAGAGAGAGAGGTGTAGAGAGAGAGGTAGAGGGATGGAGAGGAGAGATAGAGAGTAAAGAGGGAAAGAGGTATGGAGGATACATAGATGAGATATAGAGTGATGGAGGGAGAGGTGGGTAAAGAGAGGGAGAGGGGAGATAAAGATAAATAGAGAGGGAAGGAGATTTAGAGAGAGATAATAGAGAGAAGTATATAGTGGAGGGATGGAGGGAGAGGAAAGGAGGAGATAGAGGTGAGTGAGTGTGAGAGGGAGAGAGAGTGAGAGGAGAGAAAATGAGGGGAGAGAGGGATAGAGAGTAGAGAGGGAAGGGGGGAGCAGGGATAACTTTAGTGGCGAATCTTCGCCAATTGGAGAATTCTAGGAATTTGAAAATTCGAATTTGGTGAATCTACCGTATCTGCAGGGTGTTCAAATCGCCAGGAATTCACGGACTATTGGTCCAATGCATGTCCATTCGCCAGCAGTTTTTTTTTATGAGGCATGTTTAGGCAATAAATTTTCCATAACAGAATACGCATTTCCAATGCACCGATCAATATTTTCGCCTGGAATCCCGAGGAGCATGTCAAAGTCACCTACATATTCGCCAATACTATTAAAACAACATTATATGAAGACCCATTTCGCCAATTAAAATTTACAAATAGTTGCTTGTGAAGACCCATTTCGCCAATTAAAATTTATAAATAGTTGCTTATGAGGACCTATTTCACCTTGAAAATTTTGAGGTATCATTGTATAAGCACGCGGGATTCGCCAAATTTTTAACATACCATTTCAAAATCCCACAAAATTTGCCAAATATGGATTGATATAAATACAATTGAAACTGTTATTTGTTCTTACACATTTTGTTCAGTTTTACACATTTTGTTCGGTTCTGAGGTTCTACTTCTCAATTCAAAAGTCAGCGAAAGCCGAAAACATAGACTCAAAGGTGAGTGATCATTTCTTCATACTATTATTAGTTATTAGACTATTAGTTATAATAATAAGATTTCTTTATCTGTTTTCCTTTCTTGCTTCAGTCTTAAACATAATTTTAAGTAGGGAATGAGATCTATATTCTTTGTCGGTCTGTCCTTCTTAAACAAGAAGACATTTTTTTCCAGCTTTTATTCGAAGTGAGATCAATATGTCGAGCAGCAAGGGTAAGACTCCTGAGCAAACGAGTAATGAAGAGACTGGGAGGCCATCAAAACGCCCAAAATGGAGAGGTACCATACAATCTTACTTTGGAATTGGCAAAGCTTCTAATCCATCAGATCAAGGTGGAGCTACACCATCAACTCTTCCACCAAATATTATTGAAGATGGAGATACATCATCAAATCTTCCGCCACAGGAAGGTCAAGGTGAGATTGTCATTGTGTTAAATCAAAATGTATCAAATGAGGATGGCAATACCGCAGAAGATGTTCCAAGGGATACCCTGGATAGCCAGAATGAGATAATCGAATTGGATGAGGATGATGTTGGTAGCAAGAAAAGAAAAGGAAAAGCAAAATCGGGGCGTGAGTGGGAAATGACAAGGAATTTTCAAATTGGTTGGTTGTTGAAGTACCCATTCCTTGAACCAATGGGGGTATCAAACGAAAACGATATTGAAAGGGAAACAAAGGTCAGATGTAAGATTTGTAGTTGGAAAAGTGGAAGAGACAAGATGATGCAGCTAAAGCTTGACACTATAGAAAAGCATATCGGCAAAGTTTATGAAAAACAAATCGTAGACGGAAAGGAACAATCAGTCGTACAATGGAATCAAAGGAAGAATGTCTTCATGTTAAGTATGCCGCAGATTATGGAGAGCATAACCATAGAATGTCGAAGATTAAAAAATGTGAAGGTACACTTGAGTCTCATTTTGGAAAAGCCATGGCAGCAACAAATCTCTCAAAAACTGTTCAAATGAGTGTTGTTTTTCATATTTTGTCTAGGGGGTGTCCTATGATAGACTACCCAGAATATTTTGATTTATTATCTTATTTGAGTGTTCCCCACTTTCCCTTCTCACATTGGTCAGTAAACGCTGGATGGGAGTGGGCAAACTATCTTGCTGCAGTGGAAAAGCAAGATTTAAAGGAGAAATTAAAAGAGTCAAATTTCATTGCATTATCTTTAGATGAAGTTACTGCGGTAGACAATACTTCTTGGGTTTGTATGCATTCGTATACTGTCGAAAAACATGTTCGCCAAGCTCATATTCTTTTTGTTTGTAAAATGAAGGACAGTTCAACATCGCAAAATCTATTTGAACTAGTCAAAAAATCTTTGAATGAAATTGCAGGTATGGATGAGTTGACAATTGCCAAAAAGTTGGTGTGTGTAGGAGCTGATGGAGATGCAGTGATGCAAGGTCAAAGGAGCAGTCTTTGCACAAAGTTACAAACTACTTGTGCACCATACATGCTTGGAATTCACTGCAGGGCCCACAAAATGAATTTAGCATTCAAAATTGTAAGCAAGTTTCCTACAGTATCAAAAGTTGAAAATCTAGTTCGCGAGATCTACGCATACTTTTGCCGAAGTCCCAAACGCTTCCTTGAATTTCAACATTTTTCTAAGGGAATAACACCTGGAAACAAGCTTCTCAAGGATGTCGATACCAGATGGATCTCCTTGCATGGACCAATGCAACGAGTTCTTTCAGAATGTCAATCCTTGATTGGAGTGATGTATGAGCATCACAGCACAGTAGACAAAGCTCCTGACCTCTTACATAGGTTAAGCGATATAGAGACACACTTGACTTTAGCTAGTCTTCTCCCCATGTTGGATGAGATGAACAATCTTGTGAAGAAAGCCCAAGACAAAACTATGTATATTTATGAATATGCCAATCTACGTAAACTTACATGCTTGGCCCTCGATCATCTATATCTAGATCTAACACAAGAAGGCACAAATTATTTGATGTAACGAAAAATTACTGATTTGAATAATCTTGATAATTATTTATAGTTTAATGCAAGCGGGCACTTATGTATTTGTGTACATGGATATGAGATACCAATGTACCATTGTAAGACAGGCACTGGCAAGGCGCTCTAGAAAAGAAGTACCTATTAACGAGGAAGATTTTAACGGCATTGTTAAATCTGTTAGTGATAATTTGAAGGAAATTGCAAAATCTCTTTCCTCAAAGATTCATGAAAGATTCCCTCGACATGAAATACTTGAAGCCATGGGTATTGTGTATCCTCAATTTTGGGTAAATCGAGATAACCCAAAATATTTTCATGATCAAGTAAAAATCTTGATCGAACAATTTTCAGAAAAGGCAACATACAATGAACAAATAATAGAAGGAATTTTAGATGAAAAAAAGCTTAGAAAGCAATCTCGGATTTTTGCAACAGCTATGAGGGAGCAGTATTAATCCATGGGCAAGGAGAAGGCCTTTGAACCAGGATCAATAAAAAAGGTTTGGACAAGCTTAGGTCAGAGTGAAATATTACGTGGTTCAATGTTAGAATATTTCAAACTTGTTGATTTATGTCAAACAATGATATTGGGGTCGATGGAGGATGAGAGAGTTTTCAGTACATTGGGGTTTTTGAAATCAAAGTTAAGAAACAAACTAGACAAGAATTTGGAAAATTGCTTGAGGATGAAAGGAACTGCGTATAATGTCAAAAAAATTCCTTTTGAAAGGGCACTTGCAATCTGGAGGTCCACATGTGAAAGAAGAGGGACCGGGTTGTGCAAAACAGACTCTCCAATTCCAACAGCCGCCGGTACTGGTGGTAGTGGCAGTGGGACTGGGCCTGGGATAGATGATAATGACATTGAAATTGACACAAATCAAACAATGAATGTTGAATTTGAGACATAGGCCAAAGAAATTGCAAAGCAGTCTCAGAATCAAGATGACTCCTTTACTTTATCTGAAGATGAGGATCGGTTTGAGGACCCTGACTCCGTTTGGGAAATGGGAAATAATTAGCAAGTTTTAGGTATTTTTTCTGCACTTCATGAATCAATTTCCATTGTTCGAAAGTCCAAAGTGTAGTTGATGTCTGATGATATTTTATATTGTATTCAATGAACATTGAAATTGTGAATCATTGCACTTCATCTTCATGATATCTTATTTTATATTGCACTCAAGCATTGCATGTCAGCTTGAATCATATTCCAAACTGTAGTTGATGATTTGTATACTGTATTCAAATAAATTATGTATCATTGCACTTCAAGTTCAAAATATTTTATTTTATATTGCAGTCCAAGTCTCCATGATATTTTATATTATATTGCACTTCATGAATCATAATACATATGCCAAAGTCAAACTGTAGTAACGTAGTTGATGATATTTTATAAATTATATAAGATTCAATACCATCGGGCATCGGCCTAACAATGCCTCATCGGCAGAACCCCCATCACAATCCCACCGATGGCCCGATAAAAATAGCTCACAACCTAGTATCGATGTAACAATACTCTATCGGGCTGACTCCTAAGGTGCTCTACCGATATACCGATAGAGTCAAGTTGTCAACAAAAGTAACCATGAATTATAATTTATGACCATGGGCATGAATTATCTTATTTGATCAATAATCACAAAAATATACCATACTTTGATTTTATGAACAATGCAAATTGTAGTAATTTGTGTGACAAGATCCATATTATAACCTACATTCACATTGCATCCATAAATACTAGTATACATATATTAATTAATAATATATATAAAGAATGTTGAAAGTTATCAATACTTAACATTGTTTATTATAATATTAATTAATAAAATATATTAAAACTAATAATATATATAAAAAGCTATTTCTACTATTTTTATATATATTAATTAATAATATATATAAAAAACTATTTAAGCATACATATCTTAGTTTGTAATTTTAATCCAAAAGTATTTAAATTAACAACTATTTATTTGGAAGCTTTTAATTTAAAAAAAATCAAAAAATAGAAAAAAAAAACATTTTATGTGGTTGTTATTTTTAAGGAGCACATACTTCCACTTGCCTGTCATTTTCAATGAAGCTTTAAAAAGTTTACGAATATTCCTTTGTTGCTTCCACTGTATAACGTTTTCAGCGTAATTAAACAAAATTTGAAATTTCGTAGTGACGTAGTCCTTCCCCCATTCCTAACAAAATTCAATACCATCGGCCTAACAATGCTTCATTGGCGGAACCCCATCACAATCCCGCCAATGGCTCAATAAAAATAGCTCACAACCTAGTATCGATGTAACAATACTCTATCGAGCTGACTCCTAAGTTACTCTCCCGATATACCGATAGAGTCAAGTTGTCAACAAAAGTAACCGTGAATTATAACCATGGCCATGAATTATCGAATGCGTAACGTATATCGGGGGAACAATGGTGCATCAGGGAAACATTATCTGGCGTCCCACCGATAGAATGAAGGATAGGTGTCCATCGGTGGAGAGGGTGGCTATCGGTGAAAGACTGATGCGACATCCCGTGGCATAGTGTTGCAGTGCATTTATGAACCAGAATTTAAGTGAATTATATCACAAGCTGATCGCATAGTTGTTACAAAATCCTGGAAGATTTCGCTTAAGGTAGAAGCAGAAAGGCAAAAACTTGGAGTTCTGACGCAGAAAAGACCGGTGGACTGTGGAGGCGATTCGATGAGACTCACGTAAGTACTTCACTTTCAGACCCAGCTGAGAAGCTATTTTACTCAAAAGCTTAAGATTTAAATAATGGAAGAGAGTGCAGACAAACCTAAAGCTAAAAAATAGAAAATCGAAAAGCCTAAGAGACTCCTAAATGAAGACCTGATAGATCAATGTCCTGGGTCGGGGCCGAGACCCAAGAGGAGTGCTCAAATGAATCCTTCCATGGATCGATTATGGGACAAACATAAGGGCTTAGGGGATATTTGGACACCGCAACGAGGGTACGACCTCTTCATGTACCATTACAAAAAACAATTTAGGTTCCAACTAGTCTGCAATCCATGGAGGTTGAACCTAGGAAGATTTGTGGTGCCCAACGTGTTTATCATGGGCTTCTGCTTGGAGATTAACGGATCAATGCATTCACCTACGACATTGTTTTATTTATAATTTGAGTTATGTTTAGTTGTCAAAACGTCATGAATTTTTGCAAGGGGTTTGTAGCTTGTTGCCTCTCATATATAAGAGAGATCAAGACCCCAATAGGAGATCAATGGATCATCACATCATTTTTAATTAGACTTTAGAGTAGAAAATAGTAAGAAGATAGATAATAGATTGCACCAATTCGCCTATCCATCTCATTATTCATATCATAAACTATTTTTATATCATTTGAACTTTGAAGATCAATATAATGGAGAAGGTTACACATATTTACTAATTTGATTTCGAGTGTTCAACTGTTGTGGATTCATATGCTTATAAGTTATTAACTTATTTGGTTGTCTCCAAAGTGGTTGTTTATGTTATTCAATTTGTTAGTACATTGAATTTGAATTCTTCAGGAATAGGGGTTGTGACAATGGGATTTTAGATTTATTTATGGACATGATCATTGATCAAGTAGTAATGTGGGCCACAAAATGGATCTTGTCACACAAATCCCTGCAATTTGTGCTAATCATAAAATCAAATGTAGTGTATTTTTGCAGTATGTTGGATGTGGGTGAGGTGTAAGTTGGTGGATATTGATCAGGATTTTTAGTCAAAACATAACAGAAGCTAACAGTTCAACATGCATAACTTATAAGCTTTAGCTCTACCAAGAAGTAAATATAATGAGCTAACAGTTAAACATCCATAACTTGGAAATGGAAGTTCTACCAAGAAGTAAATATAATGAGCTAACAGTTCATCACTAGTTCAAATGATAAAATAAATAATACAGAATCCTAATAATTGAACATCATCACATTACTGAAGTCTGAATTTGAGATTTTTAATTGAATTTCACATGAAGGAGTACATATTGGCATTGGTAATGCAAAATCTTGCCAATGCTCAAAGACAAGTCTGCATACAGCTGAGTTGGAACTTCGAACTCATATTATCAAAGATTGAAAATAATAGATCAAGTCACTGTATCAACTTTTCTAGCAACTTCCACTCTTCAGGTGGTGGAATTGCCATTTGCTCTAACTGATGTTGTTTGACTTGAAGTTTTGTCAACATTTCTTAATTGTAATTGGAAATGGAACCTGTCTTGAATTCTTCAGTCAATTTTTCATTCAAGGTTATCAGTGTTCTGATGGAATCCAAATAGTTCACATCTTGGTTCTGAGGAAACTAGTCCAAATCAATCTTCCTTGCACCTTCCATCTTCTTTCTGAAAGCATCCTTTCCAATTAATCACTCATTTGTGTCAAAAGCCTCTTGAAAACCAAGCTCTATGAAGTTCCTTACCTTTTCATCCACCACCTTCATCTTGTCTGCAACCAAATGCAAATATTCCTTTGTTCCAGACATTCTCGAACACTTTTCAATGATAGATGACAACTTCATTGAGGTTTCAATCCAATTAGTAATCCCTTTTGATTTCAGATCATTGTCACTGGCTTTGTAGACTGTTTGTAGAACTTCATTTGCAGATTTCTCTAATTCCAACACCTTTTTGTTGTCCACTAAATATTTGTTGAGCTTCTTATAATGTTGTCTAGTAGCATCAATCAATTGAAACATGTCACACAAATGATCAAACCTCTGCTTTATTTCATCCCAGATCTTTTGTTTCATATGCCTCACTGTATCTCTACAAAATGCAGATAACCTATTTTGAGAAGACTTAATTTCTTCTTTTGCTTTCGTCAGCTCTGTCTCCAATCTTTCATTTGTTTTTCTCTGTTTCTCCAATTTTTGTTCCCACTGTGCATTTCCATTCGCAATCTTTAGTCTTAACTTTTTTGAAGTGGATTTTTCCTCATCATATTTCTTGTTGCTCTCATCTAGCCTTCGCTTCAGGTCATTCACTTCTCTCTCATTTGATTTATCCTCATTGCTTGTTGATGTAGAGGCAGATTTTATTATTCTTTTTTCTAATTCATTGCTCTTGTTATCTGCTGCTTTCCTCTTTGCTTTCTCACTTGCTAGGTCTGCCTGTAACTTTTCTATTTGGGTCTACAACCTTTTCTTCTCTTTATCTTGCTTTAGCAATGATGTGTAGACCAATTCATTGTTCTTCTTTGATACATTAATTTTGTTAGTATTTTTCAGGCCAGAAAAATCCAATTGAAAATTGGTTACTTGGTATTCAGATCGATCCATCTTATTTGTTGGTTTTTTTTGAACTGTGGGAACAACAATTGTGTACTTCGTGATTTTTTAATTTGTGTCAAATGTGGGTAATACCATGGTTGTTGCAGTCTCTCAAGTTACAATAGATGCACTCTCCATCAGTTGCTTCTTTTCTTTTTTATTCAAGTCTGATTTCTTTTTAAACTCTTCAATGAAATCATAACCCGGGGAGGCAGGAACAATGGAATGCTTGAATGGCGAAGGAATAGGAGTACTTGCAGTTGCTAATGATGTCGCATCCACACTAAATTGATTTGTGGGAGTTTCTGGAAATAACTCCTTTGTGGTATTGGTGGATCCACTAATAGTGTGACTTTGACCTCTCAAAATCCTTTGCCTCTTTTGATTGCCTTGATCACTTGGTGTTTCTGTGGTATCTTTTTTTGTTTTCCTCTTAGTATTGTGTGTAATTTGTCGTTGTTGCACATGTTGACCACTAATAGTACTACTACCCATACCATCGCCACCAATGGCACTCCCAGTTGCACTAAGTTGTCCACCAAGAGCATGTCCTAGTTGTGATTGTATCTGACCATGAGGATGAGGATTAGAAGCTCTAACAAATTGAGCTTCACTTGTATGCTCTTGGTCTAGCTTTTCACCTCCAAGCCCAAGGCCAGATTTATCAACTGGTTTTCTATGCTCAACATCTGTTACCGTCGAAGGGCCTTGTCCTTTGGACCCCAAAGGACCACCTTCATAACCAATTTTTTCAAGTATGGTTGCTCCTGAAGTATATGTTGAAGGATATTCTGCTTTTGCGGCCTCACTTAAACCAGGTTTGTAATTGGCATGGATTTGTTCTTCTTCTTCCATATCAATATCATCATCAGATTCATCACGTCCATCAGGATGCCCATGCTCTATATTCCACAATTTGCTAAATTCTTCATCTTCTTCGTTATTATCATACTCTTCAAGAGCTCTTGGATCACCTAGGTCCTTCCTCATAGACCAAAAGGTAGTAATTTTTTATCGTGACCATTTTTTATCTATAAGTTTCATCTCTAGAGAACTTGGAATTTTTACTCTACTAGATGGTTTATCACTTTTTACATAAAAAATTTTGTATGTCCTGATTATCTTTTGGTGCAATGCCATAATTTTTGCTGACAATTGTTCAAAAGAAATACCATTCTCAACAACACTTTTCTCCATTGCTATTTTGACCTCATCCCAAGAATCCTTGTTTCTCAAATTTTCAAGCAAGGGTTTACTTTGATGTTGAATTCTATTTGCAGCATTCCTATTGGCCACAATCATTGATTTAATGATGTCACATGGATCGTACTGCCAGTGACAGATAGGATCAAAGTCAAAAAAATTAAAAAGATTATGTGCCACACTAAATGCTTTTCTCTCAAATATGAACCCTCCACATGAAAAAGGTAAAGAAGGAAATAAGGTCTTCTTTTGTTGACTGAGAAAGTGTAGTTCATCAGCACTTTGCACCTGCCTTACATATTCCAATGCAAAAACCCTTTCTGTCACATGTATTGGAAGTTTGTATGGCTGTACTCCCGATCCATAAAATCTTAGCACAGTATATTCTTCCATTAAGTACCAATCAGCCGATTGTATTTCTTTTCCTAGTTGCATGCAGTTTCTACATGACATAGGCAATCTAGGCATTGAATTATTTGTAATTACTTGATGCAATGGAGCCAAAAAGTAGTCTACAAAATGACTGTAGTTCCTTCGAGAATCATGCATCCTTATCTCATTGGTCCATTCATATACTAGAGGCATTTTTTTTCCTCTGCATTACTGTAGGGCTGAATCTGAAGCTTGTTGGTCTGAAACATTCCTCTAAATTTGAATAGAAAAAGATAGCACAAGTAGGTTGTGAACCTAAATGTCTTCGTGGAACCTGCTTTAATCATTAAAAAAAATTTATGCATGGATTCTACAATGTGTTGTGTATAATTATATTTGACATGTTCTTTAGTATAATGTATATTATATACCATTTCAAGGAGGCTTGCACCAACTTCCAAATTGCTATCTAGACCGAGGCAAAATGCAAGCATGGAAATAGTATCCTGAACCCATGGTTTACAAAAATTCAAATTATAAGGAGGCTTATGACCACCTTTCAATTTGTTTCTATCCTTAACTATTTGATTTAAGAAATCATTTTTCAGCCTTTCTTCCATTGCTTCATAATCACTAGCAAGCTTTTCTAGGTCAATGTGGTGGTTTCCAAATTCTTCGGTTGTAAACCCCAACACTTTTCCAAGTTCTTCTGCATTAATGGATAATAATTCTTCTTGTGTATCTCTTTTAACAATTGCTCTTTTCTTATCATCATAATTTTTGGCACAAACCATGATAAATTTTGGGCAAGGGAAAACTTCATGTAACATCATGTGCCCTAATCCAATTACCCATGGTGCACTGATACTATCAACTTTTTTTCGCTTTGCAACCTTATTCTGAGATGAAAATCTAAGTTCAGAGGTACGCCTACCATAGATTTCAGGATCATAAATATCATGGTACCCATTGGTGAAACCTGGGGTTTGAAGCAATTCTTCATAATGCATTTTTTTATCGGACATTGCTGTAGTGGTACTGGTGGTAGAAATGCTTGTACAAATGTGAAGTTGTGTAATTTGAATTCCCTAATAAGTAATACCTATTAGTCCTCCTTAATTTTAATGAATTCTTGAGTCTCTAAAGTCTAAAACCAAACTTCAAACTTTGACAAAATAAGATGTTAAGAAATGTCAAACAATGAAAGTTGAAATGTAGCCGCAGGAATTCTTTCACTTACCCAGATTATGAGTCTTGAGGCTTGAAAACTGGAATGGCATTGTTGGAAGTGGAACTGTGGAATCCAAAACAGGGTGGTGCACTGCAATGAGCAATTTGAAGATTGAAGACTTTAAAAATCAGTACAATTTCAAAGTGCAAAGTGCTTTAAATGTTTTTTTTCTCGTAATTGGAATTTGGAACATAAAAGTGAATGGCACGTCTTAGGAGTTAGGTCTACAGACTACAAGACTACAAGTTGCAAATTCTTCACCGTTGATCTTTTTAAATCTAACGGTTATAGGGTGATTCTGGAGGTTTAAGTTGGGAAGCCCATCGCTCTGTGCATGTCATTACGGAATGCAACTACAACCATACATCAAATGTTCATGCAACGGTTGAAACTTGAGTAGTTAATGATATTAACTTTTAAAATAAACATTAATCACTTGACAGTTGACACTTAGCAGTACAAAGTGCTTTAAATGCTTTGTTTCTCGAAATTGGAACATTAAAGTGAATGACACGTCTTAGGTCTATAAGTTGCAAATTCTTCACCGTTGATCTTTTTAAATCTAACAGTTATATGGTGATTCTGGAGGCTTAAGTTGGGAAGCCCATAGCTTTGTGCATGTCATTATGGAATTTGATGGTCTATTACATATTTGACCGTTTTTTCAATTTTAGACCATATATTATAGCTATAAAATTTATTAGACCGTATAGTTTGACTTGCTATATTTTTATTAAACCGTAAAAAATTATTATATAGTATTTTAATTTATAATATATATAATTTTATAATTTTTATTATAAAAAGAAAATAGAATATAACTTTTTTGAATATTTTTAATATGAATTTAGAAACTTTTGACTTTTTTATAATAGCTATCATTTTTTATATTAATATATATGATTTATAATATTATTATAAAAATATATATTAATTTAGAATCTTTTCAAAATAAAACATAATTATTTTTAATTTTTAGAATATATTTAACAAGATTTATTTTTAATACGATTTTAGAAACTTTTGTTAATTGTTAATTATAAGAGTAGATTCTTATATTTATCACGAATAATTATCATTGTTTTCTAATTTTTCAAGATAATCCATTTATAAAAGATTTTATATAAAAATTTCGTAAATTAAACAATTTTTTTGATAGGCATTTAAATGACCAAAGTCAAACCGTCATAAAATTTTCATATTGATTTTTTGCTATTTTCATAATCTTAACCGTTGATCTTTCTAAATCTAACGAATATAGGGTAATTCCAGAGGTTTAAGTCGGGAAGCCCATCGCTCTGTTCATTTCATTACGAAATGTAACTACAACCATACATCAAATGTTCATCCAACGATTGAACTTGAGACTTTAGTAATTTACTAATTTATGATATTAACTTAAAAAAATTAACATGACACATGTGTTTTAAAGTCAATACCATAGGCATCAGCCTAACAATGTTTTATCGATGGAACCCCCATCACAGCCCCGTCGATGGCCCAAAGGTGAAGACTCATAACTCATAAGGTGCGCTGACCGCTCCCAGTCCCTGATATACCAATAGAATCAACAAAAGTAAGCACATCGTTGTAACACATAAACATCAGTGGAATGAATGATTGCATTCCCCCGATGGCCCGATATAACCATGAATTCTCAAGTGTATATTGCATAGAGTATATTACTTAATTTCTCAAAAGAAAAAAAATTGATTTGAATATATTAAATTATTAATAGACAGTGACACTGAAGTTTTGAACTCAGAAAACAACACTTTACTATTAAACATAAATGAATAACGAAGATTCAAGAATAGTACAACACAACCATTTATTTTATTGCAACTGAATTTCAATGTCACATTATTACATATCTTTCTATAGACGAGTAGCACTGTAGCTCCTGTTTTGTATAAATAACATATGTCAGTGTGTCACTTTAGTACTTTACATAGACAAAATTTAATTATTTATTCCAAGTTGTTGCTCATTACAATGGATTACAAATTGATTCTAATTTCCAAGCTTTGTTGTTGAAAACCTAATACACATCTATCTCTAAAAATAAATCTGGCTCTAAAAATAAATTCATGATTCCAAGCTTCTGCTAGTGGATTTGCCAACCATGCTGGGCAAAGGGGGTTCCAATCACTCCTGGGGAAATGGGAGCCATGAAGATACAAAATGTACTTATCCCCTTTGAGAACCAGAGTCATACAGAAGATGAGAAACAAATGTCTCTTTGAAAATAAATGCATGGAGCTTGCCTGGCCAACCATGCTGGGAAAATGGGAGCCGTTAGAATACAGAAGGAGAAACAAATCTACTCCCAACTTTTACCTGCAGCCTCGATGCATTTGGATAGCACTTATCTACATCAGAGCTCCTCATCCTGGTTCAAAACCCATCTGAAAATTCAAGTTAACCAAATCAACTTCTTTCCAATTCCACCCATTCTGAACTTGAAGGAAATTCGTCTTTTACTGATTACTCTGTAACTACATAATTATAGGTAGGAGAATTTACAGTATCCCCAATACTGCATCATCTTCTTCGTGAATCCTTATTAACCCTAGAAAATAAAAACCCTTATGGCACTATCTACTAATCACTGAATCACTATCCCTATTTATGGGCCACCAATGCCGCTACCAGCCTGTATAATTAAAATTTCTAATTTGATTAATGTCTTGCTACGTGCCAACTTGAAATCTACCTCAAGCTGACAAGCTGTCAAAATCAATCATTCAAATGATATGAAATCATTACAAATCTTGTTTCATTAAAGCTATGAGTTTTCCAAGAAATTGCTTCGGATGTTCATATCACATATGGCATTAATTGCCGCCACTGCCACTGCCAACCACAGTTTCTTCAAAAAGATTGAGAATTTAAATGAAATGAAATGTACAACATCGAGATTCGAGGCATTGAAAAGAGTGAATGAGTGATGAATTAATTTGAACACAAAGTCTTAGAGATGAAAAAATAAGCATTCTGAATTTGACCTAACACTAACAAATAAACATTGAACAATTATCATGAAGAAACACAATTCATTCATAATTAAAAGGAAGGATTGATAAATACAAAGATTTAAAAATATATTATTTTATCTCTCTAATGCCAAAAATGTGGTTTCACAAACCTATCACCCCACAACCTGTACAATCAACATTCAAAAAGTGCTCAAAAGTTGAAACTACGCCCCCTTATCATTATGTGTCACAAATTCACAATTCACTAAAGGATTCATGTATGTTGTAATGTTGTTAAACTGCAGGAGGTTTTGAGACTCTGTACAGTTCCAACTGCATTTCCATAACAAAATTAAGAAATTCAACACGTTCTTCTTCTTCTTCTAAAACAAAAATCACCCTGTTGTACTCGGCATAGTTGGAATTATCTTTCCATGCCACTGAACGTAGCTGGGAAATGATGTCGAGTTGCTCTTCTTTAGGCCAATTCAAACTGGGTTGCATGAAGGCCACAATTTCATCTTCCCATACCCTAATATCGGCTGGAAGTACCATTTTGAGGAAACTCTGAGTATGGAGTTCAAAATGTTGCCACCTTTCCTCATATGCAGGCTCACTTAACTTTACAATCTGCTACTAAATCCGTTTCTCCAAACTCCTTAATACCTTATTTAAGATCTATCCAATTGGTGTTTGAGAAGACATCCCTTAATGGCATCGTACAATTCATTAAATGAGTTGTTACTTCGAAAGTTGTGCATCCTGCCGAGGTCACCCAATCGCTGAGAAACATAACTTTATAACCATTTGTATGGTAATAAAATCTCAACCATTGATTTCTAGAAATCTAACGGTTCTAGTGATATTCCAGAGGTTTCAAATCGCAAGTCTACTGCTTGATAGATTTACTTCCGGAATACAACTACAGTCATCCATCGAACGACCCATATGATTTTTATTTCGCCACTAGATTTTTTTATTATTTTTAGATTCATTTTAATTCGCCAATGAAAATATACTTTTTGCTTTGAAATAAGGTTTTAATCGCCAATGGAAAAAAAATTCTGGTTTGAAAAACGAGTTTATTCGCTAATGAAAAATATTTTATTTGATTTAAAAAAATTGCAATTCGCCACGATTTTCCATAGACTTCCAGGGATTATAAAAGATTCACCAATGGGGATTTTTTTTTGTCGAAAAACGAAAAAAATGGCCAATAACTTTAATATTTTTCATCAAGAAGTATACAGGATTCATCAGGATTTTACACCTACAACGAGGGGGGGGGTTTCTTAAAGTTGTCCCTGGGGGGGAGAGATAGAGAGTAAGAGAGAAAGAGGGGGAAGGGAGAGAGAGGTAGAGAGAGTGGTACGTAGTGGAGGGAGAGGTAGGTAGAGATGGAAGTAGAGAGGGAGGGATATGAGGGAGAGAGGGAAGGAGGGAAGGAGGGAGAGTGATATGGAGAGAGTGGTGAAATAGAGAGTAGAGAGGTAAGGAGAGAATGAGAAATATAGATAAAGAGAGAGAGGGAGGTTGGAGGGAGGGAGAGGTAGAAATGGATAAGTGAGACATACAGAGGGAAGGAGGGAAAGTGGGATAGAGAGAGAATGGTGATTTAGAGAGGAGGGACTGAGAGGGAAGGAGGGAAAGTGCAAGAGAGAGATTGGTGATTTAGAGAGGAGAGGGTGAGAGGTAGGGATATAGAAAATGGTGAGATAGAGAGGTTAGAGTGAGAGAGAAAGAGAGGGATGGAGAGATAGAGAGAGAGGTAGGTAGAGGAAGGGAGAGGAGAGATGGAGAGTAGAGATGGAAAGAGGTAGGGAAGGAGACATAGGTGAGATAGAGAATGATGGAGAGAGAGGTAGGTATAGAGAGGGAAAGAGAGAGGAGAGATAGAGAGTAGAGAGGGGAGGGAGAGAGGGAGAGGTAGGGAGGGAGATAGAGGTGTGTGTGTGTGTGAGTGAGAGAGAGAGAGAATGGTGAGATAGAGAAAAGGATAAATTGAGAGAGAAAGAGGGGGGAGTGAGGGAGGGATAATAGTGAGAGAGATTGGGAGGAGAGACAAAAAGAAGGGGATGGAGGGTGAGGTCGAGAGAGGGAGGGAGAGGAGAGATAGAGAGAAATAGAGAGGGAAGGAGGGATGGATGGAATGTTAGTGAGGGAGATAGAGGTTTGTGTGAGTGAGAGAGAGAGATAGAGAGAGTGGTGAGATAGAGAGGAGAGAGTGAGAGGGAGGGAGAGAGAATTATGAGATAAAGAGGAGAGAGTTAGAGAGAAAGAGGGGGCAGAGAGGGATAGAGAGTGAGAGAGAGATGTAGGTAGAGGGAGGGAGAGGAGAGATAGAAAGTAGAGAGGGAAAGAGGTAGGGAGGGAGACATAAGTGAGATACAAAGTGATGGAGGGAGAGGTAGGTAAAGCGAGAGAGAGAGGGGAGATAAAGATAAGTAGAGAGGGAAGGAGATGTAGAGAGAGAATAGATAGAGAGAAGTAGAGAGAGGAGGGAGGGAGGAAAATGTAGGGAGGAGATAGAGGGGTGTGTGAGAGAGAGGGGAGAGGGGGAGGAAGGGACAGAGAGAGGGAGTGAAGAGATAGAGAGATAAAAATGATACAACTTGTTGACTACTAAAATTTGACCTCTTGATTACTGAAATTTGAATTGTTGATTACTAAAATTTAACTAAGTCTGAAATTTGAAAGATCTTCCAAAAACTAGAATTTGCATTATAACTCCTAGAGATCTGAAACCACTCTCAAACATCCTACCTATATACATTAAATATAACTTAAAGTATAAAAAATTAAATGTCCATATGTAAATGTCAACTTATACTTAAATTTTTATTTCATGTATATAGTTTCCCTGGTAGAGAAAAATAAAATGAAAGAGTTTAGAAAAATGCATTCCAAAAGTCATTCCAAAAATAAAGAGTTCACAAGTTACTTCATTTCAAAATTCAATCCATTTAGCGAGCACCAAATTTGGCGCTCACCAAATAGGCTCGGTTTTACCAAGCCTATTTGGTGAGCACCAAATTTGGCGCTCTCCAAATTTGGTGAGCACAATATGGCCTATTACGATTATTTTTTGCAATTTGACACCAAATTGTGTCACAGATCCATGCACTTACCCCATAGCTTCATCACATTTATTCCTACGAGAAAATATTTCATATTCTCTAGTAAAATCAAGTTGATGATCACTCAATGTGGACCACAAACCCTTAGACTAAAGTAATATTTGCATTCTCACCTTCCATGTGTGATAGTTATGAGGAATCAAAACTTCAAATCTTGGTTCATCTAGTAGGTCAACAAATACCAACAGTGTAAAAAAGGAAAATATCTAAATCAAACTAATATAAAACCTCTCAAATCTGAAAATACAACTGAAAATTAAGCCCCCCCAAAACAAAACTTCTCTTGAGGATAGGATGTCCAAGTTATGGACAAGAAAGAAAATATGAAAAAATTTGAATAAATCACACTTGGTGTTGAATTTGAAAAAATTACATGAACCAAATTAAAGAGCTCTTGAATACCTTCCAAATGCAACTCGAATCACCAAAATTGGAGAAACTAACAGAAAGTTGTGAGCTCGGAGGTCCAAATGGGAGACCTTACTTTAATTTCCAATAACTTGTACCTATAGAAAAATCAAGGAAAATAGTTTGCACCACTGTGAAGTACTTGAAACCAACTTTCTGTCAATATCTCATTTGTAGAATTTCGATATCATGGCGAAAAGTTGCAAAATGAAAAAAAGAGGCTTGTATTAGCCACTTTGTAGACTAAATTGGGGAGAAAATTGAGCCCCATGGGCGCCAAGCTCTTGGTTCTTAATATGACCTTGACAATCTGAGGGAAAATAAAATAGGGGCCTACTACTGGTGGCAACAAGGTGGCAATATCAGGCGGCGTTGTGCCGCTCCTCCTCCGATAGCCCCTAGACCTGGATAGGACCACAGGTGGAGTTTGGTCGGCGTCGGTGGTGATAAAATAGACGACAGGAGGGGACTGATGTTGAAAGGATGACAAAGTTTATGGAAAGTTACAAGATAATGAATACAGTCTACATCCCAAAGAAAAATTAAATGTTGACAAAGTAATTAAGGTGACCGACAAAGATAACATGGGCCTACATATAATTAAAACCTCTGCAAAAAACTTTGTCCACATATAGTGTATTTTCAAACCCTATTATATCCACCAAATAAGAATATTTATTTCTCAGATATTATAAAATATGCCCAATGAAAATAAATTTTAGCTCAATAATATTAAAAAATATTTTAGCCCAATCAATGGAGAAAATTATTGAAAATAATATTTTCTAAAAAAACATAGAATACCTAGGGGAGCCATATGGCCTGCCAAAGTTAAAAAATAAATCCTCACAAACAATCGACACCAAACATAGGCGTATTTTATATCAAACTTCGTATCTCAAGCCTTTTGAAGATGATGGTGAGGTCAATTTGGGCTGAAAATGCACCTGAAGCTCTGCTACCTCCAAATCTTGAATTTCTTCAAACCCTCATAACTTTGTTAAAAAATGTCAAATTTAGGCAAAAAAAACTCAATCTTGAATTTCTCAACTACCCTGAACTCGAATCTAAGCTCAGATTTCCTCCAACATGATCCAAAAGTGACCTCCCATGAAAACCCACATATAGAGAAACCCTCAAATCTGGTGTATTTTTTGAGTTTTAATGATTCTTAGGTTCACCATAGGGTGCAAGGGAAGAGCATACTCAATATTACTAAAAATAACCTAGATCTCTCACTAGCAATAGTTCAACCCTCAAATCTGGGAAGGGTTTTTTCATGCTTGGCTCTGATACCATGTAAGAGCTGAAGATTAGCTCAACACCCAAGACCACCTACAAAAATAATGAAAACCTTCTACAAGAGGGTATGCAAGAATATGAGGGGTAAGTGCAAAAAGATGGGGACCAAAAAATGGCCAATTTACTTTTTCATCTCGAAATAGTGAAAACGTGAGCAATATAAAGCGCTCGCGTTATGGTTTAAATTTCAAAAAATGCGCGCATTTTGAGTTCAAAAAATGTGCATTTTTTGAAATAAAAAAAAACATTTCCAAAACACAAGCGCGTTATAACGCGCTCACGTTTTGGTCTACATTGAAATTTTTTTCTTGTCTCTTTCTTCATACATGAAATAAACATTTAAGTATGTTAACATTTACATATGGATATTTAATTTCTTATACTTTAAGTTATATTTCATGTATATATTTTTAGGATGTTTGAGAGTGGCTTTGGATCTCTAGGAGTTATAATGCAAATTCTAGTTTTTGGAAGATCTCACAAATTTCAGAATTAGTCAAATTTTAGTAATCAACATGTCAAATTTTAGTAATCAGGAGATCAAGTTTCAATAATCAACAAGTTGTATCATCTTTCTCTCTCCATCTCACTCATTTTTTATCCATTATTCTATAGACCTCTCTCACACTCTCTCCTTTGCTCTATACTTCTATCTATCTAACCTCTCTCTCCCTCCCTCCTTTCCACCTTCCCTCTCTAATTTTCTCTATCTCCCCCTCTCTCTCTCTTCCTTCCTCCCACCCATCTTCCCTCTCTACTTCACTCTATCTAACCTATCCCTCTCTACCTCTCTCTCCCTTCCTCCTCTCTCTCTTCCTTCATCCCAACCACCTTCGCTCTCTACTTCTATCTATCTAACCTATCCCTCTCTACCTATCTCTCACCCTCCCTCCTCTATCTCTCAATCTCTCCACATTCGTCCTTCCCTCCTCTCTCTCTCATTCTCTTTATCACACTTATCTCTCCCTCTTTCCCTTCCTCCTCCCCTCTCTAATTATCTCTATCTCTCTCCCTCCCTACTCCCCCATCTCTATCTCTCCTTCACTATATACTTCTCTCTACCTCTCTCCATCTCTACCTCTCCCTCCCTCATTCACTTTATCTATCTCTCTCTCCCTCCCTCTCTCCCTCTCTCTCAATCTCCCAACCTTCCTCCTTCCCTTTGTGTTTCTCTCTTTCACACACTCTCTCCCTCCCCCATCTCTCTCTGGTTTAGGCTTTATGGTTTAGGGTTTAGTATTTATGGTTTATGGCTTAGGCTTTAGGTCCAACCCCCTCTCTCTCTCGGGTCTATTTCTCCCACCCCCTCTCTCTCTCGGGTCTATCCCTCCCACCCCCTCTCTCTCTCGGGTCTATCCCTCCCACCCCCTCTCTCTTAGGTATATCTCTCACTCCCTCTCTCTCTTAGGTATATCTCACTCTCTCTATCTCTCTCTCATGTCTCTCCCTCTCTCAGGTCTCTCCCTCCCACCCTAATGAGAGAACTATCTCTCTCTCAGGTCTCTCCCTCCCATCCTAATGAGAGAACTATATCTCTATCGCAGGTCTCTCCTCCCCACTTCCTTCCC
This sequence comes from Sequoiadendron giganteum, assembly GCA_007115665.2. Classification (NCBI taxonomy): domain Eukaryota; kingdom Viridiplantae; phylum Streptophyta; class Pinopsida; order Cupressales; family Cupressaceae; genus Sequoiadendron; species Sequoiadendron giganteum. The sequence continues at coordinate 600,613,134 of CM021106.1, read as the reverse complement.
CTCTTGTCAAGTCTCTCCCTCCCACCCTAACTAGAGAACACACACTCTCTCTCTTTGTCTCTCTCTAAGGTCTCTCTCTCTCTCTCTCTCTCTCTCTCCTGGGTTTCCATCTTCCACCCTCTCTCCCTCATAAGTCTCCTCCCACCCTAACTATAACTATCTCTCTCTCTCTCTCCCTCTCTCTCAAGTATATCCCTCCCAACCCCTCCTCTCTCTCAAGTCTCTCCCTTCTACCCCTTCTCTCTCAAGTCTTTCCCTCCCACCCCCTCCCCTCTCTCAAGTCTCTCCCTCCCACTCTAACTAGAGAACACACACATACACTCTCTCTCTCTCTCTATATATATATATATATATCCCACTCCCTCTCTATCCCTCTCCCTCTCTCTCACTCCCACCCCCTCTCCATGTCTCATGTCTCTCTCTCCCACCCTAACTAGAGGACTATCTCTCGCTTTCTCTCTCCCACACCCTCTCCCAAGTCTCTCCCTCCCACCCTAACTAGGAAAATCTATCTCTCTCTCTCTCTCTCAGGTCTCCCTCTCCCTCTTTTAAGTCTCTCACTCCCACCCTAACTAGAGAAATCTCTCTCTCTCTCTCTCTCTGTCTTTATATATATATCCCACTCCCTCTCTATCCCTCTCCCTCTCTCTCACTCCCACCCCCTCTCCATGTCTCATGTCTTTCTCTCCATATATGAGAGGATTTCCACCCCTCCCGGGCCCTTCCCTGCCTTGGGTTCCGAGGGCGGACTTAAGTGGGGTTTTTAGGCACCACTTCCCTCACACCCTTCCTCCCAATAAGATTAACAAACACAAGGAAGGCAATCTGTTAGCAATCAAATACACTTGCATTTATTATTGATTCTTTAAGTTAATATCAACATCATTATCATCATGATGTTACTAAAGAAATCATTACACCAATAATCAAATTAGCAATATATGTTTCTTATATTCAAAATATGCTAAATATTATTGCTAAGTGAGTACATCACCTGAGTTGCTATATCTCTCCATGTTTCCTTACTTGCCTCCTTCAACCTTATACTGAATTGATCATAGTATGAGGACAATTCATAAATATACATAATCTACTTATATTTACATTAAAGAGTCATCATTACTTATAAGTATCATGATTGCATAATCGTGTACGTATATATATATGTATACTTCATATACATATATATAATTATTCTTGTACTTGTATCCATTAGTATTCATTTATGTATGTTTATATAATTATTATTTCCTTATTCATATGTATATTCTTTATTCATTTCATATTATTCATTATAAAATTTATCTATATCTATGCATATATACTTGTATGCCTATTAAATTATATATATATATATTAAATGGCTCTATATTCCAATGCATAACAATCATTGTTGCTGCTGTTTTGTTTCTCAATGTTTTTTTCCCTCTTCCTTATTTTTCTTCCTTCTATTTATACCATTCAAGGTAGGTGACTCATGGGGGAATGTATTGTTTGGTGAAAGAGGTGACTTTTCATAAAATATATCTCTTTGTTAGATTTAATTGCCGCCTTTATTATCACAATAATATCTATTTTTAAAATAATATATTATTACTAATAATTTTGATATTTCAGATTTATACTTATTTTATTATTTTATTTTGATGTTTTATTGAACATATTTTAACATTAAAGTATAACAATAAAACCAATTTGCTAATATCTTATTATTATTTTATTCTAATGTATTACAATGTTTGATGTGTAATGATTATAATACTTATTTATTATTATTATTTTTGCTTTTAATACTAGAATGTAATAACAATGATTTGCCTATATATTATTATTATATTTGTTATTTCATATTTATATATTTTTATATTGATATGATACACATTTATTTTATATTTAATATTAATATTGCTATTTATTTTATTTATTAATTTATTTGTATTTTAACACTTGGTTTTTATGGTTTTGCTATTTCGGGGACATGACAGTCCTCCCCGCCCAAGATTGCTTGCCCTCAAGCAATCATGATCTAAGATGTGTGATTTTAGGATGTGTCTTGTGGTGATGCTATTATCTTTTATAGGAGTTGGAAGTTCTAACCCAAGTGAGGGTTACTCTGGTTATGAGGAAAATATATTGACTAATATTCTTAAGTTCTACTATTTCTCCATTCTCAAAAGCAACGAGTTAGAGTTTGTGACTCAGCACAACTTAAAACCACATGAATAAAAAATTAAAGCAAATACCCAAGTAGCTCAATTAGGTAAACAAGTAGCTCAACCAAGCAAGCAAGTAGCTCACTAGGCAAAAAAGTAGCTCAAGCAAGCGGGTAGTTCAAGGCTTCAAGCACACAGGCAAGTAGCTCAAGCATACAAGAAACCAACTCAAGTAGACAAGCAAGTAGCTCAAGCACACAAGCAACCAGCTCAAGTAGACAAGCAGGTAGCTCAAGCACACAAGCAAGTAGCTCAAGCATGCAAGCAACTAGCTCAAGTGAGTAGGTAGCCAACTCAAGTACACAAGACACCAGCTCAAACAAGTAGGCAACCAGCTCAAACAAGTAGGCAACTAGCTCAAGTAGGCAAGGAAGTAGCTCAAGCAAGTGGGCAACTAGCTCAAGTATGCACAGGATGGCAGGAAAGATGCTCTGATACCACTGTAATGTCCCTTACCTGACTTATTTCCAAATGAATGTTCTCCTAATGCACTGACCCTAGATTGGATCCCTATATTCATCATATTAACAACATCCCTGTTGGCATTAATATCTAGATATCCAAAATATAAACATAATCATAATTCAACAATAAATACATATGAGGAGTGGTATGGGTAGACTTGCTTGGAACCATCCATCTAAGCCCAAGGGCACAAGCATCCTATCAAGATAACCCACCCCTTGGCTTCGAGTTGAACGTCTCTCAAGACCATTCCATCCTCGAAGTGGTGTGCTTAGTGGAACCACATGTACCTGCCTTCTCTACCCATGTCAGCACCTCGACAAACACTTTGTCTTATTGGGGATAGTCGGGGGAAAGGATAAGTGGCCCGATCCTACCACCCCTCTAGGGTCGTAGCGGACTATGAGTGGAACCCCCACCCCTCTATGGCCCACCCAGGCAATGGGACAGGGAGGACTATGAGTGGAATTTCCACCCCTCCAGGACCCTTCCCTGCCTTGGGTTCCGGGGGCGGACTTAAGTGGGGTTTTTAGGCACCACTTCCCTCACACCCTTCCTCCCAATAAGATTAACAAACACAAGGAAGACAATCTGTTAGCAATCAAATACACTTGCATTTATTATTGATTCTTTAAGTTAATATCAACATCATTATCATCATGATGTTACTAAAGAAAGCATTACACCAATAATCAAATTAGCAATATATATTTCTTATATTCAAAATATGCTAAATATTATTGCTAAGTGAGTACATCACCTGAGTTGCTATATCTCTCCATGTTTCCTTACTTGCCTCCTTCAACCTTATACTGAATTGATCATAGGATGAGGACAATTCATAAATATACATAATCTACTTATATTTATATTAAAGAGTCATCATTACTTATAAGTATCATGATTGCATAATCGTGTACGTGTATATATATATATATATACTTCATATACATATATATATAATTATTCTTTTACTTGTATCCATTAGTATTCATTTATATATGTTTATATAATTATTATTTCCTTATTCATATGTATATTCTTTATTCATTGCATATTATTCATTATAAAATTTATCTATATCTATGCATATATACTTGTATGCCTATTAAATTATATATATATATATATATATATATATATATATATATTAAATGGCTCTATATTCCAATGCATAACAATCATTGTTGCTGCTGTTTTGTTTCTCAATGTTTTTTTCCCTCTTCCTTATTTTTCTTCCTTCTATTTATACCATTCAAGGTAGGTGACTCATGGGGGAATGTATTGTTTGGTGAAAGAGGTGACTTTTCATAAAATATATCTCTTTGTTAGATTTAATTGCTGCCTTTATTATCACAATAATATCTATTTTTAAAATAATATATTATTACTAATAATTTTGATATTTCAGATTTATACTTATTTTATTATTTTATTTTGATGTTTTATTGAACATATTTTAACATTAAAGTATAACAATAAAACCAATTTGCTAATATCTTATTATTATTTTATTCTAATTTATTACAATGTTTGATGTGTAATGATTATAATAGTTATTTATTATTATTATTTTTGCGTTTAATACTAGAATGTAATAATAATGATTTGCCTATATATTATTATTATATTTGTTATTTCATATTTATATATTTTTATATTGATATGATACACATTTATTTTATATTTAATATTAATATTGCTATTTATTTTATTTATTAATTTATTTGTATTTTAACACTTGGTCTTTATAGAGGAATTTCTGCTTTCTCTTTCCCACATCCTCTCCCTCTCCCATGTCTCTCCCTCCCACCCTAACTCTCTCTCTCTCTCTCTCTCTCTCTCTCTCTCTCTCTCTCTCTCTCAGGTCTCCCTCTCCCTCTCCCTCTCTTAAGTCTCTCACTCCCACCCTAACTAGAGAACTCTCTCTCTCTCTCTCTCGCTCTCTCGCTCTCTCTCCCCCTCTCACCCTCTCTCTCCATCTCTCCCTCTCTCTCATCTCTATCCCTCTCACCCCCTCCCCCTCTCTTAAGTATCTCCCTCACACCCTAACTAGATAACTCTCTCTCTCTCATGTCTCTCCATCCCACCCTAACTAGAGAACTCTCTCTCTCTCTTTCTCTCTCTTTCTCTCTCCGCTATCTCTTAGGTCTCTCTCGCCCACCCCCCACTCTCTCTCTCTCTCTCATCTCTTTCCCTCCCAAACCC
>CM021106.1:600474557-600608148 GCA_007115665.2 Sequoiadendron giganteum | reverse complement strand
CTCTCACTCCCATCCTAACTAGAGAAATATCTCTCTCTCTCTTAGGTCTCTCCCTCCCACCCCCTCCCCCTCTCTCAAGTCCTTCCCTCCCACCATAACTAGAGAATAATCTCTCTCTCTCATGTCTCTCCCTCACACCCCCTCACCCTCTCTAAGCTCTCTCTCTTTGTCTATGTATCTCTCTCTCTCCTAAACCCTAATCCCTATACCCTATAAACTTAACCTTAAACCTTCAACCCAATACCCTCAACCATATATCTAATATCCTAAATGCTATATACTTAACCCTATACCCTCAACCCTGAACACTATCACTCAAACCTCAAACCTACACCTTCAACCCTCATCCTTATACCCTATAACATTAACCTTATACCCTAAACCCTACACTCTCAACCCTTAACCCTATATGTTATACCCTAAATGCTACACCCTAAATCCTATACCCAATATCCTAAACCCTAATCCCTATACCCTATACACTTTAACCTTATACCCTCAACCCTCAACCCTATACTTAAACCCTCAACCCTACATTCAACCTTGTAACCTAAACCCTCAACCCTAAACACTATCCCTCAACCCTCAACTCTATACCTTAGACCCTCAACCCTAAACCATCATCCCTCATACCTATAACCTATACCCTCAACCTTATAGCCTAAACCTTAAACATTATCCCTCAACCCTATATTCAAACCCTAAACCCTAAATTCAACCCTGTACCCTACACCCTGATCCCTAAACCTATTACCCTCAACCCTATAACCAATATCCTAAATCCTAATCCCTATACCTTATGAATTTAACCATATACCCTTGAAACCCTGAACACTATCCCTCAACCCTCAATCCTATACCTTAAACACTAAACCCTACACCCTCAACCCTCATCCTTATACCCTATACCTAAAGCTTACACCCTAAACCCTAAACATTATCCCTCAACCCTTAACCCTATAATTAAACCCTAAACCTTGAACCCTCAACCCTAAACACAATTCCCTCAACCCTATACCCGATATCCTAAACCCTAATCCCTATACCCTATATACTTAACCCTATACCCTTAACCCTGAACACTATACCTCAGCCCTCAACCCTATACCTTAAACCATAAACCCTACACCTTCAACCCTCATCCCTATACCCTATACCCTCAACCTTATAACCTTAACCCTATATTTAAACCCTAAACCCTACATTCAACCTTGTATCCTAAACCGTAAACCCTAAACCCTCGATCCTAAACCCAATACCCTCAACCCTATACCCAATATTCTAAACCCTAATCCCTATATCTTATACACTTAGCCCTACACCCTCAACCTTGAACACTATCCCTCAACCCTCAATCCTATACCTTAAACCCTAAATCATACACCCTTAACTCTCATCCCTATACCCTATACCCTCAACCTTATACCCTAAAACCTAAACATTATCCCTCAACCCTATACTTAAATGGAAAACCCTACACTCTCAAGCCTTAACCTTGTACCTTATACCCAAAAACCTACACCCTAAACCCTATACATAATATCCTAAACCCTAATCCTTATACCCTATAAACTTAACCTTATACCCTCAACCTTGAACATTATACCTCAACCTTCAACCCTCAAAATTATACATAAATCATAAATCTAAACCCTCAACCCTAAACCTAATATCCTCAACCAAAAACCCTCAACCATATACCCAATATCCTAAACCCTAATCCATATAACCTATACACTTAACCTTGTATCCTCAGCCCTAAACACTATCCCTCAACCCTCAACCCTATACCTTAAACCCTAAACCCTAAACCCTCATCCCTCATCCCTATACCATCAACTTTATACCTAATATCCTAAACCCTAATCCCTATACCCTATACCTTAAACACTAAACCTTACACCATCAACCCTCATAGTGGGAGAGAGAAAGCGGGGGAGGGAGGGATTAGGGAGATAGAGAGAGAGAGAGGTTGGGAGGGAAAGGGGAGATAAAGATAAGTAGAGAGTGAGGGAGAGGTAGAGAGACATGAAATATAAAGAGTAGATAAGGAAGGAAAGATGGAGGGAGAGGTATGGAGGGAGAGAGAGGGAGGTGAGATAAAGAGCAATAGAGAGAGTGTGGTAGGGAGTGATGGAGGGATATTTAGATAGAGAGGGATAGGTGAGATAGAGATATAGGGAAGGAGGGAGGGTGGGCGAGAGAGGGGAGGAAGGGAGAGGTAAAGAGGGATAGATGAGATAAATATAAGTAGAGAGAGAATGGTGATATATAGAGAAGGAGAGAGTGGGAGGTGAGATAAAGAGTAATAGAGAGAGAGTGGTAGGTTGTGATGGATGAAGAGGTAGGTAGAGAGGGAGAGGGGAGATATAGATAAGTAGAGAGGGAGGGAGATGTAGTGAGGGAGAGAGAGGTGAGATAGAGAGAAATAGAGAGTGGTGGAAGGAGAGGTAGGTAGAGAGAGGGAGAGAGGAGATAAAGATAAGTAGAGAGGGAAGGAGAGGTAGAGAGAGGAGAGATAGAGAGAAGTAGAGAGGGAATGAGGGAGGGATGGAGATTTAGGGAGGGAGAGAAAGGTGAGATAGAGAGGTGTAGAGAGAGAGTGGTAGGGTGTGATGGATGTAGAGGTAGGTAGAGAAAGCGATTGGGAGATAGAGAGTAGATAGGGAAGAAAATAGGGAGAGAATATGGATGGAGAGAGAGGGAGGTGAGAGAGAGGAGGTAGAGAGAAATAGAGACAGTGGTAGGGAGTGATGGAGGGAGAGATAGGTAGAGAGAGAGGGGAGATAGTGAGAGAGAGAGGGGGGAAGGATGGATGGAGGGAGATAGAGATAAGTAGAGAGCGAAGGAGGGAGGGAGCAAGAGAGAAGTGAGATAGAGAGAATTAGAGGGCAAAGGAGCAAGCGTGAGAGATAGAGAGAGAAAGAGAGAGAGAGAAAGAGAGAATCAGATAAAGGGATGGAGATAGTGAGAGAGAGGTCTAGAGTGTAAGGGATGAAAAATGAGAGATAGAGAGACAAATAATACAACTTACTGATTACTAAAATTTGACCTTTTGATTATTGAAATTTGACATGTTGATTACTGAAATTTGACTAAGTCTAAAATTTGTGAGATCTTCCAAAAATAAGAATTTGCATTATAACTCCTCGAGATCCGAAACCACTCTCAAACATCCTAAAACTATATACATGAAATATAACTTAAAGAAAGAAAAAAAAAGAGAAGAAAACTAAATTCAATGTAGACCGAAACATGAGCGCATTATAATGCGCTCGCGTTTTGTCAATGCATTCACAAAATGCAAGCGCATTATAACATGCTCGCAGGTTGTCAATGCATTCACAAAACACGAGCGTGTTATAACGTGCTTGCATTTTGTCAATGCATTCAAATAACGTGAACGAGTTATAACGCGCTCGCATTATATCTTGATTTGGGAATGCCCAAGCCTCGGGCTTGATATTTTCCTTGGAATCAAAACCCAAAGGCTTGGAGGGCCTTCCCAATGATCAGAGATGTGTTTTTGAAAATTCTACAATATTTCACATAATCAGGTTCGTGCTCACCATCACGATTGCACGTGTTTCAATGTCAAATAAATCGAACACCTGGGTAATGTTAGGCTCTCTCTTAGCTACCCAACGATGTAATTTTTTTCACCTTTTGACAATGTTAAGCCTTTGATCTATAATTTCTTTTGTTTGTGTGTCTCTTTTTTGGCAAAAAGCATTGTTTGGTGTTTTTTCGTTATAAATTAACCGTTCATCAAAATTTCAAATAAATTACATTTTTAAAAACTAGACTTCATTTTACAAATTTATAAAAAAAAATTAAAAAAATTCAATTAGTTTCCAAAATTTGTAGGGGTATCACGGCCAAAATTTTGTTTTTCAGGAAGTGTCCACTTAGAAAATTACTAAACAATCAAATATTCATTAAAAAATTATCAGAAAAATTATGCATCAACTACATACTGTTAGCTAGTTTCTCACTAGAGCGATTTTGAAAATACTAAAAAAAAATCACTATGCTAGGGATGTACAAATGTTGCTATGTTATGTTTTTCTGACAAAAACAACATCAATTTATGTACGTCCCTCTTTTGAACCTCTGAATCTCAACCATTTTCAAAATAAATTAGTAGATTAGAAAGTAGACTCGAAGCACTTCAATCCTTGTTTTTGTTGCATCTCAAAATTTTGAGTGTAACTATCCTCAATTTCACGTCCAAGGTCAATATTTCTTGATTTTAGAAGAAAAAAAGTGGCCACTTAAGCCCACTTTTTGGCCCCCCATCTTTTTTCACTTACCTTGAGCTTGCTTGATATTAAGACCTATCAAATTATCATGAGGCATGAATTATATAACATATGAGTACAATGACCTTCCTTATATAGGCAAGGTGAGGAATAGGATTGCACATGATCGTGACATGTGTCTTAATCCTATGACATGTGACAACTAATAACCTAACTACCTAGGAATCATGCATAAAAGCATAAGATAAGTTCTAGAAAATCCAACTAAGACTTAGATAGAAATAATCTTATATCCTAAGTAAACTTAACATGTGAATAAGTCCCCTAAGTCTCTAGTAAGATAAATTACTAGGTACAAGACATATATTCACAACAACATAATCAAATAGCAAACAAAAGAAAATATCTCGAACTCGAAGATATAAATGACACATGAATCTACATCAGTGATCCCAAAAACACTACTCAACATGCAAGATGCAAGTTAAAAATATAGGTACAAATAGTCTTTGGTCAAATGAAAATGGAAGGATGCCTCCAAAAATAGGAATGCAAGAGTGTCCATATGGTAAATGCTCCAGTTTTCAACCTATAAGAATAATCACCTATTCAAAGGAGTAGCCATTGTGATCTCCTCCAGCTAAAACACTAGCACATGTAAAGAACCATACAAAATCAGTGTATGCAGAGAAATTATACCAAAGCTAAAATTTAATGAAATTTACTCTTGTGAAGCATAATTCTTTATTTTTGGAGGCATTTTCAACACATTTGAGAGGCATTGTAAATTCTGTTTGGACTAGCATCTGGCTTCAGGAAGAGTACTTTGAAGCATTGAAAAGATATATGAATTAAATGGCTTGTTGTACCTTAATCATTATCAATATCGACTCATAATAAATTTCGTTCACTTCATATCAAAACTTGTAAATTTTCTACAAATATATGCCTAAGATGAAATTCATCTTTCAAGTTCGAAAGAATGTGGTTCAGAGATCATGATTTCTTACCTCTCCTTCATAAAGGGTGGGGAAGTGCTCCATATACTAGAGACTTTAGAATGTATCAGTTGTGCATAAAGCTTACACATGTTAAGCTACAAATTAGGCACTAGAATATGCATGCCTTTAAGAATATTTTTGTTCAAAAATAAAAAAATATGTAAATAGTTAGAAGAAATAAACGAGCACATTATTTCAGTTAGCTTGGATGTAGCAACTTTGGAACAACAACAAAAATTGCAGTCAGAATGGTCATAACTGATTGTAAGGGAGGAAATATATTGGAGACAAAAGTTATGGGAGCTTTGGATAAGGGAAGGTGACATAAAGAGAAAATATTAGATAATTATTTTTTTGCATCTAGGAAAAAAATAAATGCTAGTAAATCTAAGATTTACATGTTCAATACTAGAGCTGGCATAAAAAGAAAATTAGTGAAACTGTTGGGTTTTCAAGAAGAAGAGCTTCCTTGCACATACTTAGGGACACCTTTCTTTACTAGTTAAAATAAAGTTTTATATTGGAGCAAGATAATACAAAGTATCAAAGCAAAAAAATTGTCTTCGAAGGGCATATGACTTTCTCTATTAGGTCGAATTCTAATGGCAAAGTCAGTATTGGCCGCAATACCAAATTACTACATGACAGTGTTGAAAGCACCCAAATTAGTCATAGCAAAAATAGAGAAACTCATTAAAACCTTTGTGTGGAAGGGAAATATTGATGAGAAAAAAAGATTCCATTAATCTCACTAGAAAATATGTATTCTGAAAAGCACAAAGGTGCGACAGGTATTCATAATATTTCTGCAAGAAACATGGCTCTTGGAGCAAAGTTAGTATGAAAATTTATACACAAAACCAAGTTCGAGATGGTGTCAAATAATGCAAACTAAGTATTTGGAAAATGTGTTACCAAAAATAATTTTTACCATATCAAATCCCCTTGTGGGCTCTGCAATGTGGAATTTGTTATTAGCATGCAAAAAAGTCATAACTCCATGTATATAATGGGAAGTGAATAATGGAGAAAAGTATTTTTTCTAGAAAGACTCATGGAATGGTCTTCCCTCCTTACAAAGTAACCAGGAGTTACATTCAGTAGAGGTAATTGTGTCAAATATATGGGGTCCTAAAGTCAAAGATTGTGTTAAAGGTTCAGAGGAGCTAACAGGGAAATTCATATGGAAAGACTTGTCAAATACTCCAATATCTGACAATCAAAAATCATTATTGAATAATATACTAAAAGAGAGGATTTTTTTTAAAATCAGATTTGAAGGATAGGTTAATTTGGGAACCTTCAAAAACTAGAGGATATAAATTCAAACGGGGCTACAAATTTTTAATCAATGGCATGCACACACAGAGCATACTCTTTTTGTTGGAACTCTATGGTTCTACCAAAGGTAGGTAGTTTTGCTTGGTTGGCCTTAAGAAATAGAATTCTAACAAGTGATAGGTTGTCCAAGTTAAGAATTACAAAAAAAAAAAACAAATGTGTATTATGTAAATAATTTTTGAAGATGTAGACCATTTGTTTCTACATTTTTCTTATGCACAACCTTGTTGGTCATTTGTAAAAGAGAAGCTTAGTTTGTTTTCTCCATTGCCTAAAACTATTTGGGATCTTTTCTCAAGTTGGCCCGTTCTACACAAAATTTCTTTATTTGCTTGCATTTGGTAGGTAGTCCTAGCTGTGGTCATATGGAATATATGGTGGATAAGAAACAAGTATAAGAGGTTCCATCTATAGATCAATTACTGTTAAAATTTGAGAAAGCAGTTTCAAAGGTAGTAAACTCTATGTTCAAAATCATAAATCTATGTCTTCTATTTTTACATGGGATGAAAGAATATTAAAATAGTGGAGTTTACTTGTATTACCATTCAAAGGTAGTTTACATCAACCTTCAAAGAAACAATTGCAGATAAATTTAATAGTATGGCTACCTCCCTCCACAAACTTTTGTAAATTAAACTTTGATGGTGCATCAAGAGGGAATCTTGGGGTTTCAGGAGTAGGGATAGTTATTCAGGATTTGAAGGGTTCATTGGTGTGTGCTAAATCAATTCATCTTCCTCATGGAATAAACAATGTTTTTGAAGCTCAGATGTTTTTGCATGGTATAAAGCTAGCAATAAAGCTAAAAATATCAAAAATTCACATAGAGGGAGATTCTCTATTAATTGTGAATGTGTGCGAGGATAGAAAAATGTAGAATTGGAAACTAAGATACATTCTTCATTAGTTCTGGTTAATTTTGAATAATTTTGATGAAATTAAAATTTTACATATTTACAGAGAGGGTAATCAGCTAGCAGATTGTCTTTCTAATGTGGGTTGTGATCAACAAGAGCCGAAGATTGAATATGATAATACTTCCATCAACAGATATCCAAAGGTGGCAATGGTTGTTGCTTCTAAGAGTTCACATTTCTCTAAGTAAAATGGGTCTCAAGTTTTGTTAGGAGTTTGGGGGAAATATGTCCTCATCAAAATCAAATAAACATTGTCGACCCTTCTAAAATTGAAGAAATGATGAGGGAAATTGTTTCCTCTTAATTTTTTTTAAGGAATGGTGGGGGAAACTCTTGTATTGCCTGCATAAATTTTAAAGGAAAAAACTCACAATCATATGTGGGTAATGTGGTACCAATCAACAGGTGTTTTTAGGAATATTTAACATTTGTGGTTGTAGGGGAATCATTGCTTAAAGTCATCACACAACAAATTATTCAAATCTTGCAAGCCAAATATTATGTGGAGTAATGGCTAGCTCCTCATAACCCTTAAGTCTTGTGCCAATTTTGTGCAAATTTCAATCTTCCAATTGAAGATTTGTTTATATTAGAAAATTTAGGAGGATATTAAGCTTTACCAAGGCTCTGGAGATGTTCCCCGCAATTCCACCAGCTACCATTAGGAAGCATTCTTAGTTACTACGGAATGGCAGGGAAAGGCAGACAAGTCAGCTTCAAGAAATTGATTCACAAAGGTAGCACAATATGGGTCAACACATTCAAAATATAGGATAAGGGTAGAAGGAAAGTCATGTTGGTGGAGGCATGTGTCATAGGACAAAATTTCTAATATAGTGCCTCCTTGCAATTCCTCCAACCTACATCTAGAAGTTCATTCACATTCTACAAATGATGGGGGCAATGTCACATGTCAAATGATTAATTAATTTTTGGCATATTCTAACATTCTTAAAAATGTGGTAAGGGTTGCATTAAGAACATGGTATGGATCATACTTAAAGGACAAATCATATCTATGGTCAAATTTCCAATTGCATTTTTTTCAAAAATAGTCTAGATGGACATGACATTCATTACAGATCAAATGCATTAATGCTCACCTACCTGTAATTCCACCAAATTTCACCTACAAGTCTTTTCACTCCCTATGAAATGATGGTGGCAAACATCACCCATCAAGCTGTAATAAATTTATGGTACTAACTTCATTTTTCTTGCAGGATAATTAATCGTTCAAGCTCAGAGGCTCTATTATTTATGCTCTTAATGCATATTTCAAAAAAATTAATCCATGAACAATTGTGCCAAATCATGACATGCTTTGGATGGTAGAGGTACACATCACATATCAAATACAATTTCTATTGAACCCAGGAATGCTCCCGCAATTTTTCCAAATTTCTCCTCCAAGTCCTCCCAACTATTGCAAGATGGTGGTGGCTTATTTCTCTAGTGCTTATATGGCTGCAATATCATCAATTGAGTAAGGTTGGTGGCTTATTAATTGATATTGCCAAAGCACATTTTAAAAGATCTCAAATCTATCAACAAATGTGCCAAATCTTCACTCACATGCTTTAATATGATAGCAATAATTAATTAAATGTCAATCAACAACTTTTCATTGGTTTTATAAGTCAGGTTGTGGGATTAAAAGGGAATTAATCAACACTTTCTCACTCAACGATCTTCAGTGTAGCTTGTTCGTCAGTTTCATGTTTCACCAAGGTGGCATATCAGGCTAGTGCTTTCTCTCAATATGCAAGTTTAAAATTAGTTGCCAGAATATGGGTTATCAACCAAAGAATCTCAGAGTACTTTTCCGTTGAAGAATTGGGAACAAACCTTCAATGGTTACCTACCAAATGCAAAACTGGCCCAAGTTTTTAATGTCTATTGTCCAAGTGTAGTAGAATGCATTCAAACCATTATTTTTGAAGATATATATCGACCCCAAGCTCCATGAATCATCTTTTTGTCCCATGTATTATCTATCTTTACATCTAATGTCCTTGATCTTGTGCAAAATTTTGAAAATCTTGAGGTGATAGTGGATGAAGTGGTTCGTGGCCATTTTTTAGGTGCCAATGGTCTGTTATGCAATGTTCAAAAGTATGATTTTGATAAGGGGAAGGGTTGGGTAGGAGGTCTATTTCCAAGATCTTATTTGAAGCACAAGAGAGTTTTTGTGAGTGTGTATGATGCAATTAAGCTATATTTGCAATTGAACTGTGCAAGAAACCTATATAGGGTATTGGATACACACTTTGAAGAGCTTGGTATTTAGATGGTATAGGGTATCAAGGATAGGTATTCTGCCATTTCATTTCTCCATTCTCATCGCAATCATCACAATACAAATGCTCCTCCTTGGCTACTGATCTCAAGTCATGCAAATGATGAGGATGACCCACTTCAAGAGGGGCATGATGAGAATTTTGTGACAAATAATGACAAGGTTTGAATGTAATTTGAAAATCTATGTCAGTTTGGAAGTATTGTGTTGAAGTTGCTTGAAATCAACTGTAATTATGTAAATCTCTAGTAGTTTTTTGTATATGTCGATGTAAAAATATTTTCATAAGAGCCAAGATTTATTTGGCCCTGACAATTATTGTAATACCTTACTTATATAATATAATCTATAGGCGAAATGCCTTTTTCTTACAAGAAAACTTATACACTAACTTAATCACTATCATTTAGCATTTGATATTTTTTCCACCCACATGATTTTTCACAAACTTACCAGCACATTCGCCAAATAATTAATTTTTTATAGAACTTTTGATATTTATATAATTTTCCATTGAAGTTATTTTATTGGTTTCCATGAAATTTTAACTCACGAATGAAATCATTTTATTGGTTTGTATACAAGTTTAATTCACCAACAAAATTATTTTATTAGTTTGCATACAAATTTAACTTGCCAACAAAATTATTTTATTGGTTTTAATAAAAGTATAATTTACCAAGATTTTCTACAAAGTTATAGTGATTAAAAACTACTTTCCAATAGAAATAATATTTTTTTTCAAAAAAAGAAAGATTTGTTAATAGAATTAATATATTTTTTTGGATATAATGCAAGATTCACCAAGTTTTTATATCTTTTCCTAGGGGGTTTCTTAATGTTATCCTTTCTCTTTACATAGTTTTTCATCTACTTTATGAAGGTGTAAAACCCTTGTATTGTCAAACCGACATATAAGCACTTACTAGTTCAAACATCATAGCTCGTTAAATTATATCTCTATAGTTATCTTTAATACAACACCTCAAGGAATAGCCCCCTTGGCCTAATAGAGACCGAATCCAAAGAAAGCATTACCTACCTTAGAAAATTAGTTCATTGTTGTCACTTTTCCCTATGTTTGATGCCATTGACACTAAAAAATAACCCAATTTTAAGGATTTAGGAACCTACAACTTTGAGCTATGGATTTCTTACAAGGAATTGGTACTAATATTAATTGTCTTTCACCTAATACATTTTCAACCTACATATTGAAAAGAGATATTCATAGATGCATGAGGGATGAGATCTATAAAGCCTACATAAAGTCAACTTAGACATAAGCATATAAAACATATTGCCCACAAAAATATTACTACTTGAAGCCCTATATTTATACAAAAGATGGATGAGTTATTCCTCTTGAGTACACCAAACCTTTTTTTTTTTTAGATTTCCTTATCAAATTCACAAGGAATACTTTATCTAGAGAGACCAATGCATTCAAATAAATTGCAACATTGAATCAAAATCAAACAAGAATTTGGTATTTAGTTGTCCATTCTATTATGAGATGTGTGGTAGGATTTACTACATCTTCAAAGAAAATATGGTTGCTTATGAGATCTTATTCATTATGAGGAACAAAGGTGTGTAGTTTTATTCATCATAGAGATGACCCACATAGAGTCTGCATTCTTAAGAGTCATCAACACAACTCTTTGTCTCAATGTTCACCTTCAATTTCCTTTCTTCAACTTCAATTTTAGAAGCACAAACTTACTCATTTTGAATAATTATTTATCTCTTTTTAATACAAAATTTTAGATAAATTATATTTTTCATATAGTTCCATTAACCTAATTTGGTTACTCATGGATAATAAGCTTCTTAAGGATGTTGATACTAGATGGACCTCCTTGTATGGACCAACACAATGAGTCTTTTCAGAATATCAATCCTTGATTGGAGTAATGCATAAAAATTGCCACATAGTAGACAAATCTCCTAACCTCTTACATAGGCTAAGTGATATAGAGACACTCTTAACTTTATCTAGTCTTCTTCCTATCTTGAAATAAATAAACAATCTTATGAAATATTCCAAGAAAGAACTATGTATATTTAAAAATATAGTAAACTGAGTAAAATTACATGAATCATCCTCGATAATCTATATCTATTAGATTCTTCATGTATAAGTCCAAAATTTAGAAGTTGGCATTGTTGGTGGAAGTTTTTATTTTCCTAATGGGTTAATTTATTTCCCTTAGTCATAGTTTTTCCTACACCTTTATTAAGCTTGTTTAGGATAATAAAGTGAGTTTATTATTTAATAGCTAGGAGATAAGGTGATGAGGTGTCTCTACCCTTAATGGGTGGATTATTTACTTTTTCTTCATTTTATTTAATATTGGTGGTCAATTCCTATTTGTTGATTTATCACCTCCATCCTCTCCATAGTTCTATATAAACTCATTACCTAGATTGTATTTTTCATCTTGAAAGTTCTTAATGCAATTTTGTCATTCTAACATTGCATAATCTCTCAAAATTCTGGTTTGTATCATTTATGTTTTTCCAATTTATGTAACTTTGATTTTCTCTTAAATAGTTCCTTGGGTTATTCAATCTATTTCAAATTTCTAATTTGGTATCAGAGCTTTTGTTTTGATAAATCTAAGTTCATAGATTCCTAATTGAGAGGTTGAGATTTTCATGTCAAAATCTTGTAAATTTCAGTATGCTCTTCTCTTGTGTTCTAAAAGATCTGAATAATCAAAAAGGATTTGCAAAGTTTTAATAACCTATTTATACTGCATATTTGTTTTGTGATATCCAGATGATTGCATCATTTTTGTCATACTGACAACATTTTTTATTATTCCAATGCGTCCAAGAGGCTTGAGAAAGTCAATATTGACTTTCTTTTCATCCAAATTGGAGATCATTTGACATAGTTGCAAACGGGGGTTTGAAGCTCAGATCTAGTAAACGAGTTTTTATAGGAGCATTTTCAACCAAAAAGGAACTTGTCATTACATTTATGAGGCCGAGTAGACAAATTTTGACATATAATTCATCCATATTTGATTTCAGGAGCTGCCAAGGCAAAAGGAATTGCCTGAGGAGCCATACAACCCCCCAGGTTGCAGGCTATATGATTTTTTCTTACAAATTTTCAAAAATATTTTATTTCGTATGATTTATTCACTTAAAAAAATCAGAAAAAATAAATAAAAATTTATATAGCGCTTTTATAAAGCTCTTGGTGCTTATAAAGAACCCATGGATAACATTAGCTAGACCCATGGCCGAAGCCGCAAAACAACCACGACTGAGCCGTCGGGGCTCCTTAAGCTGCTAAGTGGCTAAAAATCTAAACCACAACAAGTTTTTTTAAACAATAGCTAGAGCATTCATAACTACGATCGAAAAACAGTGATCTCTAAATATTAATATAACTGTTGCCCAAATATTTTACAACACCACCCCTGCAATGCCCAATAACCATTTTCACCACGATATTGGATTTTCAAAAATGAGATATCATCAAAAAGCTAGAGATGAACCCTTTCCATCTACAAATGTATTGAAAATAAAAATTTCCATTTTCTACCAAATATTTCAAGTTAAAATTATTTGTTGCACATTTCTTCAAAAATTCATAACTTTTGTCTCAGTGCTTCATTTTTTGGAAACAAATAGGCGTTGGAAAGATATTGAAGAGAAATACACAACTAAAAGGCTAGTTTTTTCATATTTTGTCTCAAGTTCATTTTATATTAGAATTTGTAATTTTAGCCATTGTGATTCTATTGAGCATTGTATTTTGGAAAATGCTTTATAAACACACTAAAATATAAAGTACCAACCTTGTAATATTTGGGTAGGTGATTTTTTATTCTAGCGAAAGGGTGGGAGTGTATTGGTGTTCTTTTAGTGTTCTTTTGTAATCACAAACTAAGCTAAAGTTCCATTTATGGGTGGATTAATCATGTCTCTTAAACATTATTTTCATCCTTCTATTGTCAAGCTTACTTTAGAGAACTATTTGTCCAAAAAAGGATAAAGAATCATTTCCTTGAGTAGGATCTATTTCCCTATCTCCCTGGATTCGTTCCTGAGACAAGTAACTATGATAACAAGAATGCATGGTTAAACAATAATGACATGGTCTATGGACTAATATGTCTTACTATTTATGAGGATACTCTACATCACATAGAGTAGATTGAGTGCCCTTTCACTGCTTGGGCCGTCATCCAACAATTATATGGAGGCATTGTATCTTCATCTAAAAGTGATGTTTCCTTGGAGAATCTAGCTATTGTGGATGATATTGAGACTTATGTTGCCCTATCTTATGTGGACACATCTTGTTTGGATGATCAATTCATTAATACCCCATCAACATCACATGTTACAGCTTCAAATTTCAAAGATGCTTCTTTAAAAGCCTCTAGTGATTCATTGTAGTTGGATTATTTATGTCTTCTAATTTCAGTCCATTGGGACCAATTTCTACCAAAAATCTCTTTTTTGTTTGTAGATTCCCTCATTTCAAATCTAGATGACACTATTGAGGATATATGCATTCTCTTTGAGGATGTATCTTTGGTCCTTGCATTTATTGCTACTACAAAGTTTAGTGTTGCTTCTTTGAAAGCTTCCAATGACTTCTTGCAACAGGATATCCATAGTCTTCTTGATTCAACTTTGTGGGATGATCTCTTGACAATAATTTTAGAATTCATTATGGAGACTCATAATATATATTTGGGAGACACTATTGAGTGTATTCATCTTCTCTTCGATGAAGTTGATTCTTCTTAATTTTTTGTGAGGGAACACTCTCACCCTCTCCTTCATTCTCTACATGATCATTCATCACAATTTGACATGAGTGTGGATACTTTGGATCAACATTTGGAGGAGACATCTTCAAAGGAGATACACGAGTTTGGATTATGTTCTACATCGGTTTCTAGAAGATTCTAATTTATTATTTTCAACAATGTGGCCTAGAATGTCTGATTTAATTATGACAACCTTCAACATCAACATGGGGACACTTTAATCGAGTTCAAATACTTCATACATTTTACACTTTCTTCCTACATATTCCTTTCAAGACTTGGGAGATAGCTTACACACACCTTTGGTTCTTTTTCTTCCTAAGGGGAGGAACTTTGTTCGACTCATGGACTATCTTTTGCATTTAGTTTTGAGTATCTACAATTGGATCTCTTTGGGGGGGCTACATAGCCCTTCTCTTCTACTCTCCCTATTTTGGGGGGTATTCTCTCTCTATTTGTGGGGGATTTCTTCTTATTTTGGGTGGAATTTGATATGTACATGGGTATGTAACATGGCCTCATTTTTCGGGACCCATCATCTTTGCATCCTCCTAAGTTGTGCTTAAGGGGAGGTGTTGGTGTAGGTTTTTATTTTCATAGTGAGTTAATTTATTTTTCCTTAGTCATAGTTTTTCCTACACTTTTATTAAACTCGCTTAGGATAATAAAGTGAGTTTTAAATTATTTAATAACTATAAATTAAGGTGATGAGGTGTCTCCACCCATTATATTTACTTTTTCACTACTTTATTTAATATTGGTGGTTACTGGTGGTAAATTCCTATTGGTTGATTTTCCACCTCCATCCTCTCTTTAGTTCCATATAAACTCACTACCTAGCTTGTATTTTTCATCTTGAAAGCTCTCAATGCAGTTTTGTCATCCTGACATTGCATAATCTCTCAAAGTTCTAGTTTGCATCATTTATGTTTTTCTAGTTTATGTAACTTTGATTTTCTCTTAAAAAGTTTCTTGGTTTATTCAATCTATTTCAAATTTTTAATAATAATTTCATTACAGATGTGAACAATCTTGATAATTTTTTACAATTTAATGCAAGCAAGGAGTTGTCTCTTTGTACATGGATTTGAGATACCAATGCACTATTGTACGATGTTCAGGTGCTCTACCAAAGAGGAAACTATTACAAAGGAAGCTTTTAATGACATTGTTAACTATATAAGTAATACTTTAAAAAGTATTGCAAAATCTCTTTCCTCAGAGATTATAGAATAGCTCCCTCAAGATGAACTACTTGGAGCCATGTTTATTGTGCATCCTCAATTTTAGGTCCACCGTATACCAAATGATTATCATAAGAGGATAGTTACCTTGAATAATCATTTTTCAAAAAGTTTAGAATTCAATGGATAAAAGATAAAAGGAATTTTAAGTGAAACAAAGCTTGCAAAGGAATCTAGCCATTTTGCAACAACTATGATTGAAAAGTTTGAAGCCATAAAGAATCCCATGCAAGTAGGATCAAGAAAAAGGCTATGGGCAGCCTTAAGTCAGAGTGAAATATTGTGTGATTCACTATCGAAATATTTCAAATTTATTGATTTATATTAAACCATGATATTGGGGTCAATGGAGGATGAGATATTTTCAATGCATTGGGGATTTTTGAAATCAAAGATAAGAAACAAACTAGACAAGAAGTTGGAAAATTGCTTGAGGATGTATACAACTAGGTACAATATCCAAAGTTTTCCTTTTGAAAGGGCACTCATAATTTGGAAGTCCATATGTGAAACAAAATGGTTTTGCAACAATTCAAACCTTAGTGGCAGCGACACAATGAATATTGAGATGAAGTTAAGTGAATGTATGTAGAGTGAATAAAACAAAGACTAGACTCAGAGTCAAGATGGCTCTCAATCACATCGTTAGAGTGAGGATCGGGAGGTGAACTGACAAATGCAAGGGATTTAGTAGTTACTAGGTATTTATATTGTATTTCATGAATCATATTCAAATTTTTCATTGATGATATTTTATATTGTATTCTATGAATTAGATTAAGTAAATTAACGTACTACTATTTTCCACTATTCCAATGTAGAATCTAATTTTTAAACATTATTTTCAAATTCGTTAATTAGTTATTAAGCACATTTAAAATTTCTATTTATTAACTAACATATTATTAATATTATATTTTTATCCTGTCATATTGATAAGTTTTATATGCACTCAATGATTCAACTCAATGCTTAATAACAACAGTAAGAGGAATGATATTAGCAATGTCTTGGGCATGGTGGAACTCCCATTGGGAAACTAGACTAATCACCTTGCAAAAGTTGAGGCTACGTTCATCAACATTAAGTTTTCTTTGGACAAGGGCTACTCTAAGATTTGGGTGGAGGGAGATTCACTAAACATCATTAACTACTATGTGGTATCTAGAAGCCTAGTTGGACAATTGATCAGATGATCGTGGATGCTATAATTATGCTTAGATCTTGTGAGGAAACTTGTGTCACTCATATCTATAGAGAGGGAAACTCATTGGAAGATTTATTTGCTAATGAGGCTGTCAGAATTAATAATTTGAAGGCATGGGAGGAGTACTCCCTCCTTCCCGAGGATGCTAAGATTTTATTGGGAAAAGATGGATATGGGTGAGCTTATTTCTTGGATTGATATTACCATTATTACCTGCATTGTAGTCACATCCTTTGTGGGTGTTCCTTTGCTTGATGGCTCTCAAATGACCATATTTATTCGAGGATTTCTATTTATGGTGAATGAGAATATGGAGGGTGATCGTAGTAGGATCGAGCCCCATTCCTATGCAATGTGGAGAAAGAACCATAAAATTTGGAGGATTCTTTAGCATGGAAATTTCACACCTTTCATGGATAGGCTTCATGTCCATGATCCCAAGGCTTTGGCGGAATTTTTCTCCTACTGGCATAATCGTAAGTTACAGGTTAAGGGAATGGAGTTTGTAATTAATGAGGATTTTATAGCTTTCATTACTGGTTTGTCGTTGGTGGGTTGTAAATTCTTCAAGGAGAGGAAGAGCAATGAGGATGTCATGGACTAGTTCTTTAAAGATGGTGAACGAAAAAAGCTAATTAAAATGCCATCTTGGGGCTATGATTGGACATCTCTGAAGAAAATTTGGATTGATACCGTGGAGGTCATCATATGGTATGTTACCCTAGACAAACAGTTTACTGCAATTTTATGACACCATTTCACTTTGTTAAATCATTTTAAAAATGGGTTATATATTTCATTCTCTTTCTTCCTTTTGTCTTCATTGGAGGTGTTGGTGTATGCTCATTTGAAAAATAAGAGGGTGTTGGTTCTATATGAGGGCCTCATATTGCTCATTATGGAGCATGTGAGAGACCTCATCCCTACTAAAATGATTAAGGGCAGGGAAAAGGCTATCAGTGATGTTTCCCTCTAGAATGGTTCGGATACCAGTGCAGTTGGAGAGGAGGAATGGAATGACGAGGATGAGGGTGGGTCTTCTTCCCTTGTGATTTCCCCTTCTAAGAAGTGAAAGAAGGGGAACCCCAAGGGGAAACATGTTGCTAAGAAGATTGTTCTACAGGAGTCGGAGTCCTAATCTGCTGGCAATGACACATATGTTGTTTTTGGGGATTCTAGGTCTAAGGGAAATTTTGTGATTAATGGATAGGATTTTTTCGTGAAGGGGAGTAAGGAGGAGGGATTGCATGATAATGTTGTGGACAAGGATGTGAAGGAAATGCCTAGAAGAAGGGCTTCCAAGTGTATTTCTCAGTTGAAAGAACATGTGTTGAATGATGTTTTGAAGGGTACCAAGGGCCAGTGTAAGGGGAAGAGCACTGAGGAAAAGATTGTTAAAAGTGATGACTCCTCGGTTCGACAGATGCCCAGTGTGGAGCTTTCTGGTGGAAAAACTGTGCACGAGGAGGAGCGGGTTAATTCCAGTCTGAGCAAGCTAGAGCCACTTAAGGTAAACCTGCTTTCTGAGGATTTCTTGTACCTAAATGAAGATACCACTTCTATGTTTGAGCTCCTCGACATGGCTCGTGCGGGGGCTACTAGTACTTTCAAGCTAGTGAAGTGGACTCTTCAGGAATTTAACAGGGTGTATATCAAGATTAGGGGCCTAAAGAGAATGTACAAAATATGTCGAAGGGTTCTTCATTGGATATTTGGATTGAAAGACTTGTGGATTTAGAGTGTTCCTTTATAGACTTCAAGTCCCTATGTGAGCAATGCATCTCTAAAATGGAGGCTAAGATTGATGATACCAACATGGACATAAATAAGTTGTTGTAAGTTAGCCACATATCAGTCAAGAATAGGGTTGAATCACTGGAGGTCTTGTTTCTCAAGATACATGAGCTTAGAGAAGATCAACTTTACTTTGTTGAGCTGACGAAGAAGGACTAGATGTCAAAGGGAAAGGGTAAGAAGGTTGGTAAGGATGAAGCAAAAGGCCCTACTACAAGAGGGAAGGGCAACTTGAGGAAAACCTTTAAGGAGGAGAAGAAAAAACTGATGGACATGGTTGAGTTGCATTGAAACTAGGAACTTGAGGTGGGTAACACCTTAAAGAACATGAAATAGTGTCCCTATTTGTGTTTTTCTTTTGGGTCTCTTTTTTTTTTTGTTTTTTTGTTGTTGGTTGTTGTTGATGGTTCAATGTTTTATCTTTGAGAAATATTTTGTCTGTTCAGTTGTAAAGGGTTTCGGGTCCCTTCAAAACCTGCTTTTCCCATATAATAAAACAACAATAATATATACGATAAATTAGCAATCATTTAATGTGTATCTAGAAGAAGAAATCATTTTTCTAATTGAGAAAATAAGTAATATAAATTATTTGAACACATAAATGAATTTGAGTTTTGTATTAATTTTTAAATGAAGGAATGTTGCAAGGTGTCACCCTTGGTCTCCTCGGTGTGGGCCAATGTGGCGCTCGAGCTTCATGACATGGTTTAATCGCCTCCTGTGGATCTTGGATCTTGTATAAATCCAACAGTTGTATCGGGCATTAACATGTCAATCTTTTGGTGCAACGACAACTGTCTTTGCAGCAATTGGTATCAAAGCCGAGGTCACAGGTTCGAACCCCTCGCTTGCGATGGGGGGTATTGTTGCAAGGTGTCACCCTTGGTCTTCTCGGTGTGGGCTAGTGTAGCGCTCAATCTTTGTGACATGGTTTAACCGCCTCCTGTGGATCTTGGATCTTGTATAAATCCAGCGGTTGTATCAGGCATTAACAGGTCGATCTTTTGGTGCAATGGCAACCGTCTTTGCAACAAGGAATACATAGATGCAATGCAAAATCTTGCTCAAAAACAACTTTGTACAAAGCTAAGTTGGAAACTCATATTATCAAATAATTCTATCAACTTTTGTAGCATGCTTCACTTTCCATTTGATAGAAGTGTGGTTTTTTCTTATAGTATTTGACTTGGAAATTTTTTAACAGTTCATAATTAAAATTACAACTTGACTTGAATGTTTCAATCAAATTTTCATTCAAGGTTGTTTGTGGTTTGATTGAATCCAAAAAAATTGTCTCATTTGGGTTTCGAGGAAACTAGTCCAAATCAATCTTCCTTGTATCATCCATCTTCTTTTTGAAAGAATCCTTTCCAATGAATCACTCTGTTGTGTCAAAATCCAAGGGAAAACCAAGCTTTGTTAAGTTCTCTACCTTTTTATGCAGCTTCTACATCTTTTTTGCAGTCTGATCCAGAATTTCCTCTATTTCATGTAGTTTCAAACATTTTTGAATGATAGATGATGTCTTTATTGAGGCATCAATTTGGTCGTGAATTCCGTTTGATATCAATTCATTGTCACTGGCTTTGGAGATATTTTGAAAATTTTACTTTTTAATTTTCTCTCTTGAATTCACATTTTTGTTGTAAACTACATAGTTTTTGAGCTTCCTATTACGTATTGTTAGAGAATTAATCAATTCAAAAAAATCACAAAAATGATTAATCCTTTGCATTATTTCCTCCCAAATATTTTGTTTCATGTATCCCTCATTATTTTTAACAAAATGCAGATTATTATATAACAATTTGTGAATTACAAAAGGCTCTTTGATGGCCAGAAATTCAAAATAACAATTTTACAAAGCCCCTATGTTGGCTAGAGGAAAGCTTTATTGTACTTACCAAAATAAAATGGCTCTAGATTAAATCCTAATACAAACACTTTTAAAAGAATAACTAAGCTAAATGCTCATTTACATTTATCAAACTAGGTTGGGAAACATCAATGTCTAGAATTGGCTCAGGATGTGGGGTTAATGATGATGGGTGGTGACTTAACAAGAAAAGAAGAGCCTACAGTATCTCTTCAATGAGCTCTACGAACTCAACACCTAACTCTCCTCTATGAGATTGAAGCAAGTTGTGTACAGTAATGTTGCATGAACTGTGAAAGCCATGCTTAATGGCATAATAAACACAAATTGCAGGTGGAGAACTTTGGACATTTGTGATCTTGAACAAACCACCAATATGAGAATTGATTTCCTTAAACAAATCATATTCACAAAGGGATTTAGAAAAGTAACCCTAAGAGGTGTAGGCCTTCGAATATAGCAGAATGCCAACTCCTGGACTATTCATGTATCTTGCATTAGACAAGAATGCTGAGAGGGAAAGATTACTCGTGGGTGGTCCAAGAGTTGCTCATGACCTAATACCACACACAATGCCTCCTCGACTTTAGTAAAGTCTATTTGGAAGTTGGACCCCAACATTTCTTAATCAATTCCTATCAATTTGGGTCTCCCATCTTTCAATTGACAAGAATAATCACATGTTCAAAGGAGTAGCCATTGTGATTTCCTCCAGCTGAAATATTAGCACCTATAGAGAACCAAACACAATCAGTGAATGCAACGATTTTACCAAGCTGGAATTTAATGGAATTTACTTGTGTGAAGCATAACTTTCTTTTTGGAGGCATTGTCAACACATTAAAGATTCATAACAAATTTTATTTGGACTGACATCTAGCTTGAGGAAGAGTACTTTGAAGCATTGAAAAGATACGTGAATTCAATGGTGTGTTGTACCTTAATCATTATCAATATTGACTCACAATAAATTTCGCTCATTTATGATGAAAACTTAAAATTCGCTAACATAATCATTATCATTTAGCATTTTATATTTTCACCACCCACATTATGATTTTTCACAAACTTACTAGCAAATTCACCAAATAATTAATTTTATAGTTTTCAATATTATAAAATTCGCCACTGAAGTTATTTTATTGGCTTGCATGAAAGTTGAACTCACCAATGAAATTATTTTATTGGTTTGCGTACAAGTTTAATTCACCAATAAAATTATTTTATTGGTTTGCATACAAGTTTAATTCACCAACAAAATGATTTTATTGGTTTGCATACAAATCTAATTCGCTAACAAAATTATTTTATTGGTTTTAATAAAGGTATAATTTACGAAGATTTTCTACAAATTTCTAGTGATTAAAAACTATTTATCAATAGAATCAATCTTATTATTTTTAAAAGAAAGATTCACCAATATAATTAATATATTTTTTGGAAGTAGTGCAAGATTCACCAGGTTTTTATATATTTTCCTCGAGGGTTTCTTAAGGTTATCCCTACTCTTTACATAGTTGTTCATAGATACTTTATGAAGGTGTAGAACCCTTGTATTTTCAAACCAACATATAAGCACTTACTAACAAACATTACAGGGTTAAATTTTATTCTGTATAGTTATCTTTAATACAAAACCTCAAGGAATACCCCTCTTGGCCTAGTAGAGACTAAATCCAACGAAAGCATCACCTACCTTAGAAAATTAGTTCATTCTTGTCACTTTTCCCTATGTTTGACACTATTGGCACTGAAAAATCATCCAGTTTTTAAGGATCTGTGAACCTACAACTTTGAGCTATGGATTTCTTGTAGGGAATTGGTACTAATATTAATTGTCTTCCTCCTAATACCTTTTCACCCTATATATTGAAAAGAGATATTCGTAGATGCATGAGGGGTGATATCTATAAAGCCTACATAAAGTCAACTCAGACATAACCACAAAACATATTGCCCACAAAAATATATCACTACTTGAAGCAGTATATTTACACAAAAGATGCATGTGTTATTCCTCTTGAGTGCACCAAGCTTTCTTTTTGTTTGAGATTTCCTTATCAACTTCACAAGGAACACTTTATCTAGAGAGACCAATGCATTCAACTAAATTGCAATATTGAATCAAAATCAAACAAGCATTTTGTACTTAGGTGACCATTTTATTATGAGATGTGTAGGATTTACTACATCTTCAAAGAAAATCATGGTTGCTAATGAGATCTTATTCATTATGAGGATCAAAGGTGTGTAGCTTTATTCATCATAGAGATGACCCAACATAGATTTTGTATTCTTAAGAGTCGTCAGTATAACTCTTTGTCTCAATGTTCACCTTCAATTTCCTTTCTTCAACTTCAATTTTAGAAACA
The DNA here is from genome assembly GCA_007115665.2 of Sequoiadendron giganteum. Taxonomy (NCBI): domain Eukaryota; kingdom Viridiplantae; phylum Streptophyta; class Pinopsida; order Cupressales; family Cupressaceae; genus Sequoiadendron; species Sequoiadendron giganteum. The sequence goes on along the minus strand of CM021106.1, from coordinate 600,585,027 downwards.
CAAACTTACTCATTTTGGATAATTATTTATCTATCTTCTTATTACAAAATTTTAGATAAAATATATTTTCATACAGTTCCATTAACCTAATTTGGTTACTCATGGATAATAATATCTAAATTTCAAATTTCAACGACTAAATTTTTTTATATCCTACAAATAGGTTAAAAATGCATGATCTCCATTCTTCTTTCCTTTCTATTAACCCACTCCCCCCCACCACCCCCCTTGCACAAATACAATAAATCCATATTCCTAAGTTGGCTTATATACCTTTGACATCCTTTTGTATGTTTGAATGCCTGAGTTGGCTTATATACCTACGCACAAATACACTAAATCCATATGCCTAAGTTGGCTTATATACCTACGTCATCCTATTGTATGTTTGAATGTCTAAGTTGGCTTATATACCTATACACAAATACACTAAATCCATATGCCTAAATCGGCTTCTATACCTATGTCATCCTATTGTATGTTTGAATGTTTAAGTTGACTTATGTACGTACGTCATCCTATTGAATGTTTGAATTTCTAAATCGACTTATATACCTAAGTCATCCTATTGTATGTTTGAATTAGCTTATTATACGACTAGACTATCCTATCACTAAATTTTTTTCCTATTAAAAAAAGATCACAAGTTTGAATCCTTCAAGAAGTAGATATGTATACTCATATTAGAATATAATCAACTACCTCCTACATGATGAGAGTACAAAGTAATCTAAAACTAAACCTCCTAATCATTCTTTCCTTAACTCTAAAGAGTCAATTATTGTGGTGATTAAGCAACTGACCGATGAGTCAGGCCAAGTGTCATATAGGCCAACTGACAAGCAACTACCTAGTTGGAACGCAATCAGATACAATGAAAACTATTTTACTTGCTTTACGCTTCATAACCCAAACCAGTTATGTCCCCATCAATCTAGCTAGAAAGGTATGGTTAGCAAGGTGTCCCCACAACAATCCAATCCAACAACTGGTCTAAGAGTAGAATTCAACTCTTTTCCTCCTTATCCATTTCTCGAGTCAAGCCTAATCATTGCTCTGCATTTTGACGAAAACAACCTTACTTTTCAGTGGGCTCACTTGCCACGTTATACTCCTCATCAAACTCTGATAAGTTTTCATGTGCCGGAGTCTACTCAGAGGGCTTATGGGAACGCGCGCGGTCACATGGCGAGCAGCTGGGAAAGAGATCCATGTGAAATGACTAATTTCATATTATTATTTTTTTAATTTGGTTTTGTATGGTCTTTTAGAGGGATTTTTAAAATATTTGGAATATTGTTTTTTTGAGTTTTAAATAGTTTATTTATTAAATTATTTTTAAGCATTTCTTTATGATTATTTGGTTCTTATGAATTTTGAGTGTTTGTTTTCAACCATCATTCTCCTTTTTAATAATGTAATATTTTATCTTTTATAATATAAATTATAATATATTTATTATTCATACAAAATCATGATTGATTTATTTTTTATGTTCATAAAAAAGATTTATATAACATAGCAATTCAAGGTGTAGATTTATTGAAGAATTTGAAGTGCATATGCATTGCCACAGGTTATTGAAGATAGGATGAGATCTTTATGTTTTGACTTCCAAAATTTTGATTGTTAAAAAAAACAAGATATGTATATATAAAACATTTAATTAATTTGTTTCATTGAAAACAATTAAATTATTGAAATCAAATTCTTGAGCAGAAAATGTATTTGGTTTATAGATGATAAATGTGTTGGACAATTTTGGTTTATAATTTCTTGTTCATTGCCAAATTTTATTATATGTTTTATTCTCATTTTAATAAATTATTATGTTTTGTTTGGTCAAAGAGGGTTGGGTGGTTACTCACCCTTGCTATTGAAAAATAAAACAAAAATCATTTGACATCTACAAAACTCAAAAAAATCAATTGAAAATCTCCAAAGTAAAGATTTATAAAAATATGTCTCCCTCAACAAAATAGATTTTCCATAGTATAAGTAAGGTCTTCTAAAACCAAGCAAAGCATCCAAAACAAAAACACATATCATACCAATATATACTTATGTGACAAAATCTAAAGGAAAAGTCTAAACCAATCTTCCATAACAAAATATTGTTCTTCCACAGTAACACTAGTCTTCTACAACAAAATAAAGCATCCATAGCCAAAAGAAAAGTGAAATTTACACAATCTTTAGTTGTAAAATTGAGTTCTTTTGTAACAAAACAAAATACAACACATTTGCATTCAATTAACCTCTTTATTCAATACAAAAGGAGTGTTATAATAAATTAAATAGTTTCATGGGGTATGCTAGAAACTTTGTTTTAATATGTCATATACTACGTAACCTCCCTTCAGGGCTTTTAGTTAAGTTGCAAAATTTTCAACTTTCATTTACGAATTTTCATTGGCTAAGTTAACTAGGAGGCTACCTATTCAAGGTTTTTAACCATCCTAGTTCTATATAGAAATATCAAATCACACTCCTCACTTTTCACCATTGAGAGATATGATCATCACTTTTTTCAGAACATCTCTCTAACTCTTGCAATGGATCTTACTTATGGGAATCAATTTGTGAGGTTCAATTCCTAGAATATTTGTCAAAATAAACCTCAAAATCTAAGATTTTATCCAATTTCACTCTTTTATTAACAAGAAGATATGCAACTCTATTGTATTCCCTAAAACATTGTTAAAATAAAATAATAAAATAATTACAAAACTAAATTTCTAACCCCTCTAAGATGCAACCCACTTTGCAATAACATGTTTTTCTTTAATAATAATATTTTATTATTACTATTGAATCTCCTTCAACAACTACATTCGTAAACCCCTTTTATAATGTTGGTTTACTCTGTAGTAGATTTTGCTTCTTTATTTGTTGTATTTGGTAGGAAAAATATCCTTCCATTGAAACTTACCTTGGTGACATCTAATAACCTAAATAACTTGAGATATTCCTAGATTATTTTTAGAAGTCCTATTAAAATTAATCTTTACTGATCTAAGCCCTAGTGATACCCATCTAGAATCTTGTCAAACCTTCTACATGTCTTTTTCCTTTGCATTTAACCTTAAGGCTACCTTAGGCCAATTCTCAATTATTGCAATTTTCTTTGGACTTAATAATTCCTTATTTATTCTTTCTAGATATGAAACATTACCAAAAATAACATGCTATATTTTAACATATATAATTCCTACACAACAAATAAATTTAATGCATATTTATATTGTTTACATATGACCACTCACAAAATTTCTAATTCTACTTTTTATTATAATTTTGAACTTAAATTGGTTTTAAAAATTATTGAAAAAATTTCTATTTATGTATTGGATTGTACTGCATGATTTATCATTTTGATACAAAAAAAAATATAGGATTATAAATTGGAGCCCATTTGTAATGGTGAAATTTACATACCCTTGCCAATTCCCATTTAGTTTTGGACCTCTTTTGAGAGAATATCTTAATGCAATTACATATAAACAAATGAAGAAATCTTGTGTGAAGTTGGGCTCATTCCCTCATTCGTCACCCATTACCATTTACACATTTTGTCACATATATTTGACCATATCTTGTCCATATTCATACATTTTCCATACATTTGACAATTACAGTCACCCTTGCACCCATTCCCATACATGTGTTCCTCACCTTGATTTTAGCACCTCCTTGTCTCAAGTCAATCTTGTATTGTACAAAAGTGATCTTGAACCACACAAAAATTGAAAATCAAAATGCAAAAACTTAAATTCAAAATTTTCCAACTCTTACCTATTTCATTCTTGTTATGAGATGACTTAATACACATTTCATGTGATTATTTCTATGTTTTGGTACATATAAAGGTATTTAATGTGCATTCATTTATCATCTAAAAATCATTGAAAATCCTACACATTATAAGAAATATCATTCTATGAACACTTCAATTTGGAGCACTAAAAGGAATCTAAATTCTACATCAAATCATTTTAGAGCATTTTGCATGAGCAAAGAGTGTTCTCTAATCTCTTTAATCATTTCCATAAAACATAAAATTGGTTTAATCAAGGGGTTTGACCTAGAAGAACACAATCCTCGTGATTCAATGATTTTTACAAGGTATTTTATAATAATTCTTATCCTTGAATGTCAACAAAGAGTAGAGAATTTAGAAAATAAAAAAATCACCACAGTGATCCCTCAAATTCTCTCAATCTCCTCATGAATCTTGTGAGAATATCTAAATTCACTATTTAAAAAAATAAATTAGCATTCAATTAGCATAAATAAATTCCCTCGGTTGAATATTGCTATCTTCCATGTTCATGATGTTACTGAAAATAAATAAGATGATAATGGTAATGATGTTTGAGAACTTCCCATGGACACTTCAGATACATGAATTAAATCAAATGATTGGGACCCTACTCTTCCTAGTCTTCTTACTCTAACTGTTACCACGTACTTTTGTTATGTTGTTTTGTTTCGGATACTCCATTTAGACTTTTGAAATATATGACTATTTCTATCCATTTTTATTTTTTTTGTGTTTTTATAAATATATGTAACATAATATAAAAAACTAACATTAAAAAAAAATCCCCTACATATAAATGTCGTTTGACACTGCAAACTTTCAGCCGCTTTCTTTACCAACTAAAACTTTCACGTTAAAGTGACAGCTCTGAAAAAGTTCAATTCATACCTCTCCGACAGCGAAAACTTCGAATGAAATGACCGCCATTGACAGAAAAAGTTGCAGTGGGCAATGAAATCACACTTCACAGTTGCAATGGGCAATGAAAACTTCTCTTTTTTTTTATCACAAGAAAATAAACTACTCAACATGGAAATAGGCAAGTTGCAAGTCAGCATAAAAATAGGACAACAAGAAATCTTAGCCTTAAAACAGGAGTTAAAGCATATCAGCAATGACAGTATTCCTAAAGTGGCAGAGGTGGATGGCAATTCTCACTTACAAGAATTTCATGCAACAATGGAAAACATGGAAGCTAAAGAAGCTAAGTTAAAGGAACAATTAGATGAGGTAAAATCATGGGCCCAAGTGGCACAAGGGCCAACAACAAATCAAAAAGAACTCATAGAGAAACAGGTTAAACAACATATATGGGAGGAGAGAAACCGTCATGATAAGGCAACAAACTTAATAATAAAGGGGCTGAAAGATCATGGGGAAGGAGAACATACTGATAAGTTAATAAAAGACTTTCTAGCAAACAAGTTGGAGTGGACAGGGCATATCTACAAAGCTAGCATAATTGGTAGAGTGTTGCAGGATGGCAAAAATAGGAATATAAGGGTAACATTGAAGAATATGGAAGACAAGCACAAAATCCTAAGGAACAGAAGGTTTCTTAAAGGTACACAATTCTACATAGATGATGATCTAACTTTAGCACAACTAGAAGAAAGAAGAAATGGGATAAAGTTGTAGCAGCAAGAAGTGCAGGTAATGAAGCATGGTTGTATAGGGGAAAAGCCCAAATCAGTAATAAAATGGCACATGGCAAATAGGAAGGCAGGCCCCCCCAGGAACACCTCTCAATAGTAAGCTAGAATTGTAGAGGCTACCCTTGGAGGAGAGGTATTGGTTTAGGGCCCATAGCAGAGGGGAAGGACTTAATTGTCCTCATTGAAACACATGAGCATGATGGTTGTAAGATCCCAATTTTTGAAGGTTACTTAAAGGTTTCAGTTTGGAACGAATTAACAGAAAGTGGTAAAGGACATGGGGGAGTGGCGGTTTTGATTAAAAAATCATGGGAAAGAACCATGCAAGTGGAAAAAGAAGACCCAAATAACCAATACATATGGCTGAAAATAAAGATCAAAGAGTTCACAATTTATCTTGCAGCCTGCTACTTTGCTCCACATGGCTCAAAATTTTATAAGAAAATGAAACTAGATAAGGAGGATCCTTACGCAGCTCTAAAAAATGACATTTCAACATATAATAATATAGGAGAAATTATCCTAATTGGAGACTTTAACGCAAGGACTGCAAATAATCAAACTCTTTATCTTAGAAAGGAAGAGGGAATAAGAGACAACCCCCTATGGTTAGAAGAAGTAGAGAACCAAAAGTGGGAAAGAAATTCTCAAGACATAAAAGGAGGCATCACTCAGTATGGAGCAGATTTGTTAGGGATATGCAGCGTGTATGGTTTGGTTATATGCAATGGGATAAATGGTTGGCCGAGTTCAGGGAACATTACCTGTCACACTTACAATGGGCAAAGCGTGGTGGACTATCTTATTTGTTGAAAGAACCTTATGGCAAGGTTGGTTGAGGTGGAGGTGAGGGAGTGTCCCATAGAAATGAAATCAGATCACAACCCCATTTATGAAAAAATCAACATGCAACAAGACACTAATTATCAAGCTAGGTTGCAACCAAATCAAAAGGAGTCTTTTCATGGAACAATCCTCTTGACACAGGAAAATCAGGAAATTTTTCGAACAAATCTTGAAAAACAGATACAAGAGGTGGGTGGTACTGAGATGACCAATCTAAATAGAAAAACAATATGCAGCAATAGTCTAACTTCAATAATCCTCAAAGCTCTTAGTTCATGCAAAAGATCTAAACCTAAGAAAGGCAACAAAAATAGTTTTCCAGCGAATTCGTGGTATGACGAAGAATGCAAGGCAGCGAAAAGAATAGCTAAATTTGAGAGAAATAAAAAGGAGTATGAAAAACTTGTGAGACTGAAAAAAGAGGCTTACATGCAAACAAGACGGAAATAGCTGATTTCCATGGGTAGGCACAATCCGAGAGGGTTTTGAAAAGAATTACAACAAAAAAACACTGTTAAAGAAAACAATATCACAGACCCACAATGGTTGGAATATGCAAAATTATTAAATGAGAGGGTGCAAGATAAAGATGTTCCTCCTATGATTAATTCAAGAGCTAAACTCTTCTCCACAAGAGACATCAAGGAAGGAGTTAAAAGACTTGCGATGGGCAAAGCTCGTGACATAGAGGGCTTACAATCGAAATATTTAAAATGGGGTGTGGATGCCTTCACACCACACATCAAAGGAATATTCAATAGGGTTATTCAATATGGGTTTCCAACAAATTGGACAACTAGTGTCGTCACCCCCCTAGGTACACAAAAGTGGAGATATCAACAACCCCTCAAATTACCGCACTATAATGATTAACCCTCTCTTCAGGAAATTCTTTGGGAGCATGGTTGAGTGTCAGATTAGTAGCTGAACAGAAAAAAAGGGAAAAAGAGCAAAGGGTCAAGCGGGCTTTAGACCAAAGTACTCTACCATTGATCATTGCATTACACTTAGGTACTTGATTGAGAAAGTTTGGGATAAACAAGGCGGTGAGGTCTTTTGTTGCTTCGTAGACTTCAAAAAAGTGTTTGACACAGTCCCTAGAAACAAGTTATGGGCTAGAATGGAAGAGTTGGGAATTCCTAAAAAGCACAGGACTGTTGTTCATAGGTTATACGAGTAGGTTCAAGCTAAAATCAAAACTAAACAGGGAATGTCAGAATGTTTTGGAAGTGATATTGGCATCAAACAGGGCTACCCTCTCTCACCTACATTATTTGGGTTGTATATTGACAAATTAGAGGAATGGTTAGATAATTTTGGTGGGGGAGGAGTTGAGTTGACCAATTATGTAATAAAATTGTTGCTTTATGTTGATGATCTTATTCTAATGGCAAAAACAACACATGATTTGAAGGATCACTTGAAAGCTTTTGAGTTATTTTGTCAAGAGATGGGGATGCAGGTGAACACCAGCAAAACTAAGATTATGATATTTACCTTGAAAAGAAAGAAGGAAGCTATAGATTTTGTCTTCGAAGACAGTCCCTTGCAAGTGGTTAGTGACTATAAGTACCTTGGCCTTGATTTTCACTATAGGCTTAGTTGAGAGACATGTAGAGCAAAAAGGATACAAGGTGGATGGAAAGCTTTATACTCTTTGCAAAATAGATGTAGGAGTGTTGAATTATGGGACTGAAAAACTAAGAAAACTCTCTTTGGATTGTTAGTGGTGCCGGTGGTTCTCTATGGGTGCAAAGTCTGGGGTGGCAATACTTCAGCAATGAAGTGGAGGCAAATTGAAAGACTGCAAAAACATTTAATCACAAATAGTCTCAAAATAAAATCGTTTGTTCCTTATGAGATTGTCCTAGTTGAGGCTGATGCCTTACCTATGGAGACTTCGGCTATGATTCGTTTACTAGGTTATTTAAAGAGGCTTGAGAACATGGAGGTGTCCTGTTGACCCAAAATGGTAGCAGCAGATAAATTAAATAGAAGGAAGAGCACGTGGATGAAGCAAAATATCAAGTGGTTGAGGAAGTGGGGTATCAACATAGATAATTGCCCAAATAACATTAAGGCAATCAAAATGTATGTGCAACAAAAAGTTAAAGAACACATGTGAGCTAGGGAGTTATCAAGGAAAAGGGAGTATTACATCAAGCACTTTAATCCTTCATATAATCATACTCAAAAAACATATATAGATGCGGAAATAAAATAGAAAGCAAAAATGTTAATAGCCCAGTTAAGAATTAGTTCGCACCAGTTGAGATGTGAAACCGAGAGATGGACGACACCTAAAGAAGATTGGGCTGATAGGATATGCAAGTTTTGTTCGTTAAGGCTTATAGAGACAGAGTGGCATTTCATCGTGGAATGCCCAGCCTACATGGATATTCGGATCAATTATATCGAGATTTTAAATATGGACATTTTATACAACTTATTCGAGGAAGAGAGAATATCGAAAAGTGCTAATTACTTGATAAAAATTCATAGTAGAAAATCCAAAATGTAGAAGGAAAGGGAGATCAAGTAATTGCTGGTTTCTTTTTGATGTTCCGTTTTGCTGCTGATCCGTAGATCCCATAGACTGTTTGACCTCGTGAACGTTCTTAAGATTCTTCATTCAGTAAAAGAGAAAGAGATTTTTCTTAATTCTAATCTTTAAGGAGAATTAACAAATCGAAATCCATAATACAAGCAATCTTGTCATGTGGCAGGTTTGCTCCAATTTTCTTGTCATTCTGGATTATCTGCAAATACATTGAATCCCTGTTATGGTAAAGACCGACACATTGGGACACAATTAGAAATGGACGACTTACGCCACCGGTATTGGCTAAAAATCAACCGGCCAGGCGGAAAAGGAATCAGATTTATGAAATGTCGTTTTCTAACTTTTCCAGCGCGTCATCGTCCAAATTTGAAATACTGCTCAATGTCCACATCCGACAAAGATAACGAGATCTTGGGAACCAATTAAAAGGAAAGTGGGAGAATCTGATTGTATTCTGAATATCCTGCCATTTTTTAATTAGAGATGTAATAATTTCACTGTTCATTTGAATCAATAAGACCATTTTGAACAGATAAATGTATGGAAATTTGTTCAGGAGCGGTTATCTGTTAGAATTCTTTTGTTTTTTTTCGAGGGTTTGTTTTCAATTTAAACTCTTTTTCCGTCTTATTTGTACAGGTGGAATAAGGTGCTTTTGGTCTGTGCTTATCCAGTATTTTGGATGTATATATAATTATTTAAGTTTAATATACTGTATTGAATCTAAGATACCTAGATGATGCGGTGATTTTAGGGGTGATCAATATTTTAAGAGGAAAAAATTTGGTCAAAAATATATTTATTGTGAGTAAAATGATTTTTTTTTTTTTAGTCAATCGAATTAAGTCTTCCATCCCTCGTCCTTCTGTATTATGGGGATAAAAAAGGAGACTAGACCTTGTGATCTCAATGCTTTAGCCAATCGAACTAGGCCCTCTGCCCCAAGTAAATGTTAAAATAAATATAATTTAGAATATGTATTTTTAAATTGATTAAAACTTGGAGACATTAATAAGAAAACTTTATTTTATATTTATATGTTTAAATTCATTTTTTGTTTATAAATCAAATTAAAAATAATAGAGATGTGGTATTTAAACTTTAACAACTTAAAGTTACATATCTAGAACATGTATGTACATGTTTAAGTAAAATAAATGCTAACATCATTATTAAAGCTCCACTCAAAAGTAGATCATAATTGATATTACTCTTTTTCTAATTGAGATTCACACGTTTTCTCTCATTTTATAAGATTGTTCAACAATCAATTAAAAGATTAAAATTGTGTGAAAGTAAAAGTTCAATAAGGTTGTTCAACAATCAAGTAAAAGATTAAAAAATTATGGGAAAGAAAAAGTTCTAAACAAGCACATAGATAAAATCAATATTATATGGCTGAATTCTATAAAAAAAAGAAGTTGTTATATAAGAACAAAAGTCAATGGAAAATGATGAAATCTTATTAACTAACAAAGGACAACTCCAAGTTAACTCAAATGTGAGATAGATAGATGAAAAGTTCCAAAGAAAAGCTATCAATGAAAGTGTGTATTTTAAGACAATATTTTTAAAACTATACATTAAAATTAACCAAATTTTGTTAACTAAAATTTCTAATAGATGAGTAAAACTTGGAAAACAAAATTGAATAAAAATTCTAGCGAAGAAATCCAATTACACATGTAAACATGTGCAAAAGCACTATATAGGGACATATATAAAATGGAAAACTAAAATGTTAAAAGCATAATTAAGAACTAGCTCACACCATCTTAGGTGTGAAATAGGGAGGTGGAAAACATCCAAATAGGAGTTGTCTAATAGAGTTTGTCGTCTCTACAAATCAAGATCAGAGAAAACATAATGACATTACATTATAGAGTGTATGACATACGAAGACATATGAATCAATTATTTATTTATTTTTATTAGACTGCATGAATCGAGTAGCACCACCCCTTATAAACTGCAGTGCGCCTGGTAAACTTTTTAATGTGACCTACGACGTTGGCACGACACGCCCTCTGGTACCACGGGGGTGGGAGAGACTAGACCTCATGACCAACCTCCTGCAACAGGAAAGATTTAGCCAACCGAGCTAGGGCCCCAACCCAACATATGAATCAATTATGCTAATACTCTAAAACCGGAATTAGTTTTGTTCAAGGAGAAACAAATAGCAAAAAATAGCATATTACTTTATCAAAATCTATCACAAAAGAACCATGATTAGCAAAGAAATAACAAATCCAAAAATAACAATTATGATTTGTCGATTGAAAATGAAATCCTTTTATAGTCCACCATATTGACTGATCTATTTTTGGGGCTACATAAGACTTATAGTATATGAGACTACCCCATACTCTCAATATACAAGAAGTGTCTAATTGTAGATCTATTACAAGACTTACATGCCCTCTTGCTATAAGATAGGAATTTGTGACCTCTCTTTCAAAAGTACAAATTCAGCATTTAATTGTAGATCTATTACAAGATGTGCATGCTCTCTTGCTATAAAATAGGAATTTGTGACCTCTCTTTCAAGAGTATAAATTCTCCACCATTAAATCCATCACAAAAGATCTGATCTCAATATCAAAAATATTTTGGAGGAGGACAATTTGAATGAGTTATTTGAAGAGACAAGATTCCACAAAACGACAAGTTTCTTGATCAAAATACATCATCGAAAGGAACTTGAAAGTGTGTTAAATATTGTTGATCCCTTAACCCACTTGATCTCGTGAACGTCATTAAAATTCCTTCATTCATTCATTCAATAAGATTGCTTTGAACTCACTTAACCCCAATGTTGGATGGATATCTATCCGAGTCCATGGATCATGCTTTCTTATCATTTCATCTAGGCATCAATCTGTGAGCTTCCTCACCCATCCTGAAAGCAACACAGGTGTGGGCATGGGCAGCACGCAGTTACACAGTGATTTACTACCTAGCTGTTTCTGTCCCCTGGCCTTTACAAATTCATTAATCCCCTCCGTACGAATTATCGAGTGGGCGTTCTTATCCACTTGAAACATATTTTATCTATTGAGGTCCAGCCTAGCCTGCACGTCGCTATCACAGCTGACGCGTCGTGTCACTTGAACTTATCCACATTACTAAATCAATACTCACAAAGCATGCCCAGAGGTCGGGACTCTTATCTATAACAAGAACCTCGCAACTCATTGGCCACATTCTTTTTCCGACATTTCTTCTTACAATCCCTTCCAAAAAAACACATCCTCTGTTCAATCTTTTCAATATGGGCTCTGTGAGATTTTCAGTTTCTTCCAATGCTTTAGCTTCAATAGCCTCCGGTTCCATGGATTTAAACGGCAGCAAGCAGAGAGTCGCTAGAAATGTTAGATGCAAGCCTTTATTTAAGGTAATAAGCGCTGCAACAGCTCAGGTTTCAGGGGCCGAACCCCTGGCGGCCGCAGCAGGTCGCCACATAAAGAAATCTAAGACTCTGTACGAAGTTTTGGGGCTTAGCCAGGGGGCTAGTCCGCAGGATGTTAAGACCGCTTATAGAAAATTGGCGCGGCAATTTCACCCCGACGCCGCGGCTTCTTCTCAGGCAAAGAGCATAAGCACTGAAATGTTTCTACTGATTCAGAACGCTTACGCCATTCTGTCCAAGCCAGAGGAGCGGGCTCAATATGACCGCCAGCTGCTAGTCCAGCAGAGGCAGAGTTGGAGTAGAGGGTTTAGGAGGGCGGCTTACGAGAAGCCGGCCGGTCATGTGGGCCGGAACTGGGAGACGGATCAGTGCTGGTGACCGTTGCGGTCTCCGGACTGTAACTGTCATGAATATGTAAATATGTTTGGTTTCTTTGTTCTCTTAACTACCTGTCTATATAATATTTTTTTGGGTATATTTTGTGTGCTGCATAAAATGTTTTTAATTTGTTTTGCAAGGTGGTATTCTCCAAGGAAATATTTGGATTCCAATGACCCAAACTTTCAATCAATGGAGGATTATAAGTTTTTGGGTGTTCTTAGATTTATATATTTTTTGAAAAGATTAAATCAATGTGAGATTAATTATTTTAAAGAATCAAGTCATCTAAACAACGTGGGATTAAGTATAGGAATGAAGTTATGATAATTTAGGGATAAAGTTATGATATTTTTTTATTTTTTTAGGCATATTTAAATTTGATGGACATATGATAATTTTTTATATTTTAGATATATTTTAATCTGAAGGAAAAAAAATATATTTTTTCAATTTTTTTGAAAAAAAATAAAGGGATTCTCACTAAGTGAATGTTGATGATTTTTTAGAATTTTTTAGATTTTTTTTTTATTAATATTCATTTAAGAATCAAATCTAATCTCTTTAATATAGGTTTAAAAAAAAAAAAAGATTTTTTTGGATGATATTTTAATATTGATGGGGGAGCCACATCTAATTCTCTTGATATAGACAAAAAATAAATAAATTTTTAGATCTTTTTTATTTTTTTAAATATTGATAGGAGAGCCATGTCTAATCTTCTTGATATAGATGAAAATAAAGGTTGATTAATTATTTCAATCAAACAAAGTATTTTAGTCAAAATTGATGAAAATAAACGAGTTCCTAGAAAGATCGTTTTTTATTTTTTAATATTGATGGGAGAGCCACTTCTAATTCTCTTGATATAGACTAATCTTCTTGATATAGATGAAAATAAAGGTTGATTAATTATTTTGATCAAACAAAGTATTTTAGTCAAAATTGATGAAAATAAACGAGTTCCTAGAAAGATTGTTTTTTATTTTTTAATATTGATGGGAGAGCCACTTCTAATTCTCTTGATATAGACTAATCCTCTTGATATAGAAGGTTGATTAATTATTTTGATCAAACAAAGTATTTTAATCAAAATTGATGAAAATAAACGAGTTCCTAGAAAGATCGTTTTTTATTTTTTAATATTGATGGGAGAGCCACTTCTAATTCTCTTGATATAGATGAAAATATAGGTTGATTAATTATTTTGATATATACAAAAAAAATGGCATCTCTTTCTTGATATACATAAAAATAAATGACTTTTTATTTATTTTTGGTTAATATTCATCTAAGAATCACATCTAATCTCTTTGATATAGGCAAAAAATAAATAAAGGTCTTTTTTGGATGATATTTTAATATTGATGGGGAGTCACATCTAATCCTCTTGATATAGACGAAAAAATAAATGAATTTTTAGATTTTTTGGTATTTTTAATATTCATAGGAGAGCTACGTCTAATCCTCTTTATATAGATGAAAATAAAGGTTGATTAATTATTTTTATAAAACAAAGTATTTTAGTCAAAATTGATGAAAATAAACGAGTTCCTAGAAAGATCATTTTATTTTTTTAATATTGATGGGAGAGCCACTTCTAATTCTCTTGATATAGACGAAAATATAGGCTGATTAATTATTTTGATCAAATGAAAGTATTTTAATAAAAATTGATGAAAATAAATGAGTTTCTAGAAAGATCATTTTGATTTTTTGAATATTGATGAGAGTGCCACTTCTATTTCCCTTGACATAGACGAAAATAAAGGTTGATTAATTATTTTGATCACATGAGAGTATTTGGTCGAAATTGATGAAATAAAGGAGTTCCTAGAAAGATCCTTTAGGATTTTTTATTATTGATGGGAGAGCCACTTCTATTCCCCTTTGACATAGACGAAAATAAAGGTCAATTAATTACTTCGATCACATGAAAGTATTTTAGTCATAATTGATGAAAATAAAAGAGTTCCTAGAAAGATCCTTTCGGATTTTCAATTATTGATGGGATAGCCACTTCTATTCCCCTTGACATAGACAAAAATAAAGGCGCATTAATTATTTTGATCACATGCGAGTATTTTAATCAAAACTGATGAAAATAATGAGTTATTAGAAAGATCTTTTTGGATTTTTAATTATTGATGGGAGTCACTTTTTCTCGACATAGACAAAAATAAAGATTGAATAATTATTTTGATCACATGATAGTATTTTAGTCAAAATTGATAAAAATAAATGAGTTCTTAGAAAGATCCTTTTAGACTTTTGAATATTGATGGGAGAGCCACTTCTATTTCCCTTAACATATACGAAAATAAAGGTTGATTAATTATTTTTATCACATTTTAGTCATAATTGATGAAAATAAATAAGTTCCTAGAAATATCCTTCTCGATTTTTTATTGTTGATGGGAGAGCCACTTGTATTCCTTCGGCATAGACAAAAATAAAAGTTAATTAATTATTTTGATCAAATGGAAGTATTTTAGTCAAAATTGATAAAAGTAAATGACTTTATAGAAATAACCTTTTGGACTATTGATGTGAGAGCCACTTCCATTTCCCTTGACATATACCAAAATAAAAGTTGATTAATTTGAGAGTATTTTTGTCAAAATTCATGAAAATAAATGAGTTTCTCAAATGGATTTTTCAATATTGATGCGAAAGCCACTTTTATTCCACTTGAGTAGACAAAAATAAAGGTTGATTAATTACTTTGATCACATGAGAGTATTTTAGTCAAAATTGATGAATATAAATGAGTTCCTAGAAAGATTTTTTTGGATTTTTCAATATTGATGTGAGAGCCACTTCTATTCCCCTTGATATAGACCAAAATAAAGGTTGATTAATTATTTTGATCACATGAGAGTTTTTTTTTTAAATAAATGAATGTGGAATTAATTATTTAAAAGGAATTAAATCATCTAAATAATGTGGAATTAAGTATATGGACAAAATTATAACAATCTTTTATATTTTTAGATATATTCAATTTAATGGGAAGGACTATTGTTAGAAATTCTTAAAAAATATTTTTTGAATCAAAAGAGAAGAGGAGATGTTCACCAAGTAAACATTGATGGGAGAGCACTCTCTATTATATGACAATGTCCTCTTGACGAGGACATTCACCAAGTAAACATTGATGGGAGAGCACTGTCTATTATGACATTGTCTTCTTGACATAGATGAAAATAAACGAGTTCCTAGAAAGATTCTTTTGAATTTTTTAATGTTGATGGGAGGGCCACTTCTATTGTGACATTAGTGATAGATGAAAATAAAGGTTGGCTTAATTACTTCGTACATAAGAATATTTTAATCAAAATTAATTTTAAAAAGAATATTTTTTAGATTTATTAATTTAAAGGGAAATACATTCTTAAAAGTCTAGAGAAAGAACTCTTTGAATTTTTAATATAATTAGGAAAGTTACTTCTACTATGAAATAAATTTCTTGATATAAATAAAAAATTAAATTATTTTTATGACAAAAATAATTAAAATTAACATTTTTTTAACTTGTCTAACTTGAAGAGAAAAGCAATTTTTAGAAATTTATAAAAGGCATTCTTAAATTTTTAAGAGCCACTTCTATTTTACATAACTTGTTAACATAAATAAATAAAAAATAAAAAAATTCACCTAAATGATAAAGATCACAAACTCTAAATTGTAAGCACCCATAAAAAACAAAACTATAAAAGAATTACATAATTATTTAAATAAAAAAATTCTAAATATTATAAACATATCAGTATTATTATTTTTTGTTTTAAGTTAAAAAAATATTTCTTAAATTTTTACTTAATTTTATGTATTCTTAATTATTAGTTTTTATTGAAATTTTCTATGTTTATAGATTTGAAGTTTGAAAATTTGTTATTCTATAGTGGATTAATTGAATAATTATCAATTGACACTTATATTTTATTATATTAAAATTGAAAATTAATGTGATGATTTAATAATAAAATAAAGATATTTAATTAGACTTCATGTAGATTTTGATTGTGTTAAGTGTCACAAATTGAATATTTAATGTATCAAAAGTCAAGGTTTTGTGGATCTCTTATAGAATTGAAATTTTGATTAGACGATTATACCTAATAATAAAGTTTATAAAGTTGTGCAGAGTTTTTAGATAGGTAGGTAGATTCTCCCTTGATCAAACCCCTAAGCCAAGACATAATATGCTCACATTATGTGTCAGTAGTGACTGAGCCAAGGCTCGATCATTATGAAGCCATAATGTGAGCATGTTATGTCTTGCATTGAATTTTTTCTCTTTTTTTCTTTCTCTTTCTCTTTCTCTTTCTCTTTATTGTTCAACAAAACCATATACATGAAATAAACATTTAGATATGAACATTTACTTTCTTATACTTTAAGTTATATTTCATGTAAACAGTTTCAAGATGTTTGAGAGTGGGTTCAAATCTCTAGGAGTTATAAAGAAAATTCTAGTTTTTGGAAGGTCTTATAATTTTTTAGACTTAGTCAAAATTCAATAATCAACATGTCAAATTTCAATAATCAAGAGGTCATTTTTTTGTAATTAACAACTTGTATCATATCTATCTATCTCACTTATTGTTTATCCCTTACACTCTAGACCCCTCTCTCTCACTATCTCCATCCTTTTATCTAACTCTCTCTCCCTTGAGCTCGAGAACTATCTCTCCACCTATCCATCCTTCTCTCTTTGTCTCCCTCTTTCTCTTTGTCTCTCCTTCCCTCTCTCTCTCTCTCACCTTTGTCCCTCGCTACCTCTCCCTCCCTCCTTCCCTCCCTCTCTCTCTACTTCTCTTTATCTCTCCTCTCCCTCCCTCTACCTACCCCTATCTCTACCTCTCCCTCCCTCCCCCTTCTTTCTATCTCTCATATCCATCTCTCTCCCTCCCTTTCTCTCTATCTTTGCCTCCCTCCCCCTCTTTCTTTGTCACTCTCTCCTTCCCTCTCTACTTCTCTCTATCTCACCATTCTCTCTCTCTACCACTCCCTCCCTCTCATCTCTCTCCCACCCTCCCTCCTTCCTTCGCTCTATCTCTCCTTGCCTATTTCTCTCTCACACCCTCCCTCCCTCCTTCCCTCTATACTTCTCTTTATCTCTCTTCTCCCTACCTCTCTCTCTAGTAGATAGGGAGAGAGAGGTGAGATAGAAAGATAAAGAGAGAGAGAATGGTGAGACAGATATTAGAAAGGGAAGGGGGAAAAGAGGGAGAGTTAGGGACAGAGAGAGAGGGGTGAGATAGAGAGTAGAGAAGGAAGGAGAGAGAGGGGAGAGGAGGGAGGGAGATAGAGGTAAGATAGATAGGAGTAGAGAGGGAACTTGGAGAGAGAGGGGTGAGGAGGAAGGTTGAGAGAGAGAGGGGTGAGGAGGAAGATTGAGAGAGAGAGGCGTAGAGATGGAGAGAGAGAGGGGGGGAAGGGAGAGAGAGAGAGGGATGAGGGAGGGAGAAGTAGGGAGGGGGGGAGAGGTGTGTGTGTGTGTGAGAGAGAGAGAGAAGGGGGGGAGGAGGAAGGGAGATAGATAGTAGAGAGGGAAGGGGAGAGAGAGATGTAAAGAGGGAGGGAGGGAGATAAAGAGTAGAGAGGGAAGGAGAGAGAGAGATGGGGAAGGGGAAGGGAGACAAGAAGAGGGAGAATGATGGATAGATAGAGAGGTAGTTCTTGAGCTCAAGGGAGAGAGGGTCAGATAAAGGGATGAAGATAGTGAGGGAGAGAGGTCTAGAGAAGAAGGGGTAAATAATGAGTGAGATAGAGAGAAAGAGAGAGATGATACAAGTTGCTAATTATTGAAATTTGACCACTCGATTTTTGAGATTTGACTAAGTATAAAAATTATAAGATCTTCCAAAAACTAGAATTTTCATTATAACTCCTAGACATTCGAAACCACTCTCAAACATCATGAAACTATATACATGAAATATAACTTAAAGTATAAGAAATTAAATGTCTATATACATTAAATGTTGATTTCATGTATATAGTTTCGCTAAATGACAAGGAGAAAGAGAAAAAAATCAATGCAAGACAACATTTTGTGAAAGCATTCAAATAACATGAGTGTGTTATAACACGCTCGCATTTTTGTTTGCTTTGGAAATCTCCAAGATGTTAGCTTGGATTTGCCTTGGGCTTCCAACCCAAAGGCTTGGATTGAATTTCCAACTACCAAAGACGTGTTTTTGCAAATTATGAAAAATTTGAAATAATCTTGAGTGTGCTCCCCATCAGGTTTGCACGTGTTTCAATGTCAAGTCAAAAAACACCATGGTAATTTTAAGCTCTCTCTTACCTATCTAACCATGTAATTTTTTTCACATTTTGAATATGTTAAAGTTTTCATCTTTAATTTATTTTGTTGGTGTATCAATTTTTTGTCAAAAACCAATGTTTGGTATTTTTCACTTTATTTTTTAACCATTAATTGAAATTTCAAATAAATTACATTTTTGGAAACTAGAATCCATTCTACACATTAAAAAAATATATTTTTGATGAGTTTTCAAAAAAATTAAGGAGGTCATGCTCAAATTTCTATTTATTAAGATGTGTCCACTTTGAAAATTAGTAAAAAACCATATATTCATTATAAAATAGCACAAAATCAAGGATAAACTACATGGTGTTAGCTAATCTCTCTCTTTCCTTCCCTCTCTAATTCTCTCTATCGCATTTCTCTCTCCCCATCTTCATCCCTCCTTCCCTCTCTACTTCTCTCTATCCCCCTTCCTCCCTCCTTCCCTCTCTCTCTCTCCCTACTCTCTCTATCACACCTCTCTCTAACTCTCCCTCCCTCTCTCTCTAATTCTCTCTATCTTACTTATCTCCCCCTCTCTCCCTTCTTCCCTACCTCCTTCCCCCCCTCTCTCTCTCTCTCACACACACACACACACTTTTCTCCCTCCCTAACTCCCTCCTTCCCTCCCTACTTCTCTCTATCTCTCCTCTCCCCCCATTCTTTCTATCTCTCCTCTCCATCTCTCTACCTCTCCCTCCCTCCCCCTTCTCTCTATCTCTCCTCTCTCTCACACACACATCTATCTCCCTCCCCACCTCTCCTTCCCTCTCTACTTATCTCTATCTCTCCTCTCTCTCTCACTCACTCACACAGAAACACACACGCCTTTGTCTCCCTCCTTACCTCTCCCTCCCTACATCCTTCCCTCTCTACTTCTCTTTATCTCTCCTCTACCTACCCCTCTCTCTACCTCTCCCTCCCTCCACCTTCTTTCTATCTCTCCTCTCCATCTCTCTACCTACTTCTCCCTCCCTCCCTCTCCCTCTCTTTCTTTGTCACCCTCTCCTTCCCTCTCTACTTCTCTCTATCTCACCATTGTCTCTCCCTCTCTCTTTGTAACTCCCTCCTCTCTATCTACCACTCCCTCCCCTTTCTCTCTTCCACCCTCCCTCTCTCTCTACTCTCTATTTGACCTATCCCTCCCTCCCCCTCTCTCTCTCTTTGTCTTTGTCTATCTCTCTCCTTCCCTCTTTCTCTCTCTCTCACACCCTCCCTCCCTACTTCCCTCTCTACTTCTCTTTATCTCTCCTCTCCATCCCTCTACCTACCTCTCTCTCTCTAGTAGATAGGGAAGGAGAGAAGGGGAGAGAGATACTAATAGAGAGAGAAGTAGGGAGGGATAATTAAATCATATTAAAGAACTTGGTTATTTGTAATTTCTTGGTTTCAGTAGTTCTTTATGTTAGCTTGCTAGTAAAACATTAGGATAGATAATTGAAAATAATTTTCCTCATTAAAAACAAGCAAGTTGTCTATTATGTATTCATAGTATCTATACAATAAATGAAAAATAATTTTGATCTATTTGTTTTAATTTTGCATCATGATCAAAATCATTCTCCTCATTATAATTGTGATCCATCACATCGATAATATATCATAATTAGCTAAATTTTAAGCATTGTAAGATTGAGACAAAGACTTCTTTTGAAAGGAAGAGTAGGATAGCATTGAGACTTTGGCATACAATCAACACACAAACCCTAAATGGATAAAAATAATGAAATAAGAGAAAGGGTATTGAAATAAATATTAGAAAATCATAGTCACACATTTGAAAATCTGGAAGGAAAAAAAAAAAGGCCCTAAGTTTAAGACATATTGGGTGTAGGATTGACTAACTTCACCACTTTATGTAAGGGAAATAACACACATCACATACATATCTTAGGCAAATTACTTATATCACAATGAATGAATAATTTAATGTAGGATAAAGTATTGGGGGTTAATAATGCTACTAAATTAAATGCATAAAATTTAAATAAATAAAATAACAATACTTAGCTCAAAACTTGATAAAGATTCCTTTGTGACAAATGTCATCAACTGATTTGCCAATGTCCTCAAAATGATTAAATGAACTCCTCTATGCCAATAAACTTCTTGTTAGATATTTTGATTTGGTTATGTGCCTATGGAACAAATCTTCACATTTGTAGATTTAAACTTCATGCAAAAATGATCTTCGTAGAAAGTAATGCTCAAACCATGTTTGCCTCGATGTCTATATGGGGGCAATGTCAATAGACACCATTGAGGAGCTTTCTTGGCTAGGATTATTCTCCTTAAGTCAAATCCTTGTTACAAATTCAATGATTTGGCACAAACAATGAAGGCAACAAGCAAACATGTAGCGATACCTAAGATGTTTATGTAAGTTGATGATGGAATATTGATGCTCTACTACACTCTATATGTGATGATGCAATGTGGATGTGATATTTCAAATGGATTCTCAATGTTTTGAAATGAATTAGGAATTTTCCTCAAACACAATACCCTTGCACACAAGTTAACAAATTTACGTTCAAGTCGAAACACAATAATTAGTTAAAAGAGTTGACTTGGACCTAAATACTGATTTGAAATTTACTTCTAAATCATTTCCACATCTAAAAATTCGACTTGAAAAAATGTAATGATAAACTAAGAATTAAGATCAATCCTTGAAAATATATACATAAAATTAAAATTGTATTATTTATTGAATTATGAGATATTGAAAATGTATACACATTAACACATATCATTTATACAACTACTCGATACATAAAAACAATTGAATCGAACTGAACACAACACAAATAAAAAATACAGAATATACAAAACACCATTATACACAATTATTTGATTTCACTCTTATATGAAAAAGACGTAAAATACTAAGCAGACTTGAACAAACTTTTCTAAAAACCTCTGAAATTTCTTTGTTGAATGCTTAGAATCTAAGAATATAAATACTTGAAAGTGAGGTGAAAGCAACACGAGGTGACAGGGAAGATGGGAGTGACCCACCAGAACACTGTTTCTTCTGCTGGTGAGGATTTCTGTGTGAGTTTGGGCCCATGTTATTTTGCACCTTTTCATTCCGACATAATATGTCACTGTATCCACGTACATAACACTGCACAACAAAGCAAAAACCAGAACAACTTAAAACGACAGATCCCATTGTAATGCGCCAACAGAACACCAATCCTGGGCCTTCTTAAAACCGCTTCCCAGCACAAGTATTGTGCAGTTGTGGCCAAACAACTGGCAAAATCCAACGCTCTAACAATAAATCAATCTATATATATCTCTGTATATGTCCGCCTCATACTCAGCCCAATCAAAGCAGATCTCGTTTATTGCTTACTTCCCAACATGAATTCCATTGCAGTTTCCCCCTGCGAAAGATTTGTGCAGGAACTGTCTCTGAGTAAAATCCCATGCAGTAGTAAAATTAGACCCGCTAGAAATTTCAGAAGCAAGAGTTATATTAAATGCGGCGCAATGTGTAGCAGCAGGGTCCGACCGATGCGAGCTTCTGCCAGAACAGAGGCCGCGCCCCAGGGTCACATGGAAGGCGCGAGGGCCGGAAGTCTGTATGAAATTCTTGGAATAAGCACAAGAGCTTGTGCAGAGGAAATCAAAGCGGCATACAGGAAGCTGGCTCGACGATTTCATCCGGACGCCGCTTCTTCTGATGCTAAAGAGCAGAGTGCTCGGAAGTTTTTGAGCATACATTACGCGTACGCTCTGCTTTCGGATCCGGAAGCCCGGGCTGCATATGACCGTCGGCTTCAGTTTCTCAGTAATGGTAATGGCTGTGCCAGGGGTTATCCGGGGGAGCCCCTTTATAGGTATGCCGTGTATAATCACAGAAAAGGGAGGAATTGGGAAACGGACCAATGCTGGTGATGTTAATAACATATATGAATTCGATTGTGTAAAATTTATTTTGTATCAATTTTTGGATTACGAAATATTAATATAAATTGGATTTGATTGTGTACAATTTATTTTGCATCAATTTTTGGATCATATTCGTGATCCATTAAAGAATAAAGAATGATAAAAAAATAAGATAAAAAATGTTCATTTTTACTTGAATCAATGAATCTCATAAAATGTCTATCTCTTGAAGGGAATCATCTTTTGTTTATATAGTAAATTATATTATTCTCACGAAAATACATTTAAATTCAATTTTTATTTTTTAATTAAGTTGTTAAAAGGAGGGGATCTAGTCTCTAAAAGTCATATTTTAAAAAAAAAAATGGACTATTATGATATGTGATGTTTTATGAAGATTCAACAATCTAAATTTTGATTCCTCTAAAACATTCCATCATTATGATAGATTAGCAAGAGTAGGAACACATTTTAATGAATTAATCTAGGTTAATCAAATATATATAAAAAGAAAAGACAAAAATCAAAATAGTATTTTTAAAATTTAATTAAGATAGATGTATTTAACTCACAATTTGATGACAAGATATGGAAGCTTATGATTTACAAAGTTAATTTATCAATGTAGAAAAAAATGATGTCATCGGTATATTCACTATCTTGGAATTAGAACAAATTCAAATTCCATGTGAATCAATCCCAAGTGGCTCAAGCAACACAATTTTGTCCTTTGATGTATAGATTTGCTAAGGCAAACAACAAATTTTAGCAACCTAATTTGTTGTAATATATGATATCTAAGTGCATGTAAAAATGATATTGAGAAATATCTTTATAGAAGTTGTTGGATTTCTAAGATCAAGTTCTCATAGTCAACCCCCTTGGATAGATCAGTTTTACATCCTTGAATGACTATTTATAGAATTTAGAAGCATGTAGGCGACCTATATATAGATTGTAATGCAATAGATTTCTTAAAAGCACCAAATCAAAATGTTCCTAGAATGATTTTTTCCTTAATTCACCATGTCCTTTCATTCTAAATTGGTTGCATAAATGAAAGTCTTTAAGTACCAACATATAGCAACATTGCAAAATGTGTGCCAAGTCAATTCCCAACAACAAATAGGAAATAATGGGAACTTGAGAATTTGAATTTGAGGTCAATCTTGAGGCCCTTGAGATCCAACCCAAGTATGGTGAGATTGATCCAATCCAAGGAAATACAAATATCATTATCAAGACCAACTACATGGGTGCTACCACAATATTGGGTTACATTTTCTGGGACATCTTGATTTTCGCTGAAAACACATATTTTTAGAAAAATATAATGATTTAAGCCTTGAAAGGTTCCATTTAAAGGATTTTTATTGGAGATGGTTTGATCAAACCCCCTTGGATAGAACCTCTCTAATTTTAATCCATACCTATAATGGAGTCTTCTCTACACCTATCAAAATGCTGATAAAAAAACACTTTTGATTTACCTTTTGGGAGATCAAATGAATTCATTTAAAATTTATGTTTTCTAAGTATATAGTCCTTATTATAAGCTCCCCAAAAAGTATAATTTTAAATATATTTAATCTAATTATTATATTTATTTTGTATTTTTTGTGAATGTAGGTTTTTCACCGAAAATCAAGCTCTTTGTTCTACACATGTGAAAAAATAGTAGATTACCAAAACAATCTAAAAAATATAAATGCTCTTGTTATTGATGTCCTTAATCTAACATAAAAAAAAAAAAAAGTGAATTTTGATATATACAAAAAGAATTATGTGTTATACAGTAAACCTATGTCTAAATTGTAATTGGTTTGACTTCAAAACTTAATTTAGAAAAAAAAATCAATAAAACACTATGAAACCAAATGAAGGAGCTAGATATCGTAGTTACAAATCTAAATTTAATATATATATATGTCTTTCATAGAAAAAGTTGTGTTATACAATAGACATCACTCTTTAAAACTATTGTTTATTGTTAAAAACTAGTTGTAGAAGGATATGGAAAAAGAAATGCAATTTAATTCTTAAAAAATTTAAAAATATAATTTAGAATCTACAGACAAAATGTCACAAATTGCTAGGTTTGCACCATCTTCAAATTCTTCATGGTTTAGCAACTATATGTGTTTGAAAGTGAAGATTTAGTTAAAAAAATTAGTTCAATGTCAAGTTTTGCCAAAAAGTGTAACCCACTATTGTGGGATCACTCACATGGAAGTCTAAGTTGATAATAGGGTAATGTGTGGAAATAGGTGCAAATAGGATATGATAAGATTGAATGTATGGAAATATGATTTATGCCCTTAACCAATTGATTGTATTGGGACATGTGTAGCCAATTTGTGACTAGAATAACATTTAACTAAGTTGTATAAAAGTAAATGCATGAAAATGGAGTACAAAATGGGGTAAAAAATGGCCACTTATATTTTGAAATTACCAACTTGGATGTAAAAATCAAGATGATTAAACTCAAAATTTCAAGATGTTATTAAAATAAAAATTATTTAGTACTACGTGTCTAATTTCTAAACTACTAAAGGAGTTTTTAAAGTGGTTAAGATTACAAATGTCAAACATAGATTACATACACTACTGTATTTGACTCCAAATTTTGACGAATGTTTGTCAAAATACCGATGAAACACTCATATAAATTTCGTTGCTAGTTTTTCGTCACTTTTTCGTTGAATTTTTAAACATCAAAACCACAACCCAGCATCGTCGGTCATCGCCACGGAAAATGGAACCAGTGTTCGTCAAAAAATTGACGTAAACTTTTTCGCAATTTTGACGAACAATCACCAAACGTTCGCTGCACAATCACCAAATGTTCGTTGCATGTATAGCAACTTCGTCAGAGGTTTTAGTTGTTTGTTGGTTTAGGTGCGTCAAAATTGTGACGAAAATATCATCGCATGTATAGCAACTTCGTTGGAGGTTTTATTGTTTCGTCGGTTTAGGTTCGTCGAAATTGCGACGAAACTTGCAATTTTTTAGAAAAAAAAAAATATTCGTTCAAATGTATGCTATTACATACATTTGAACGAATTTTATTATTGGTGTGGGTGATATGTTTTGTTACCTGATTTTTAGCTTTTAGCTGAAATCAAGTTTAGTTCTTATTTTTTGTGTTGTTCGTTTAAACATTTAAAAGATAAACTATAAGTCTACTAGGTTTAATATGCATGGAGAAAGATTGTCAAATGAAATAGATTACATTTTCATTCCAATGTTGCAATTATAGCAAATGAGAAAAGAGAACCATATGTGTACAAATGTAATCTTTATTGATAATCATGAAGTGTACATGTCCCTCACAAGCCAAGGGACTAACTTTGTTTATTCAATGAAAATAAAGAAGCAATTTATACATGAATAAGTAAAACACAATGTGCATATAACAGTGGAGACTAGTCATTTCCTAAGAATGATTGGTTGAGAAGTTTCCCTCTTTCCCTGTTGTTGCTGCCCCAAGTTGTTTGTGTCCTTCCCAGCTCCGTAGTGCTCCTAGCTCCTGCATCCGGAAAAACAATGATATTAGAGAAATTCTCTAAGCAATGAAAGATATCAAACCTTACATGAACACCTACCTATGCATTTATAAACTGATCCCTAAATGCATTAAATAAGCATGAAAACCTTGGATGTCTTGGAAAACAATGAAGTCATCAAACACATCCAAAATATGAATCTATTTTTCTAACTTGTTTGCTTCATGTGCAGATTTAGGACAAGTCATGTTATTATTTTGATTTAGTTAAATGCAACATGTGGTGTAAATGTGGCTCCCACAAGGGTAGAGCTCAACATGCTTTGAGAGAAATAAGAAATTGAGCAACTTGATCAAAGATATACATGTTATTAATGCATTAAATCAATATTGAATCACACTACTTGATCAACTTTCATTATCAGATTCAAAAAATGCAACACATTTTGTTGGATATGTCTTTCAATCTTCTTAAGTGGATCCATGATCCATTTTATAAAAATAAGTAAGTGATTTTGGAGATGCATCAAGTCCAATCATAAATGCATCAAGCTCAATTATGCATCTCTTAAATAATGAGGGAGCAATCCAAAGTATTGCTAGGTCCCTTTCACCTTAACCTTATTGGATAGCCACACATCACATAGGACGGTGAGCTTTCAGGTCACTGAAATAGGTGACATGTGTCTTCCCACTAGGATTAGAGCGAGGTATTGAACAGGCAAGGCTATGTAAATGCATGTTGATAGACAATGATCATGGAGGGACAACCATAGGTGTTCATAGAATCCAAGCAGTAGACAACCTTGTGAAAATAACTCTCAAGAAACTTTGAGGGACATCAAATGGTGGATGTTATGGAGGTAGTCTCTTGAAAGTAACAGTCAAAGATTGGAGTGTACAGTCTAGGGGTAGTCAATGGTGAAAATTGTTGTGCTTGAACCTTATAAAACCTGTGCAAGGAAAAGAAGGATGAGTCACTTGATACTGTTGGTTTCACTTCTCATGACCATTATAAGAGACTCAATATTGCTATGTACATATGACAGATAAGGTTTATGGGATGCATGACAAAGTCTTGATATAGGTACCCATCTTGTTACATGTTTTTCTCAACCTGCCTTTTATAATGCTACAAATTTTATGGAGAATAAGGATATCCTTTGGTGGATATAGTGAATGAAGGAGAAAACTCAGTAGGAAGACAAGAATCAAGGGTAGATAGTCATAATTTATGAAGATGCCATTATAGGAGGATTGTCAATGTGGAATCATCACAAGAAAAAGGTGGTTAATAAGAAGCCTACTAAGAAATTGCAGCTTTACTCCTTCATTTGGGAAGAGTGCTTTGTATACCATTGATCTTCCCTTACTCGTTATTCATCTACCATTAGATCTATGAATTGATTCAATACCTTGCTATCTTTTAGCCTTTTGTGATGTTCATAGTAGGATAATGGGCAGAAAGATCTTATAAAGTCTAATAGATAGTCCCAAGAATTTTAGTCATGAGAATGGTCATGAAGGGGCGGCAAGTTGAGCTCTTCATGGTGACAATGCACAGCCCTAGGGGACTATGACGAGCATATGACAGTGGATAGTCCACCTCAAGAAGACAATGATACAGTCCTATAGAAACCTAAGGTGAGAAACCCTTGAAAAGGTAAAAGACAATGTCATCATCATATGGCATGATGAAGTGCTAATCTCTAAGCTTTTGAGGCACAAAACATAGTCCAATCAAAGTATGAGCATTTTAAGATAGTATAATCTATTGAATATCTCATCTGATGAAGAAGATGACTATAGTCTTTCAAAGGAAAAATGTGATTATGGAAGTCAGAACACAAGAGAAACATGATAATTACATTCAGTTACAAGAAGAGTTATCTACAACTAATGAGATAAATGATGCCTCAGGGATAGCCATGCAATGAAAGGAGTAGCCTCACATGCCTTAATGAAATCACATGCTGACAGGAATCATGAAACTTGGAAGAAAGGCATTAAGTAATGACAAATGTAGAGAATCAAGAGTGGTGACAAAGATCCTTGTAAGACATCATCCACCCAGTCACAAACCTCCAGTGTGGAGGAAGAGTAAGGCAAAGAGCGTTGGTCTTGAGAGCCTAAAGAAGCAGATCAATTTGCCAAGCATTTCACAATGAGAAGATCATTCATGTCGGTGGTAGGTCAACCACAAAGAGTGCATAACAAGGTGTTAAAGAGAATAGAGTGCCTAAAGATAACAATAGTCTACAAATTACGGTCATATCAGGGGTTTAGAGATAGTCAACAGGGAAGGTCATAAGATGGTAGAAGGTTGAAGTGGCTTTCATCATTATGATAGCATGCTCAATCTCAAAATCCATGACAACGAAAGAGAAATTATAGTGACGAGACAAAATTAGAGCAATTATCATCATGAAAGAATCATGAAGGGCAACCACACACATTAACAATTCAAGTTGCAAAGGCAGGCAAAAAGGAGGACATGACTAGTATCACAGTCCAATGTTTATGAACAACTAGTAGACCTGCCTTAAGTGATTGGTCACAAAGCATGCTTAATGGTAATTTTGCATGTTAAAGACAGTCAGTGGAATAAGATAGAAAGGGGCAGATTGGCAAGAAGTTACCTTTTTGGATCATGGAAGATCGTATTTGCTAATGTTTTTAATGTTGTTTTAAACACTCCATATTGTCAATAATATCAATAATGTTTTAACTTGAGGTTGTTAGATTTGGCAGTGTTGTGAGTATGGAGGCTATTAGTTTTGAAAATATAGATGATGAATTTCTTAAAGACTTATGTGCTGAAAGGGAAAGATGGCATCTTCAGGGTAAGTTAAGGACTGGTATGGAAATGGTTGTTCTAGAGATAATTAATATTTGGAAAAATGTCATAAGAGTGTAAGCACGATAACATAATATTTCATACAGATAGCAATGAGTGACAATCTTGTAATAATGTCAAAGGGACAAAACTTATAAAGCTTTGAAGGGTATTTCTTTCATCTCAAGGGGAAATATTTTTGTGTCGATCTTAGGCTAATGGTATGGTTCAAGTTTTGTCAGTTGTAATGATGAAAGTGCAAACCCAGATTTAGGGAAATAAAGCCTTCATGCATCCTTTACAGTGTATTGAAATGAAAAATCCCTCATATACATAAGGCACTAGAACAAAGTAGAATGTCCATGAATCTGAAATACACAATGTATGGTTGTGATTTATTAACCCACTTGGGGTTTTTTATTTAAAATGCATAATACAGGAAAATGAAGATATTACAGGAAACCCACTTGGGGTTCAAACACAAAAGGCATTTGAAGTGTTTAATGCAGATTCAAGATGAAAAACAAAGAGCCATTCTTCTATCTACAGTCGCAGCCTCAATGGCTGTGTTTTTTCCAAAACAACAATGCAACAGATTGGGGTTTTTCTTCTTTCAAAGGAAATGTAGAAGGAAATCAGCAGTTTTCTGCTTTATTAATCAAGCTAAAAGCCCGAAATGAGCTATTATTTCTCTATTTGCCCAAAAATCAGAAGAATGGAGTCAATTCAAGGCTTACCTGAGCTTTTTGCTCTTTTTTTGCATATTCAAAGTTTTTCAAGCTTCCATTTGAGCTTCATACCATCTCATGGCAGTTGTAACCACATATGAAGTAACCATAGAAAAGAAAATTGGAACAAAGTGGCTAGGAAATGCTACAGGTCGTGGCCAAAATGCATCAAATGGCCTTCAATGGAGACTAAAAACACAGTTTTGATATGAAAAAATGCATTTACCTGTGTGTTAATACACTTTCCATCAAATAATTAGCCAAAAACCAGTGTCAAAACACCATTTCCAGTGTCCACTCCAAACCCCATGGCAACAACATGTCTTTGCCAAAGTGCTCGATGAAAAGAATGATGATGTTTTTCACATTTTTTTAATCTTTTGATGATTAGGGTTTGACCCTTCTAGATGCGGACAAGATTTTTGTCCCGTTTTTTTAAAAATGCAACACATATTAATGTGTTATGGGGGTCAAATGGGGGTTTAAAGACTTAGGCAAATTCTTGCCTTGTAAACTTGATGCCTTGTCACAAAATCGCTAAGTGTTTCAATGTGAAATATATGATATATGCCTTTGACCTTTGGTCATCATGTGAGATGCTTTCAAGACTTTCAGAATATGCCTTACATGAAGTGTGGAGGTCCTTCATGATCATATGGGCCAAATTTGAACCTTTTATTTTGCCCTTGAAAATCAAAGAATATTGACCAGTGTGTGGCCATGGAGAGCAAAATGAGGTAAGAGAAAATGATCAAGTGCCTTGGAGATTTTGACCTTGTTTAATGCTTTTGAAATAATTTTGATATAGAATTTTATTTCAAAGTATAAAGATATCATTTAATTGATTTAAAAATCACTTTTATCATGTCTTTTTATTACAAATGTAATGTAATTCAAAGAGGTGGTGGGGCCCTCTTTGTGTTTTGCTTTAAAATGTAAAGTAACTTAAGTAAGTAGTGTATTATGAATCACTTAATCAAGTTATTATATTTAATGCTTTTTTGGAGTCTTGTATTTTGAAAACACACATATTGCATGGGTAAAGGTTGGGAGACAAAATGATGACTTGCAGACATGAAGAGAGTGTGTGAGTGGAGAGTTTGACTATTTTGGAGAAACATGTGCTATTTTGGAGGTTGTTTGGTCACACTTTTTGGATGGCTATGGTCTTGGCTTGACCTTGGACTGTTTGGAGGACTTTTTGGAGTGATTTTAGAAGGTTATTTTTTGGCCTCATTGTTGCATCTGACTAGAACCTTCTAGATGGACATGTGTGAGGGGATTTGTTGGGTTTTGCTTAAGTATCTTCATTTTGGCATTTTGGAGTGATTTGTTTCTTTCCAGCAGAGGATAGCTTTTTTTCTTGGAGCTAATTTTCATGGAGCAGTATTGTAACTCAAATGGACTTGTAATATAGTAAGCACTTTGAATCAATAAAATAGAGCATTTTACCTTCTCATTTCATGTTTCATGGTATGTTGTTAATGATTGATCATTTTGTCTTGTGAAAATTTATCTTTCCTTGCAAACTTGTCACATGTTTAGGCATCTATTTAGCAGAAAATGTATGTTAACAGGTTATAAGTTGTGTTGTTTAGTAGTGTTGTTAGTTGTGAAACCTTTGTTTTCCTTCTAAAAGCTCTATTTATAGACCTCCTTATAAATTACTTGTTTAATATGCATTGGAAAGTGAGTTGTGTAAATAAAGTTTTATGATGTTGATTTGAATGTGATAGGTTGTTATCAGGTCCATATTTTTTTTGGTGTATCACCTTAGATATTTTTAGTACTAGGTTTATTTTCATGCAAATTCTTACCCTTTAACTCAAAGATTAATAGTTAGGTGACATCAAAAGGGGAAGCCGACCCATAATCCAGAGGTCTTCTTTCGAATAGGACACCCACAACTTGAAAGCAGTCCCATGTTACATCCAAACCTGCTAAGTTCATTCACAACTTGGCATTAGGGTGCAAATTTGGATCACTAACATGTTCATTTTAAAGAACCATGATTGTTGTCACAAATCTATTCCTTTGAATCCCGTACATCTTTTTATAACTATTTTTTCAAGTGATATATGTATTTCAACACCCTACCACCCCCTGCTATTATCCCCCCGCTGTTCTCCCACCACCCCCAAACTTAGACCCCCCATCCCTGTGTCCCCGAAATGTGTCCCCTGTTGTCCCCATCCCTGAAACCCTGTGGAACACTAAGTTTTCTTTTCTTTCACATGATCTTTCACCATTTTATTTTTGGGTTGGATACAAAGATGAAGTGTTTAAGGTAACTCATCATATGGCAGTCCTCCATGACGGTCCAATGGCAGCTTTCAAGAAGAGAATGTGAAAGACAATGTAAGGAAATGAAAGAATGCATGAGGTTAAGGCAAGGTGGTCTTCAATAGTGGTGCTCAGTTCTATTAGGGTTGTCCTATTAGGTTAAGGAAAGGTCACTTTTTTTAAGAGAGAATAATCATCTCTTCTTCATAGTAGATTTCCATCTGATTCCCCTAGCACCATGTTCACTATCACCCACACTCATAGGCATGGAACGCTAAATCACTATAAAGGCAGTCAAATAGGACAAAAAATGTCACATAGGACAATATATTAATAAGGGTATCTTACATATAATCTTTACAGTGGATTTGTTGGCACTTGCACTTGTTCGTCCTCTTTCTCCCTCTATTTTTCAATTTTCGACTGGCTGGATGCTTTATGGGTGGCTTGGTATTTCAATTGATCCTTGTGGTCATTATTCCTTCTAGATCGTAGCCCCAACTCTCTTCTCCTGCGTGGGATTCATAGGAGCCAAATAGACTAGCTCATTTTTATACTTTCAAAAGAGAATTTTATATTTCAAATTTAAAATACAATTTGGGTCCAATTATTTTCCTTCATTTTAATTATTATGTAAACTTGAAGCAAAAAATGTCTACAAAACACTTTATTTGAACACCTCCTAGAAGATATCAAGGGCCTAAAAATAATGATCTAATAATAATGCTACATTAGAAATTGATTTGACATTCTAGAATAATATGCACATTTCACTAAATTAATGTGTTGTACTATTATTTGTCCATTTTAGTTGGATTGTGATTAAAGAGTTTGATCTAACATCTAATATCATGCAATATTTCCTCTAAGAAAATTCATTTGGAAAGTACAAAGCTAAATTCCATAGCCTTCATTAATATCCTTGTTGTTTCTTTCAATATGGAAGCTTTGATTGAGATATGGACATCCATCAAAGTATAACATATAGAGGTATTTTTTCCAAATGTTGAGGTTACAACTATCCTAGTCGTATCACCTACTTTCAGTGTTGTGCTAGCATATCTAACATGAAACAAATCTACAACTCTATATAAATAAGTATATGGTAGAAATATAAAATTTTGAATTACATTTACTTTTCTTATTTTTTCATATTTGTTCTCTATAGGTTATACCGTATAGTATGCTATGCGTAATAGTAATCTCTTTAGTTTGCATGAATAAACTTCTTCATAGCTTAAATATAAGATAGATATAAATATGTAAATATATGCCAAGTCAATAAGAGTGGATGTTGCAAAGTATCTAGGTGGTAGATAAGGATATGATGATATGATTAAGTCTTTTCTTACGTCGTGAAGGCTTTTAATAATTCATGATTTTGGGTCTATTTTAAAATGGATAGTTTAAACAAGATGTACTCTTCATATATGAATTATGATCTTCAATGCATGCTTCACAAGTGGGACATTTTAGTGCTATAGGAAATTTATAACAAATGGGTGGCCCTAGGAAACTCATATAAAATATCTAAAAGTAACACTTATCTTTCTAATGTCAAGCCTTCTAAAAATAGTGTTTTATTAAACTATAAGTGGATTATTGTCACCACTCTTCATTCCACATGAAATGCCAAATGTGGCAATTATTTTGTTGCTTTTGTCAAGTTTCATTAACCAAGCTATTTAGTGAGTTGAATAAATTTGTGTTATGACCCTTGGTCTCTTAAAAATAATTAGACAAGATTAGAGAGAGGAAGGGGAGAAAACTAAATTTCAAAATAGGGGTAGTTGTGGGTTTGTTGGTTTTCTTTGTATACTATATACTTGGTTCCTCTAGGATAAATAAGTCACTGTAGAAATGAAAGATATTTGATTGTCTACCTAATATTGTTTTGTGTTTTTGAAATGGAAGAGATCTACAACTCTATAGAAATTTTTATATGCTAATGGTCAAATTATTAGACTATTTAGATCATTTTCTTAGTTGTGTATCCTAACTAATATAGAGTAAGCTTTTTCATTTTAATTGACTACTACATAATAGTTTATGTGTTGAAAGAATTGGTTCCATTCTTTGTAGTTTTTACATTGGAATACAAATCATATTTAATTTACGCCAATTTACTTCTTTCATAAAGATATTTGTTTGATTTTTCCTTGCTATTTTCATCTTAAAATTTTTAAAAAATGTATTCTATAATATAGAATTATTTTTGAATTGGGACAAAAAAGGATTCTAAGAGATATATTTAATCATAAATATCATTTAATTTGTAAGTTGTAAGTTCACTTTTAGTTAAAATAAAAATAACTTAAAGTTATATATACATATAGTTAAATTAGCAAAGTTGTTTGAGTTAATTACTAAATTTGATCTAAAAATGTTCAACACTTTAGATAAATTCAATTAGATATATTTAAATTGGAGGTGTCATTTGAGTTAATAATTAAATAATGTAACAATCAATTAAAGCAAGGGACATAATTTTGGATGTGTTTGAATTTAAATTACAAATTAAAATAGACATAAATTACTTGAAATAAGTGCTTCATAACCCATCTAATCAAATCATAACCTATCAAAAAGGAAATAGGAATTTTTTAAAGAAAATAACACTTGACCCAATCATAAGTGTATGGCCTTCGCAAAAAGGAGTGATCCACCTTAGCAATAGCAACTACCCCATCCAAAATTTTCTCACATTACACAAATCCACAATGTTCCTCCAAGATAAGCCAATCAAATCCTACCTTATGTGTTCTAGTAATCAAATTGGAGATAATCCTAAAAATAACATTATGAAGGGTGATTGGTCTAAAAAATCTAAACAACTTTGCAATTATTTCACTACTACGATCAATGTGTCATCTTTCATGAAATTTCCCAAAGCACTATTCATTATGATCATATAGAAATTTCTAGGAGAGCTACAATAGTTGTAACATCATGAATTAATTATGTAAACATATAATTCAAATATAATTCTATCAAGAAATCAATATCAAATAGATAATATAATCACATAACTCATACATTTCAATGTCATTGATCTTCTTCTTCATCCAACTCTTTGTCTATATCATCCGATCCAAATTCAACATTGTAAAGATTGGTCATATCATCATCATCATCATTGATATCAGTTTCGATAATGTCATCATCCACACAAGTATCATCTTCATGAACATTAACTCCTACATCATCATGATCCAGTTCCTATTCTTCGACATCTTCGTCAAGCACATCATCAACTAACTATTGATCATGATCATCATCTACATCATCTTCTAGTTCTTCGGTATCTTCTTCTTCCATCACATTATACTTTACCGGCCTTCCTCTTGGATCATGTCTAACAACAAATGACCAACCCAATTTGTGTGGAACCTCTGAGTAAAATACCTGCTCAAATTGGCTTGGAAGAACATAGGGTTCATTTCCAGCTCGCTCGATCGACCTTGTATTAACCATGGTAAATCCATTATCATGTTCAATAATATTTCTCTCGAAATCATTTTCATTCAATCATAGCATGTACCATTGGGCAACGAACAAAACTAATTTGAAGGACTTAAAGTCACACTCAAGTATATCATCCAAAATCCCATAGATTGTTGAAAGTATAGATAAATTATCGAACTCAATTTTATTTATTAATATTTATGCTTGACGTTCATCGAAAAAGTGACAAAAATCACTGATCGTCGAAATTTTGACGAAAATCAATGTTCGTCGAAATTTTGACAAACATCAAACATAATTTTTATTTTTATTTTTTAAAGTACACATGTACCCAATGATTCATCTAATTGTACATCTTTCGTCGGAAATTTTCATCGTATTTTGTAGTCAAATGAGTTAGTGATACAAAATTGTTCATATTTTTATCACTAAGATATAACAATGTGTGCACACCCCCTCTAATTTTTTCATGTTAAATGATTTAAAATCTATTTGGTGGAGAGATAGGTAAGAGTTAGTACTAGAAGTTTTATGCTTTTTAATATTTTTTACTAAGAGGTTTTTAGCTTTTGAAGTGGATGCATCTTGAAAATTGTATCACCGAGTGAACACATCACCAAATTTCTATAAAAAGATTAAAACATATTTTTTAATTGTAAAAAATATAGAATATATATATATATTAAAATTTTGGATAAGTGGACTAAAATAATAACAATACATATGTATCTGAAGAATTTGAAAATATTAGTAAAAAAATATGAAAAATACAAGAGTTGGTATATAATACTATATTATCATGAAAGATTTGGCTATGGAGATAGCCACCCAAGATCTAGGAGCTCCAATGAAAGCACACAAGAGACCCAACATGAGAGAATAGACCCAACATGAGAGAATAATTATATTCTACTAAAGGATGCAAATATACAATCTAATTATATTACTTGATTACAATGAGAAACTCTTATATATAGGAAAGTGTGAGAAATAAAAGATGTGTCTTGATCTTATGACTTGGGACATGATGTGAAAACTCCCTAAGTAAACTTAATTAGACAAGTGTGAAAAGTACCTATGAGGGAAATCAATTAGGCAATACAACTTCTTTGCACCAATACCCCCTTAAGTACAACTAAGGGAGAATGAGAAAACATGAAAAGATACAAAAAATGGGTTCTACCTATAAGGATTGATGAGGTACCCATGTACAAAATAATATCTTACAAATAGAGAAAAGGAGAAAAACCCCTAGAAAAAAGTCCCTCTCCAAAAAGAAAGAAAATATCAAATTTTCTCTAAATTATGAGAAGGAGAAAACTCCACATGAGGAAAAATTCACCCTATAAGAGAGAAGAAGAGAGACCATGCAATCCCCCACAATGTATAATCTCCTACAATAATGATGGATGATCAACAAAGGATTCAATGGTTAAGATCGAAGATTATTGAACAACATTTCTCCCCTTAGGAAGAACTAAAACCAAAGATGTATGTAATATATTTTCCCATTACTTAGAGGAATATGGGGGAATAAAACATGAGATTTATGATGTATTTGAACTCTACTTAAGTTCTTCCATGTTGGTGCTAAAAGGCACCACAATAAAATTAGGAGTGCTAGATCTAATTGAGGAGTGTGACAATTGAGAACCTAATGGAAATAGATATAGAATAAGATCTAAAGATAAGGAATCCTCCTTTGAAGGATACTCAAGGATCTTCAAACCAATGCCAAAATATGATAAATGAACTAGTGGATAAAGAATGAGAGGGTTTGAATAATCCTTGGTGAAATCCAAAGAAGATGATGCAACTGCATAGGAGGTAACATTAAAGAGGAAATGCATATCCTTAGTAGTATCCTCCAAGTCTACAAGATAGAAATTGTATTAAAAACCTATAATGTATGTAAAATACTCATCTTGAGTACCTACATTTGGAAGATGATTTATATGATCTTACTACAAAGAATCATGTGAAGCCCTATTTGAAGCAACATTAAACTTTGAAGAAGCAATAGAATATGTATATGAGATTCCAATGTATCCCATTCGACTACACTACTCATCCCATGAAAGTGTGTCCACACAATATGCCTAAGTGTGAAAATTTGATGAATCTACCAATGTTGGAATGCAAGTGTCCTCAAAGTCAAGATGTTCACTCATAGATGAAGAAGATTCTATACATAATATTCCTACTATAGTCCACTACAGTTCTCTTTTTTCCTTATCAATCCTTATGATGGGATCCAATTATGCCACATTTTAGCCTATTTCATATGCCTTCATACCCATTCCCACATTCCATTTCCGTTCCATATCATACTATTTCACCATTTTATGTTGCATATGATTAAATATATATATAAGTGATATTTAATATAGTTTTGGATAAAATATGGAAATTAATTATTGACTATCTTTACTAATAAGCATTATGATTTCAATCCTTGTAAAATAAATCTTGCAGCATGCATATCACAAGAACTTCTTGTCACCTTTTATGTAAAATATCTTCCTATCACTTTTTGGTTAGGAACTTTTTTGCATTACTCTTTGACCAACAATTTATTTTTGTTAAGGTGGCATCGAGCTGACTGTG
The DNA here is from genome assembly GCA_007115665.2 of Sequoiadendron giganteum. Lineage (NCBI taxonomy): Eukaryota > Viridiplantae > Streptophyta > Pinopsida > Cupressales > Cupressaceae > Sequoiadendron > Sequoiadendron giganteum. The sequence goes on along the minus strand of CM021106.1, from coordinate 600,546,701 downwards.
CATTGTTTTATCTAATGGCGACCTTCCTTTGGTTCCTTGTGGCACTTCCCACATGTATTATTCATCCATATGAATCTATTTTATGCTAAGATCTTTGTAACCCAATAATTCCACGTGGCCACTTCAACACTATTGTATCCCATATGGAAACCAGTGATGGAGGATGCGTTGCTAGCTATATGATGGATGTGATTTCTTGAGGAAACTACAAATATTCATTTGTGAAAAGGACGTGTTTGGTAGCTGGAGAAAAACTTGTGGAGGACAAGCTTGTCAACTCGATAAAACCAAAGATATTCTCGTCTCCTATATTTTCTTACTGTTATAACAACGTTGTTTTAATTTGTGGTTTAGCAACTCATATCTTTGTCTCTTCTAAATTTTTTGGCCGCAAGCCAAAAAAACTTAATATTTTATGTATTTCATTGTTTCAAACAATGCATATATAAGTAAGCACATTGTAAGGGGACAAAGAGACTATAGACTTTGACAATAGACTTTTGCAGTAGATTTTTTGTATCAAACTTTTTGATAAATAAAAGAGCAATTTTGTTGAGCAAGGAAACATAGGAAATATTTTGTTCTATCCACTGTGCAAACCAAGAGTAAGGGCCCACTCCTTGGGAAGCTCGGTGATGTTTTATTTTCTGTATTTTGTTTACTTTTTATTTGGTTTGGTTAAGATAGATGTTATTTCCTTTTGACTGTGTAGTTTCAATTTTAGCATAATTTGGATAAAAGAATATATAATCTGGGTTATTTTTCCTTTTTGTTATAAGCTACTATTGTTATTGTTGAAAAATGTTGTTATTTTCATAGAACATTGTTGTTATTGTCGTAAATTATTACAACTCCTATCACTTTTGTCACAAAATAGAGCAGAACAAAAATATAAGTTTGAACCAGATTTTCATTATAGGTTCTCCTTTGTGTGTTCTAGCTGCATTTCATCCCCACTTAATTCGTTGCTTTCCTTCCTTAAGTATACTACCACAATACCTCTCACAAGCTTACGATCCTCGGATTGACACTTAGACCAAGGTGAAATATTTTTTATTCTTTATCCCAGTTTTTGCCTATCACCTTCCATCCAAAGATAAAAGGTATCTGATTGTATTATTTTCATTCTCATCATATACATAATATACTTCATGAGTTCTATGGTAAAATATATTATTTTGGGTAGGTTTTTCTCTCATTTTTCGGTGGGTGGTCGTATCCTCTATAATGAGATGTATTGTAAAAATGACATGAGTATTCCTTTGAGTTATTGTAGTTGGTCCTAGTGCTAGATTTGTGCTTCTCTATGTTGGGTTAAGCTATGAGGAGACAATTTTGGTTAGAGAGTAGGCCTTGTTGTCCCCTAGGTTTTGGGGTAGGTGTTTAGATAGTAGAACCATTACCTTTTTCATGGGATGAAGTGTTTTAGAAAGAGGATTAAGGAAAGGTAGGGGTTGAAGCATGGACTAAAGCCCCTACTATTCCTCGTATCCCAACATGGAATGAAGCATTGTTTCCCATAGAGAAAGAGGGTAGGAGAAGGATTCCCTTGGCTTAAGAAAGTGTTTAGGGACTATAGTACAGAGGGAGGTTGGGTTCCCCACATCTCTTTGTGTTTTGTATCCCCCTTTATCTAATATATGTTGTAGGTTGTATTTTTTCTCCCTATGTCCCCTCAACCTACGATAACTAGCATAAAAATGGGGTGGGTTCCCTATATATAGGGTTTAGAGCATTGGGGTTAGATCCTTAGGTTCTTTTGGTGAAGATTGCATCCATGATATTTTATCTACCCCCCTTACAATCCCCCTAGAAGGAGATAAGGGTTTGTATCACATATAGGGAATGAGCTCATTGAATAACCCTTCTAGTGCTTTATCTTTGTGACTCAATGATGTTAAGGAATTAAATCAAGTGCCCCCCACCTCTCTATTGGTGGGTTTTCCATGACATTATATAGGTGGGGGTGAAGTAGGGTTATCCCTATAGGAGGGTAGGTACTCAGTACTATAGTTATAGTTGTTAGTGTCTCTTAGATCAGATTAAACAATAAAAGGACTTAATAATATTGCAACACATAAGACAATAAACACAACAAGATACCCTAGGAAAACCCTCCTCTTGAGGGAGAAAAACCCAGCAAATGAATCTCTTATATAATGTAGAACAATGGCAAAAATTCGCTTACAACTTAGGCCCAACAATGGCCAATATTTGATACAAGGAATTCACCCTTCTTCTAAATGCAACCTAAGTGATAACTATGATATCTCCTTGAATCAAATTTGCTGCTATGAAAGTGCGAAAATCTGCTCTGCTCTTAGATGCAAACTTGCTTATGAATGAATGAATTACAATGACAAGAAGACCTTTTATTTATGCAAGAGAGGAGCCTCTTCAAGTTAGGTCGGCCCCCTTTAAGGAAAACATAAATAATAAATACAATTTAGGGTCGGCCATAGTAAGTGCGAATCCTTTAAGGGTCGGCCCTTTGACATTAGTAAATATTGTAATCATGAATTAAATAGCCGAAGGCTATTCATTTAATTTATGTACTTCTTCTTGTAAATTGTGCGAAGGAAGTGTAGCCCTAAGCTGCTATAACATCAACAATAGTGAGGGGTAAAGGAGTATCTATAAGTGTTAAACCTCCAACCCTATCTACCTTGGTGGTTGAGGAATTATAAAGATAGGAGAGTAGTGGAATTATGGTTGATTGGGGAGGAGGTGATATGTCCCCTATGTCATCCTTATATTTTTCACTCTCTCTACTTACTTTTTTGGGATCTTTGACACCTACCTTTATGGGAGGAGTGTAAAGTGGTGAGTTTATGGTCTTTATTGGTAGGATGAGGTGGTATTTAAAGTAAATTAATGTACCTAAGTAGATAACTAAAGGCCATAAGTTGATTAAAAACCATCGCTAAATTGAGATAGATACATATACAACCAAATTGAGATAATACCAGCTAATAGATCGAAATCCTTTCTTAATAGATGCATGCTCCATTGATATGCATTTGTGAGATGGTTATAGAGTGATTACTAGCATCTCATCCCACCTAACCTATGACACTATCATAGAGAGAATAATAACTAGGTGCTAGGAATAGGAATAGAGATTAGTTGTGTTGTTGGTGGCATTGATCTTGTGTTTTCTCTTGCTATGTTTGTTAGGTGGTATTTATTTAAATAAGTTTATTATCTAGGTTTAATGCCTCACACTCTTTTCTTGACTAGGTCCACTATATTAGATCATCCATGGGAGGGCTAAGGTAGAAAGAACACATGACCCATGACATGTACCTACTCAAACTATTCCTATTAAAATCCATCTAGTCCCTTCTATAGCTATAGTTTGCTTTGGTTTGTTTATCCTATCTATCCTAAAAATTAAAATAAAAGGATCAAAGGGAGATTTAGTTGGTAGGAGGCCCTCTACCTTATTAGAGTTAGGTAGGGGTTAGGAATTTACTCTACTATAGTATAGAGGTAAGGGAAATGTCTTTGCTTTGTAGAGTGGGGGATAAGGAAAAAATGTCTGGATTCATAAAATAGAAGGGGTGCTTGAGCCACCTGTTGAGGGTGGTTTTAATCACTTGCAACATGCTAGGAAATAAGGTTTTATGTCCCCTCTTGAAAAGTATCAAGACTACTCCAAGGTTCCTATGTAACTAGTTCTTAGTTGTGTGGGGACAACATAGGGTTGTCGTTAACATGTTTCACAAGGGTTCTGGTTTTCAAAGCTAACTAGAAAATAACATGCAATCATAAATGATAATTCTAACACATTATAATAACAAATTACATTTCAAGTATACAAAAAAATTGTATTCATTCAATGCTCTTTAAGTATTTCAAGTTGAGTTTCAAAGAAATGTCAAAAGATATAAGGTAACAAGGTGTAAAAAATAAATTTAATCTAAACAAGCAATGATAGCAAACATTCCATTAATCATTTTTTAACGTTTAAGCAAGATTTCTAAACCAAGTTTGTTACAACAAATAACATTTCATACACTCACTAGTAATAGTAATGAAATCTTCAAAGGAAATAAATCACCACATGATATTTTCATATTTCATGTAGTCAGAACATTGTCAAGCATGTGTAGATCTGAGATGAAATCTTACTTAAGTTCACATTTATCATCGATATCTCACTATTTTCACAATTTAGATTGAAATAGAAAATTCATACCATCACAATGATGTCAAAGTTCAATGTATGCAACATAGGTGTCATCCTTCTCGAATAATAATTCTACTTTGCACAAAGCTAGTAGGAAAAATCCACACTGAGATTATATTGTTTGATTGCAAAAGTTACATTAAAATCGTATTTTGCCTACTGATTTTGTGAAAATTAGAATTATTGTTTTATTCAAAGGATAACGCCTATGCTGCATGTATTGAAATTTGGCATCATGGTGATGGTATGAATATTCTATTTCAATCTAAATTATCAAAATAGTGAGATCTTAGTGATAATTGTGAACTTGAGTAAGATTTCATCTCAAATATGTGTGTGCTTGACGAAGTTCTGGCAACATGAAATCTAAAAATCTCACCTGATGATTTGTTTCCTTTGAAGATTGCATTGTTGTTACTGGTGAATGTATGAAATTTTATTTGTTGTAACAGTGGTTTGGAGATCTTGCTTAAACGTACATAAATGATTAATAGAATGTTTATTATCATTGTCTATTTAGATTAAATTTATTTACTCCTTATTACCCTATATCTTTTGATCTTTCTTTCAAACTCAGTTTGAAATGCATGAAGAGCATTGAATGAATATAAATCTATTGTATATTTGAAATGCAATTTGTTTTTATAAATTGTTAGAATTATCATTTATGATTGAATTCTATTTTCCAGTTAGCTTTAAACACTAGAACCCTTTTCAAACATTTTGAAAATGACCCTGTGTTGTCCCAACACGACTAAGAACTAGTTACACAGGAACCTTGGAGTAGTCTTGCTACTTTTTAAGAGGGGCAATAAACCCTTATTGTCTAGCACATTGTAAGTGATTAAAACCACCCTCAATAGAATTGGCGCTAGAATGAGGGCTTGAGCGTTAGAAAAATTGGAAAATATTATATCATTTTCCCTAGTCAGATATCATAGAATTTTAAGATCTTCTCCAAACAATGAATATCTAATAGAATTAACTCAACATAGGAAAACTAGGAGCGACAAGGGTAAATCCAAAGGTGAAACCTCAAGATCTGTAGCTTCACCATTGACCCGGGTTTGCCATCCTCGTCTGCAAGTCTGATAACACCCCAGAATATAACTATTGTTGTACCTTTTCCATTACATATGGATTTTTTCACAGTCAATGAAAGTTCCCCGATCAACATAGCAAACACTCTTCATGAATTACCTAAATTTACCTAAAAAAATTATATGCTAAATATATTTATGGTGAAGGTAGAACAATAGAGGACCATATAAAAAGTTTTTAAAAAGTTTTCAATCGGGCCCAAGTTGCCCATCAAGACATAGTATGTAGACTATTCCCTTACTCATTAGGAGTATTCACTTATAATTGGTACCTCAACTTACCCAAGGGAGGAATTACTACCTAGCAAGATCTAGAGGACAAGTTCCTCAACCAATTCAAAGTATATATGGATCCTGTCATTTTGTACCACCAATTTGTATCATGTAGAAATGATCCAAATGAACCCTCAACACCACCCATTCATTTGTTTCTTTTTTCTAGTAAATCAACTATAGAGGTAGGGCCCCTATTAGGTGACACAAGATATAGTTTAGTCTCCTTGAGGCATGGAATTATTGTGTACCCCACTATAGAAGTAGGTCAAAGTTGGACCTAGATATAAAGGGGTGATAGAGAAAAGGCCCAAGATAAGAGATGACTAGGCTGACTTAGAAGAAGGTCTAATTTAGTGGTGGTGTGAGGTAGTGTTGAGAAGCATGGTGGGGTGCAATATTTAGATGTTTGTATTGCTCTTGATTGGGAAAATTAGTATTTATTTTACTCTATTGTTAGAGGGGTTTATCCTTTCAATGCATCTATCCACTATGCTCTATAGTTAGAGATCAAGCCCTATCCTATATCATTATAGCTATGGTGTAATGTACCTAACTAGGATTTTTTGGGAATTTTATATATTTTTTAATTTGCGAAACAAATTACAAACTGAAACAATGAACCAAATATGGAAACAAACAGATAGAATCTTCTTGTTGAACCCTCAAAAATTATAACAAAAATTCATATGCATCAAATACAACAAATCCAACTTGTAGACATCACATTAGCCCAAATAAATTATTTGATTTGTGACAACTTAAATAATTAAATTGATTGAAATCATGTACGATGATGCCGATTTCAGATTTACAAATAATTTATTCTCACTCAAAAACAATGCAATTTTATAGTTAGTAGATATGGGTAATAATGTCTAAATTTCAAACTTGTACAACAACTATTTGGCTTATAAATACTCATATATAAATTGTTGGGTTGTTGTAAAAAGTTGGAAAGGTTGCAAAAGGGGTTTGGAAGTGAAAAAGATAGTTGGATATTGCCAAAAATAACCTCTACATGGCTATCACTCACTTGAAATATTGCTAATAGCCACAAATATGCCTATAATAGTAATAAATAATTATACAACTTACCTAAAATGATGTTATTCTATCCTCCAATGCTAGTGCACTCAAGTATTGTTTGAAATAGTGATATAAATTAAAAATAAGGAAGACCTACTCTCCCAAGTAATGGAACTCCCAAAAAATGGCTACAAATATTGGTTACAACAATAAATGATGCAAAAAATCACTCTAGAACTAATAACAGTGATGAAACAAGTCCTATATAGGGTTGATTAACAATAATGATGACCGTAATCAATAAATAACCTACTTGTATAGCTAGTGCAATAATAAATAATGATTGTTTCCTTATAAATTATTTCCAAAACTATCAAAAATTGATAGAAGTTGATTGTCAATCCTTTAGAAGGGTGGAACTCAATATCTAGCCATATAATTCTAATAGAACAAATAAATAATTTTGACATCAACAATGAATCACTTAAAATCATGAACACCCAAATCTAAAAGTGATCAAAATCAATTCACATGCAACTCCCATTTAGATTGCTTCAAAGGAGATGAGGGTTTTCATCCCCAAATTTAGTAGTGAAAATACAAGGGATTTTTTATTGTTCAAGATCTCTAATCAACTAAGGGTTTTCCTCCTCATATGCAAAATTGAACACAAAGATCAAAATTTTAAAATTGAACACAAAGATCAAAATTTTAAAATTGAACACAAAGATCCAATTTTAAAATTGAATGGAAAAGTGACAAGGTTTATGAGATTCCAAGTGAATTCAAGTTCCTCCCTTTTGTAGCACTCCAAATGGCCCTATGGGTCCAATTCCATAATAATTAAAATTGAAAAAATATTTTATTTTATTAAGTATTTAAAAATAATTTTTTAATTTTTTAGTGTTCAAAACACTTAAATTTTAATAATAATATTTATTAAATTACCCCTTATATTACAAATTACCAGACCCAATTAAAATAATATTATAAATTATTTCCCTTTCTTAACCTTTTAGTCTATGGAAAATGGGGCTAAGTTAGAGGTCTTCTCCATGTGGCTCTAATTTTTAAAAGGGGACATGACAAGTGGGGGGTATGATCTTTATATGGTTAGAGTTGGGGGTGGTGGAAAGTCCCCATGTCATCAAGATTCTCAAACTCTTCATCATAAGAAATTATTTATATATAGTGAAGCAAATTTTTTCCTTAGTCTATTTTTTATTTTCGGCTTTTACCTTTGGCTTCGAGAAGATCTGCACGTGAAAGGTTGTGTTTCCAATGGGCGTGCAATGTGACACGTGGTGGATTTTTACGTTTTGTTAATCACTTTCCTTTCGGCTGAGAGTCAGACCACGCGTCGGCTTGGCGAATGATTTCTTAAAATCACTTTTCGCAGATATGAGACTATCCGCCTGCTCAACACGTCATCTCTTCGCTACAAAAAAGATATAATTTGGGAAGCCTTCATTCAAAGTTTGTTGGAGTATTCCTTGCCTTAATTTTCAAAGAAAGGATGTGAGTTGGTGCCACCAAAGCCACTTAACCGGTTGACAAGACCTTCGCCTGGTTGTTTTTGGATCTGAGTGATTACGAGGGGCAATCTTGTTAAAATATCTAAATGATATTAATGCGGCAGTTAAAAGTTGATGAGAAGGATCACAATGACCTAATTAAAAGCTTTGGGATCAGATTCCAAGCTATCAAGTGTGGACGTCTGGCAGTCATTACTTTTGAACAAGATCGACGTTTCTCTCTCCTTGGCGGCTATAAAGTGGATGCGACAACATGCAGAAAGGGTTCTTGAAGTTTTCCTTTTGGAAAAAAAATCTTTAGTTTTCATAGTTATAGGAGTATTTTCTGTAAATTTTACAGAACACTGCTTCGCTCTAGCATGTTATATCTTTTATTTACTCAAACTATTGTCGGTTTGGAATCCGATCTCTATTTTAAAGTTCATTTAATATTTAAAGTATGAGTTATTTGGGAGAAATACTTGAAACTGTGCATGATATGGCCTCTATCGATATTTCTTTCTTTATATTCTCATCCAGAATAGAACATTATGTCTAGCTTAATCTGAATAGTTTAATTATGAAGGGAAAATAATGCGGATCTACTGACCCAACAATGCGGAATACATTCCCTTAACACCTTTACTTTAGGGGAGAGAAGCAAAAACGAAAAACTAACAGTTTCTAAAACTTATAGAGATGCATACAACCATGCCAATGAGAACCCAGAAAGATAAGCAAACAAAGATGACACAGTATTTACGTGGGAAAACCCTTTCAGGTAAAAAACCCACCACACAAAGTCAAATCTATTGTATTACAGTAATGAATCGATTACATACAATAACCAGACTTCTGTGTTCAACTCACAATCACCTAGAGAGTTTCCGATTCACTGTTACAATGTTTTTACAACATACAATTCAAAACCCTCCTCAAGAACTCACGTCCTTTTGTTCTTCAACACGTAACTTCAAACTTGCTCTGCAACTTACGACTCAACTCTTGGCTTGTCTCTTACTTATGAGAAATAACACATCTCTCATCCATATGTAACCAACTCAGAAGAGCAATGAAGTCCATCCTCAAATCACGCAACTGGTCGTATCTGACAGATTTCTTGCAACAAGCCAACTTTGCATTCAAAGCCATTACTCAAAATGATTGAGCTCGCCACCCTTCGTTGACAAATGCAACTGCCACAATAACTATCTTGGTATCCGTCCAATCACTATTCAACCAGGTGCCACGCGTCCAAGACCCATCAGCAATCGCAGCTGACAAAGCAACCAAAACGGTCAAACAGACATCGGGCGCGACCAAGACTTCAAGTCATTTCTAACACTGCTGGAGCCGGAGTCGAAACAGGACTCCACCGAAAATACAGGTTCAAGAACCATTTCAATTCCACGTTCGCCCACGACAAAGAGGAACTCATCGAAAATAGTTATGACCGAGTAAAGTCAACCCAGGGTCAAACCAAGACGGGAACACAAAAGACCGGAGTCAAAGTCGGACCCGGGGATGGAACAGGAACAGAAACAAGACTTTACCAAAAGTCCAAGATCAGGAACCAATCCGGTTCCGGTTCCGCCTCCGCCAACTGTAAGAAACAACAATCTAGAACCAGGAAAAGGCAGAGGAAAACACCCTGAGGAGAATCCAAACATCCAGAGGAACTAGATCATAAAAGCAGGAGTCGGACCCGGAGTCAGAACAGAAACTGAAATAGGAACCTGGCAAATGGACATTGCCAACTTCCAAAACTGGTTCCGCCTCCGCCAGAACCTGCGAAGCAAGAATCAACAGACGGTAGGAAGCGGGGTCGGAACAGGAAAGAGAACCGAAACTCGAAACTTAGGCAAACAGAACAATGCCAAGTTCCATCCCAGTTCCGCCTCCGCCAGAGACCCGGAACTTAAGCAAACAGAACAATGCCAAGTTCCATCCTAGTTCCGCCTCCGCCAGAACTTTGCAAACAACACAAAATCACCAAGGCATGAAAATGAGGACTTCAAGCTGGAAGTTGAGACATAATTTCTCAACAATCTCCCACTTGGTGAACACTTCCAACTTCCTCAAAATATCAAACCTTACTGTCTATCATAGGCCCCAAGGCCCATCAATTTTGTGCACCATCTGAACTTGTGTGTGCTAACTGACTTTGTCAAGGCATCTGCAACATTCTTCAAGGTGTCAACCTTATCCATACTGATCTTGCCATCTTCAACCATATCCCTCACGAAGTGATATTGCACATCTATGTCCTTGGTCCTGGCATGGAAGGTCGGATTCTTTGCCAAACAAATGGCACTTTGACTGTCACAGCAGATTGAAATCTGCTCAGCATTAAATCCAATGTCTGAACACAAACGCCTCAGCCACACTACCTCCTTGCAAGCATGAGTTGCTGCCATGTACTCTGCCTCTGTCGTGGATAAAGCAACTACAGCTTGTCGCTTGCTCATCCAACTGATTGCTCCACCATTAAGCATGAAAGTGTATCCACTGGCGGATCTTCTGTTGTCAATGTCCCCTGCCCAATCAGAGTCAACATATCCCTGAATACAAAGAGCCCTTTGTGATGCAACCATATTGCCATGGTAACACAAAGCATAATTTGAAGTACCCTTCAAATACCTGAACACTCTCTTTACAGCATCCCAATGTGATCTCCCTGGATTTGCCATAAAACGGCTTAGAACTCCCACTACTTGGGCAATGTCTGGTCTTGTGCAAACCATAGCATACATCAAACTACCTACTGCACTTGCACAAGGCACACTAGTCATGTCCTCCATCTCAGTAGCAGACTTTGGACAGTCTTCAACAGATAGTTTCAATCCTTGCATGATTGGAACAACTAGCTGCTTGCAATCAGTCATGTTGAACCTCTCTAGAATAGTTTTCACATACTTACTCTGACTGAGCCAAAGCTTTCTTCTTGTTCTATCTCTGGTTATCTCCATCCCAAGAATGTACCTTGCTGCTCCAAGATCTTTCATTTCAAACTTAGCAGACAACTGAGTTTTAAGGTCAGAAATCATAGCCTTGCTATTACCAATGAATAACATGTCATCCACATACATAGTAATAACAAGCACGCGATCATTCTCACATTTATAATAAATGCAATGATCAGATTTTGATCTAACAAACCCAATTGATAACACAAATGAGTCAAATTTCTGGTACCACATTCTAGGAGATTGCTTTAGACCATAAAGAGATTTATTTAACTTGCAAACCAGATTTTATTTACCTCTTTCAACAAAATGCTCAAGTTGGGACATGTAGATTTTTTCTTCCAGCTCACCATGGAGAAATGTTGTCTTCACATCCATCTGCTCAATTTCATAGTCATACATAGCTGCCAGTGACAACAAAAATCTGATGGATGTCAGCTTTGCTACAAAGGAAAAGATCTCTCCATAATCAATTCCCTTAACTTAGGAAAAACCCTTTGCAACCAGTCGTGCCTTATACTTCTCCACACTACCATCAAGGCCTATCTTCCTTTTGAATATCCACTTGTAGCCAACAGGCTTTCGCCCTTTAGGCAGTGGTACCAACTTCCAGGTATCATTCTTTTTCAAGGAATCCATCTCCTCATTCATGGCTTCCAGCCAAGACTTTGAATCAGCCATGTTGATTGCTTCTTTCACAGTCCTAGGCTCATCAGTGCTGGTTATTAAGGCACAAGCACAATTTGAATCTAACATAGAGAAACCATACCTTTCTGGTTGCCTTCTTTCTCATGTAGATCTCCTTAGAGGCTAAGGTTGTTCTTCATCATCAGAACTTCCAGAGTTGCTTGAGCTCTCTTCAATCTCAGGTACACCATGCAACTCTTCCCTTTTTGGAGTTTGGGGAATCTCAACTGCATCCTTCTTCTTGTCACTCTGATTTGTCTCAAGCTGTTGATCACTTACTAAAGGTTTCAGCTCACGAAATATCACACTTCTGCTATACAAAACCTTCTCAGTAACAGGGTTCCAAAACTTGTATCCTTTCACACCAACTCCATAGCCGATGAGAATACATTTCATAGCCTTGTTATCCAACTTTGATCTCTTTTCATTTGGAACATGAACATATGCCTCACAGCCATAGACCTGAACATGCCTCAATGAGGGTTTCTTACCTGACCATGCTTCCAAAGGTGTCTTATCAACAAGCGCTGAACAAGGAGATCTATTAATTAAATAACATGCTATAGCAACAGCCTCAGCCCAGAACTTCTACTCCAGAACAACACCACTCAACATACTCCTTGCCTTTTCCATCAGTGTCCTGTTCAACCTTTCAGCAACTCCATTTTGCTGTGGAGTGTAGGGGCTTGTCTTATGCCTTTTAATTCCATGATCAGTGCAATACCTTTCAAAATCTGCAGAACAAAATTCACCTCCATTGTCTGTCCTTAAACACTTTATTTTCCTTCCAGTCTAATTTTCTACCAAAGATTTGAACTCTTTAAACCAACTGAACACTTCTGATTTACTTTTAAGAAAGTATACAAATGCCCTTCTCGAACAGTCATCAATAAAAAGAAACATAATATCTAGACTTCGATAACGAAGGAACATTAATTGGACCAAACACATCAGAATGAACATAATCCAGTATAGTAGAATATTTGTGAGGACTAGAGGACAAAGAAACACAGTGTTGCTTTCCATAGATACAATGTTCATAGAAATCGAACTCAAGGTTACAATCATCAAGCCCTTTTACAAGGTTTTTAAACCTTTCTCACCTATGTGTCCAAGTCTATGATGCCATAACATAGTCTTCTCTGCTGGGAGTTTTACCTCCAAAGCATTTGCAAATAGTGAAGAGTCTTCATCTTTCTCTATAGGTGCAGAATTACATGATTTTACAGAGGCACTGTTACAAAGAACAGGTCGTGCATCTAGCTTGTACAGTGTGCCAGTACGAACACCCTTAGCTAACACCATTGCACCTCTAGCCATTTTACATCCCTTACTAGAAAAAGAAACTTCTACACTAGCATCATTTAACTTACTAACAGAAAAAAGATTTCGAGCCAAACCTGGGATGTGAAGAACACCACCAATTTCTTTGACTCTCCCGTTAGGAAATTGAATTCTGACCCTTCCTCTGCCAACAATCTCCAGCGTTGAATCACTTACCAAGTATAACATTCCACCATCGTACTTCTCATACTTAGAGAACCAATCTCTATTAGATGTCATGTGAAAGGAGGCACCTGAATCAACTAACCAAACATCATCTGATGCCTAAGTTGTCAAGGCTATTGCAATGAAGGCATTTGCATCACTTTGAGAAGATTCGTTGTCAGAAGCATTCTTCTTCTTCTCTCCTTATAGTCTTTCCTGATATGACCCGGTTGCCCACAATTCCAGCACTTTACCTTGAACTTTTTACCAGGAGTCTTTGATCTCCCTTTAGACTTGGATTTCGACTTGTTGTCTTTCTTCTTGTCTTTCTCCTTTGTTCTACCTCGAATAGAAAGAGCATCTTTGGCCATCTCAGAAGATTTCCTTCGCATTTGTTTAGACAGAAGCGAAAACCACATCATCAGTCTTGAAAGCAGTGGTTGTGCTTCCAATAGCCATCACAAGATGATCCTAGCTATCAGGTAACGAACACAACAGGAGCATGCAACGATCCTCCTCCTTAATCTTTACACCTACAGATGCTAGCTGAGTAACACTCATATTAAACGAGTTCAGATGGTCTGCAATAGATGCACCTTTGTCCATCTTCAAGGAGTACAACTTCTTTCTCAGGAACAACTTATTTACCAGAGACTTTCCTTGGTAAATATCACCAAGCTTCTTCCATAAAGCAGTTGTAGACGTTTCCTCATGAACATTCAGGAGCACAAAATTGGCTAGACTCGGTCTTATCAATCCTCTTGCTTTTCTATCAGCAAGATCCCAATCTTCTTGGGTCGTAGTTTGTGGCTTAGTTCCAGACACTGCAATCCAGAGGTCTCTATCCACAAGCAAGTCTTCTATCTTGAGTTTCCATAACTCAAAGTTACTACCATTAAACTTCTCAATATCTATTCTACCAGATGTACTCGCCATCTCACAACAGAAACAAGTTTAACAATGCAAGTCTCCCACTGAAACAATATTAGTGCAAAAAACTAATTCGCCCTAACAAGGATAACACGAACTGGCCAAGCTCTGATACCACTTTGAAGGGAAAAGAATGCGGATCTACTGACCCAACAATGCGGAATACATTCCCTTAACACCTTTACTTTAGGGGAGAGAAGCAAAAACAAAAAACTAATAGTTTCTAAAACTTATAGAGATGCATACAACCATGCCAATGAGAAACTAGAAAGATAAGCAAACAAAGATGACACAGTATTTACATGGGAAAACCCTTTCAGGTAAAAAACCCACCACACAAAGTCAAATCTATTGTATTACAGTAATGAATCGATTACATACGATAACCAAACTTCTTTGTTCAGCTCACAATCACCCAGAGAGTTTCAGATTCACTATTACAATGTTTTTACAACATACAGTTCAAAACCCTCCTCAAGAACTCACGTCCTTCTGTTCTTCAACACGCAACTTCAAACTTGCTCTGCAACTTACGACTCAACTCTTGGCTTGTCTCTTACTTATGAGAAATAACACATCTCTCATCCATATGTAACTGACTCAGAAGAGCAATGAAGTCCATCCTCAAATCACGCAACTAGTCGGATCTGACAGATTTCTTGCAACGAGCCGACTTTGCATTCAAAGCCATTACTCAAAATGGTTGAGCTCGCCACCCTTCGTTGACAAATGCAACTGCCACAATAACTATCTTGGTATCCATCCAATCACTATTCAACCAAGTGCCACGCGTCCAAGACCCATCATCAATCGCAGCTGACAGAGCAACCAAAATGATCAAACAGACATCGGGCGCGACCAAGACTTCAAGTCATTTATAACACTACCGGAGCCAGAGTCAGAACAGGAGTCGAAACAGGACTCCACCGAAAATACAGGTTTAGGAACCATTTCGGTTCCACGTCCGCTCATGGCAAAGAGGAACTCATCGGAAACAGTTCTGACCGGGTAAAGTCAACCCGAGGTCAAACCAAGATGGGAACACAAAAGACCGGAGTCGGAGTCAGACCCGGGGATAGAACAGGAACAGAAACAGGACTTTACCAAAAGTCCAAGATCAAGAACCAATCCGGTTCCGGTTCCGCCTCCACCAACTGCAAGAAACAACAATCCAGAACCAAGACAAGGCGGAGGAAAACACCCTGAGGAGAATCCAAACATCCAGAGGAACTAGATCGTAAAAGCAGGAGTCGGACCTGGAGTCAAAACAGAAACTGAAATAGGAACCTGGCAAACGGACATTGCCAACTTCCAAAACTGGTTCCGCCTCCGCTAGAACCCGCAAAGCGAGAATCAACAGACGGTAGGAAGCGGGGTCGGAGTAGGAACGAGAACCGAAACTCAGAACTTAGGCAAATAGAACAATGCCAAGTTCCATCCCGGTTCCGCCTCTGCCAGAGACCCGAAACTTAGGCAAACAGAACAATGCCAAGTTCCATCTTGGTTCCGCCTCCGCTAGAACTTTGCAAACAACACAAAATCACCAAGGCATGAAAACGAGGACTTCAAGCTGGAAGTTGAGATATAATTTCTCAACAGATTATTCAATTTCCATGTTGTATGTATGTATGATAAAGTTATAGTCTGTAGAAACTAGATTATGTCCTTTGACTTCTCTTATTTATTTGTAGGTTATCATTTCTTCATGTCATGATATATTAAGAGGAAGAGTTTATGTAGCTTTTGAATGTTCTTCTATTTACCTCTTGAAATTTCTATGCTTGGTCGGATCTTAATGCACACTTCTTGCGGGTGGATTGAATGACTACACTGTGCTTGTATCTAGCCTCTGATGCTTGTTCTCTTCCCAACAATGATGGGATGTGGCATTCTATGTCTATCATTTCATTCATAGAAAGGAACTTGTGGTTTGGAAATGTTGTAAAAGCATTGGCGCATCGCCACTTTCATGTTTTTCTATTTACATTTCTTTCTACCCTTTTCCTAAACTCAAAAAAGAGTCGACTTTCTATAAAAATCCTGGAGGTATTCAGTGAGGTGCATATTGTTCCCCCACTCACTAAATTTACCGTAAGACTATCGGAGAGTGTAATGCCCCACCACACAACCCTAGAGGAAGTTGCAATTAACTACTTAAGCACACAATTTTTTTATTTATTTTAAAAGTACAACTAACTTACATGTTCACTTCCGAATGCCAACAACCTCTAAGGCTACGAGACTGAGATTACGTTTAAACCCATACATACATCATAATACATCCATATAATTTAATTACTTAAGGAATTAACTACTCATACATTCCATACATGATAAATTTCACCATAACATAAAGAGATACAATAAGATTTCAATAACATTAACTTTAACATTTAAGAATACATCTCTCATTCCCCGAATGAGGTACAACATATAAATGTGATTACATATACAAATTATCCACCTCGAATACAAATGAGGGGTAAAAATTTATAAGAACCAACTGAAATAAATATAAAACATAAAATAAATATTGGATACCACGAGCTCTCCAACTGGAAATCTCGCCATCACGAACTGAAGATCAAAGGGGGACCCAACGACGTAGGGTGCACGTTCCTCCCAACCAAGTGGTACCCGTAGGCCCACCCCCCATGCTAGGAGATAGTAACAAGGATACTTGATCAACCTAGTACCTCTAGACACAGGCTGACTCAACCAAATACATAAACCAAACAACATGAAGTCACATTGCTTCCAGTTAACACAATCTTTCATTACACAAAACAACATACAACTGACCTAGGAGAAGTGTCACCACATAGGTGCATGAGTTACCCGTCAGATCTTCACCGATCCCGACCCCCATCAAAATTCACTCTCCTACTGTCAACACATGGAACATAACCACTTGAAACTAAGGAGGAACAAATAACCAAAACCACTCCAATCCTAGGAGGCAACATATAACGAAAAATCCACTCCAAACACTAGAGGCAACAAATCCCACAATTCACTCCTAACAAAGGATGTACAAATCCCTGTTCGTGGAAACCGGTAAAACACTAATATGACTCCATGCACTACCCAAGGTAAATACAAATGGTTGACATCACAATATGAAAACCCCCATCATATAAGGAACCTCTGAAGACTTACAAATTAATTGACTCACTTAACCCATTTCCCAAAATGAAACTAGAAGATATAGTTATGAAAGGGCACTCAAGACTGAAATAAAACTAGCATTTGGATTTCCTAAATCCATTCTCAGTCAGTGGAAAACATTAAAATAATTTGTCCAATTTCACTAATTAAATAAAAGCCCTTCATATTCACAGAGAGGAAAAATCTAATTTTATTTGAACTCAAATCCTCAATTACTTTTAAAAGCAATATTAATTTCCTCTATTTAATTAAAATATCCATTCCTCTAATAAATTAGGACATGCATATAAATTATTTCTTTCCAAATATCCATTTGTACAAACTTGCATGCAACTAAATACATTAAATATACAATTAAATGTATATACATATGCCATATATATACAACCCATATATATCCATATATTTAATTTTATATATAACTCGTATATATACATTAAATATATGCTAATATATTTTTATAAAATAAACACATTATTTTAATCAAAATAAAAACTTTAATAACAAATAATTTCCAAAATATATATTTATATACATATATACATATATATATTATATATTTTAATAATAAATAAAACATATATAAAAAAAACTAAATTAATGAATCAAACCTCATTTACTATCGGCGGACGATTCCCAAAATATGGTTCACTGATTTTTAAATAAAAAAATTATTTGCTTTAGGGAGGGGTCGGTTGTAGCCGAACCCCCCCCCCCTTCTTTCTTTGGCGCGACCTTTGAACAGTGGCTACGCTGCCCCCAAAGGTAGCGCTCCCTCCACTTAGTGGAGGGCATTGCCTTTTGGGGCAGCCGCACCTCCATTGATGGGGACGGTGGGGGATTTAACGCCCCCCCCCCCGCCGACTAATACTTACAAATAAAATTTAAAAAAAAAACTTCTTTTTTTCATACTTTGTTTTGAACAAACTTTTAATCGTCGTACGACAACAATTTCCCAGCCACGCCAATATTTAATTTCATATAAATAATTATATATATATATATATATTTGTATGTAGATATATATATTATATATATATTTAAAACATTTCATACAATAATTTTTTAATTGGGAAATTTCCCCAAAATACCATCTACAGGCAAAATTATACAAATTTCCAGAAAAGTCCCAAATTCTACAAAAGATTTCTAATATCTCGTTTCCTCTAGAATTTTCTATTGTTTGAAATCGTTTCCCTACAGAAGCTTTCAACAATTTCCTACACAAAAGCTTTCAATAATTTTCTACACAAAAGCTTTCAATAAATTTTCTAAATCTTATAATGTTTCCCTCTGGGTTTTTCCATTTTTTAAAATATCAATTTCATAGAGGCTCTCTAATTTCACAATAAAATTTTCTACAGAGGCACTGAAATAATCGCGGAAAATCTTCAAATATAGAAGCCTTACAAATTCTCAAAACAACTAAAAGCTTCTACTGAAAATACAAAATCTTCTTACATAGGAAATCTTTCAATTTCTTTTAAATCAATTTAAACAAAGCTTCTACAAAATTGAATTTTGTAGAGACAATCTTTCTAAATCAACTAAATAAATTAAACAATAAAAGAACCTGTTTTCTTGTAGCTTGAAGAAATGAAGGTTGGAGTAGAGCCTCGCCTTCAGAATTCAATTTTCAAAGCCTTTTCCAAAATCACCACTTCCAGAAAGATACAAAAAATACAGAGCCCACAATATTTCCCAAGAACCTCATTTCAATTTTTAACCCAACCATTTCTAAAAAAATATCCCTCTTTTCATTCCCGTGAAGTAACCTCTTACCTCACTTAGTTATGGCAAACATTCTATCCGAGAATAATTTCCCAACAAAGTGATACAAAAAATCTTCTCACACACATGTCAAATTAAAAATATCTTTTCAACAACACACATATATTTCCTCTAAGTCATTTTTGCATTTAAATAATTTCAAACCACAATTTAATTTCTAAATAAATTTAAATCAATTAATCTATTTGCTTAATAAATAATTTAATCAATTAATTAATTTACTTAATAAAATAAATTTAATCACAAGGATTAAATTGCTTTACTGAATTAATTATATCTAATTAATTAAATTAAATAAAAAGCTTTCAACAATATTATTTAAAATTGGTTAAATAAATACTAAAATCATTTAAAGCATTAATTTCCATAAAATAAACCTTGCATAACTAAATAACAATTGACAAGGCAAACGTGGGCATGACAATAAACCATATCGAACATGGACTGACAAGACACTGTGGCTAGGGTGTAGACCCAACACAAGTAACCTAGCTACTATCTCCCAATCAACTTTACCGTTGGGTCAACACGCTCAAACCTCTGAAGCCAGGTGGAGTCGATGTCCTGTACCTGCAAACCTATAAATGAGGCATCAAAAGCACATGTATATAAACAACATAGTAATACACACTGTGAAGAGGAACTCACATAATCGCAGGGCACTCGCAAGCAAGTGAATCTATTTTGTCCCCTTCACCAATACACTTGTCACGAATTAAACAGTTCCATCATACATAAATTACTCATGTGCAATAATCATGTTATAGCAAACTAACATTATTACACTAATCAAAGCATGTCAAATAAAACATCAAAGAAGGTACATCACACCACCACAAATAGTCCACATTGCTCTATAAATAGTGATCAAAGTATCAAAGCATCGTAATCTAAACATAAGAGAAAAACAGAGGGGTGTTACAAAGAGGCGCAAGCTTTGATGATCAATAATTCTTTTTGCTAGCACGCCCGGTGGGACAAGTTTTCGAACATCTGATTAGAAATTAGAAATATCTCTAAATCAAACCAAGGAAGGAAACTAGAGGTTTCATGCCCAAAGTCCAAACAAGAGCATCCTCAAAGGGCCATTTCCAGTACACCCAACTACCTTCTTCGGTACCTAGGAGAAAAAGAATATTTATAGGTTTTGTATCGCCTGTAACAAGCAGTAGAGTAAGGAGTAAGAGCCCATGGTTTAGAGTCTTATCTACTCCGTCTGAAGGTCAAAGTTTCCACATAAGAATACTAGTTTACCCAATTCATAGGAACCTTTTCTCCATGGCTCATATACCCCTTCTTGCTCCCAAAAAAATTGTAACCTGGGACAATGGTAGTCCATTACAACCGCCCACTCCTCCTGATGTCTGGCCTGCCATACCCGCTAACGCCCTCAAAGCTATTTCAAAATTCTCTAGAGAGGAATTTAAAACCCCTTCCGAACACCTCCAAGACATAGCAGAGGAAAACATTGCTATGATATTATTGGTTGCCTCTTTCAAAGGGAAGGCTCAAGACTGGTACGTATCTCATACTTCCGATTCTATCATCTTGTGGGACAATCTCGGAGAAAAATTGTTTGAACACTTTTTGAACAAAGGGAGATCACTATTCACTACTACATCAACTGATCACCATCAAGAGGGCTCCGCAAGAGGCCATGAGCAACTTCAACACCAAGTTTAACAAAACCTGGAAAAGGATCTTGATCAATGCCTGACCTCAAGCCGCAATGACATTTATATTCTTCTTGAAGGTTATCGATTTGGATATTGCAATGATGATTACCCCTATGGGAGGGGATACCTTACCCAATGCCTATGAGGTGGTGGTATGTGCAGAGAATAGTTTGATAGACACCGGGAAGCTTCCACCATGACCTCAGATGCCTATTTTTGTGGAGATTTTGGGTGCACCTCGAGAGGAAGTTGCTCTAAGCGCTTCTTCGACACAAGCGACGGGCTCAGGTCCACCCCAATCTATGTATGTATACCCCATCGCACATCCAAGCATGTCAGCTTCACCTTTTGTAGCAGAAGACATCAATGATATGAAGATTTTGATGCAGTCTTTTACTAATGAGTTAGTTCTCATCAAGCGACAAGAAGCGGCCCCTCCGAAGCAAGATACTCAAACCTATCAAGGAGGAAGGCCATTCTATTAGAAAAATGCATACTAAGGATCTTCGAGTCAGGGAGGTCAACAAGTAGCTCTCGCCTACCAAATAGATTCGGTTACCATGTCATTACAGACAGTCAAAGACAACCATAGCAATGAGTTGATTCTAGGCCAGAATAACCTGGAGGATGATAAAAATGCATAGTGCTTTCCTTGCAATGATAGTCATATGCCCCGAAATCGCCTGAAGGGAAAAATGCAACAAAGGATAGTGGAGCAAAGAAATAAAGGCACACTTCTGAATGCAGAAGGATATGAGTCTTTTGAAATGGAGAATGCCCATTTTAAAGTGAAAATTCAAAGGATGTCCATGGAGCAAGAGTCAGATATCGCACTCGATCAAGCACTTTTTCTTGGACGGAGGAAGAAGATGTGGTATTCGTGAATGAAGCTCTGATGACTAGCACTCTACAAGCTCAGAAAAATTACAACACTAGATCTGAGAGAACGCTCACAAGAGAATACGTGTCGCAAGTTTTGCCTTGTCCCCAGCCTCGCCAACCATCATTGCAAGAAAACAAGTCCCTGCAATCAACTGATAGACGGATTCAACAATAGAAGAGTCC
This sequence comes from Sequoiadendron giganteum, assembly GCA_007115665.2. Classification (NCBI taxonomy): domain Eukaryota; kingdom Viridiplantae; phylum Streptophyta; class Pinopsida; order Cupressales; family Cupressaceae; genus Sequoiadendron; species Sequoiadendron giganteum. The sequence continues at coordinate 600,524,822 of CM021106.1, read as the reverse complement.
ACCATTGCTCAAAAAAATGTTAGATAAGATACCAAAGCCATTCATGATAGATCGTCTTCCTCTAAAGCTGAAAGAGATTTCATCATTCAGGCCAAAGGCCCCACCATTTGGAACACTTAACGTTGTCAAGCAGCTGAAGAAGGCACCTACCAATGTGTCCTTGTGGGATGTTATATCTATTCTCGAGTAGAATACATTGCTTCGGGAAGCATTGAAAAGTGATGAACAAGGACCACAAACAAATACAGTTTCGCTGTGTGATCAAAGTAAAGATAAAGGGGTCACATTAGATCCTCAAATTCTAAAAGCTGCAACTTATACAAATGACACGGGTGATAGAAAAGTAATAGAGTTAAGCAATCTGAAGCCCACTCCCTTCTTTTTGACATTAATTGTTGGGGGTAAAATTTTACACAACAATATGATTGACTTGAGAGCTAGTACAATGGTCATGCCAAAGCAAGTGGTTGATGCCTTAATGCTCAAATATGAACCTCTTGAAAAGGGAATCATGCAGTTGGATGGAAAGAAGGTTCTGATAGTTGGTCAGATAAAATATGTATCGTTGACCATCTTTTCATCCCCAAGCCAGACAATGTCACGAGAAGTAGTGATAATAGATATTCCCCCAATTTTTAGGATGTGTCTTTCTAAAGATTTCACTGCAAAACTGGGTGGATAGTTGGCACTAGACTGGTCCCATTTGATATTAAGAACCAAGCACGAGGTGAAGATGAAGATCCTCTTAGAGTCTTTGCACCTCAAATATATAGCAGATAATGCAGTCCTTTGTTTTGAAGTGACACATACCTTTTTTTCAAGACAAGAGGGATATTGCGTGGAGATGCTAGAAGACGAAGAAGATACAAGTGAGCGGACTACAGAGAAGAATTTCTCCTCAACTAGTTCATTGACTTTGACCCTTTCAAAAATTTCCATGCCATGGAAATGGGCATGTATGTGATCTTCGATGATGACCTAGTCTATCTGAAACTGTTAAAATATCGAGAAAGGTATGATGATCCGATGGATAATCGTCTATGGACCCTATACTTTGATGGTGCTAAATGCAAATCCAATTCTAGAGTAGGAGTTTGATTATTCTTTGTTAGGATTTGATACCCTTAAGGCTTATCAATTCCAATTTTTGTGCTCCAATAATGACGTGGAATACGAAGCCTTGATCTATGGTTTGTTCCTCATAGAGCAGATGGGCGCCAAGAGGTTGCAGGTATTCAAAGATTTTGAGTTGATTGTGAGTCAAGTCTATGGGCAATTAGCTACTAAAAATACAAGAATGAAGTCTTATAGACATTGGATATGGGATTTAATTGAAGGTTTTGAAGCTTTCAATGTGCAAGTCATTCCCTGATCTCAAAACAACATAGCGGATTAGATGACTTCAATCGGGTCATAATTTGAGCTAGCTTCTGATTCAAAATAGAGTGTAGTGCAAATCATTGTCCGACCATCGATTCCTGACAACGATGAAAATTAGTAAGTGTTTGAAGATGACACCCAGATAGCCAATTTCATCCAACATTCAAAAGGAGTTTTTGACTATTCACAACTAGAAGTTCAACCTTCCAAAAGGGAGGTCATTCAGCTAAAAGGAAATAAGCTCCCTCGATGTTTAATTTCCCTCGAAAACCTCTTTGACTGTGAAGATGTGAGGAATGGCAAGAAAATATTTACAACTGATGAAAAGGATTATCAGGAGTTGGATGGTGGAAATTACAGAAACCTAAAAGTTGAAAGAAATGTTTCGTGGTAAGATAAAGAAAGGTTAAGGTACCTGTGCTCAAGTTACAATAGAGTTATAGCATGGACCTATGATGATCTTAGAGGGTACAATCCTGACATAATTCAACATACCATTAACTTGGTGGAAGGATCAAATCCAGTCCGACAAAAGCAGAAGCTTGTCAATCAGAAAGTTGAGGCACTGATGGCCCAAGAGCTCACTAAACTGATTGAGTCTCAAATCATTTACTTGATTAAGCACTCAACTTGGGTGTCTAATTTGGTATCGATTCAGAAGAAAAATGGTGACATCCAACTTTGTGTCGATTTATGAGACCTTAATAAGGCCTCGCTAAAAGACCATTACTCTTTGTCGTCCATGGAGCAGATCTTGCAGAATGTGGCTAGGTCAGAGATGTTCTCATTATTTGATGGTTTCTTAGGATACAATCAGGTATATGTCAAGGAAGGTGACCAAGATAAAATTGCATTTACCACCAAGTGGGGGATGTTCGCATATGCAAAGATTCCCTTCAAACTCTCAAATGTTGGTGCAACCTTTCAACAAGCCATGAACATTGCTTTTAGGGGATTGATCAATTTGATCATTCTGATTTATCTGGACGTCCTAACATTTTTCTAAAAGTTCAATGTTGATCATTTTGATCATCTAGAACAAGTTTTCCAAAGGTGTCAAAAGTTCAGGATTTCTTTAAATCCCAAAAATGTGTTTTCAGAGTAGCTCAAGGTAAGCTACTTGGATTTGTAGTATCTAGGGATGGAATTGCAATAGATCCCAAAAGAGTGAGATGAACCTACCCTTACTAGTGAATTGGAAAGGATTGCAATCTTTCCTTGGGAAGATTAATTTTTCCAGCCGGTTCATTTCAAACCTTGCAGACATCACAAGACCCATCACACTGATGCTCAAGAATAACTTGATGTTTAGATGGACCCTTGAAGGTAAGGCGACTTTCGAGTAGATAAAAAAGGTTATTTTTGCTTCTCCAGTTTTGGCCAATTTGAACTTTTCTAAATATTTTTTGCTTTACGTATACAATGGTCAACATAGCATAGCCTATGTGCTCACTCAAAGGGATGAAGAAAATAATGAGGAGTATCTGATTGATTTTCATTCAAGGACCCTCGAGGATTATGAAACCAAATACAATTTTGTGGAAAACTAGACTTTTTTCATTGTTAAGAGCCTTAAGAAGTTTCAACACTTGGTGTCGGCCAACAAAATTACTATTTTGCTTTGTCACTCGAGTGTAAGGTAATATATTACCGAAGGAGAAATAACTGAAAAAATAGCCAATTGGATCACCAAGATCCTAGAATACGATGTAGATATCAAATTGACAAGGAGATTGATCATGTCTACTCAAATCAGTTTGCGTCTGACGACTCCTGGGTGGCGGATCAAATGATATATTTGCATAAGGGACACTATCCAACAACCCTCTCATTCCACAAAAGGAGATACTACCGATTTCAAGGCACTAGGTATATATTAGTTGAGGGGATTTTGTTTTAAAAAAACTATGATGGTGTGTTGCTCTGATGTTTAGACAAGCACCATGCAGAAAGGGTTTTGACAAAAATTCATAGTAGTCCCGAGGGTGGAAATTTCTCTGCTAAAAATGCTGCCATGAAAATCATGCGAGTGGGGTACTATTGGCCCTCAATGTTTTCTGAAACACATCATTTAGTGCAGAAGTGTACTCAATGTCATTTTTTGTTGGCAAGAGAAAAAAATATGCTTTGTCGTTAAGTCCCATCATAACAAAAGAGTCTTTTTCTCAATGGGGATTGGATTTTTTCAGAATGATAAACCCCATCTCCAGTGTTGGTCACAAGTGGATCCTCACAACAATTGATTACTTCACAAGGTTGATAGAGGCCATTGCCCTAAAAATTGTTATAGAGGGCGATATTGTTAACTTCCTTGAGGATTTGGTGACTAGGTTTGGCTCACCAAAAACTGTCATATCCAACAATGCTCGAGCCTTTGTAGGTTCAAGGATGTCAATTTTTTCTATTAAGAATGGGATCTACCTCAAGAATTTGTCAAACTATTACCCACAAAGAAATGGGTTAGTGGAGTCAACAAATAAAAACCTAGTTAGGGTAATCAAGTGCATCGAGTTTGAACAACAAAGAGAATGGCACAAGCATCTACGGGTTGCTCTGTCGGCAGACTGGATCATGCCAAATCAGATCCTAAAGACATCTCCCTATGAATCTCAAGGATGAGAGTCTCAAGGATTTTAAGAGGCACACATGCAACATCTCATAGCTAGAGTTTAAAATACAATCAAATTGGATGTTGGAGGAAATGGATGCAAGAGGTCTTTTATCTTCCCAAGCTAGCTTCTCGTTCAGGGATGATTCATTGCATGAGAAGCACCTCATTTGTGTCCCTTAGAAAAGGAGGGGCTTGAATTATATTTTCCCTTAGAAAATAGGGGGGTTTGATTTTTCTTGTGGGTGCACTTAATGTACCTACAGAGGTTGATGTTCTTTTGTGTAGCAGAAGAGCATTTGGTTGATGTTCATTTATACAACAGAGGAGGGATTGTTTCCACTATATTAGATGAGGGATATTAACACACTCGGAGGATATGTGGATTCTCAAAGGAGAATTTTTCTCTCATGTGCAACACTAGAGGAGGCATTTTGACACAATCAAAGGATATGTTGACTTTCAGAGAAAAGTTGTTGTCTCATTGTGCAAAGAGGATGGGGACACTATGTTCTCTCATGGTGTGTAAATATTTTATAGGTTTTATAGTTAGGAGATCCATCGATAAAGTCAGTTTAATATTTCCTAGGTGAGTGAGAAGAATTGGTGATGGCGCTTCATCAAAGCCTTCAAAAGGGTTACGTTCAACTCTTGTAGTGTTCTATACTTTGTTCGGATTAATGTAATAATACAAATATGTTGAATGTAGTTTCTTGTGCATTGAAGAACCACTATCGATCTTTTGTACATGACCTATCTCCACATGCGTACTTCATAGTGATTAATTAATGTCATATGCTAGTGAGTTGGTCATTCCATCAAAATGATTCTTTTAAATGGTATGATTATATATAATAACATATCAATTTTGAATTTAGGAAAATTTCAATTCAAATTTGTTAAGGAATAGATGAGTCATTCTTTATCAAATGGTATCTTGTCAATCCAACTATTTTATAATTAGACATTTATTTTAGTGAGCAACTTCCATTTTACATGGCAATACAAGTTACACATCAACATGATACATATAGTGAAGCTCTAGCATTTTGAATGGGTTAACCATTTGACATAAATAGATTGGGCTTTTGGGTAGAGATTAGAGTTTGATTCTAGTTTTAGAGAGTCTTAACATGTATTTCTATAGGGTCGGGTAACGTAGAAAAACTAGTTTCACATATTAGTGGCCCTTTGTATTCTTTATGTTATTTTTATAATTTTATTTGGCTTCCATTATTTTCTTCCTAATTTTTCTTTCATTTGTGTGCTTTATTCACTTATTTTATGGTTGTTCATTTAAACTTCAATTACATGCTACACTAAGAGGGTGGAAATACCAACCAATTATAAATTACTTATCATCAAGATAATGATTCTTGAGCCCACACCACAAGTCATTCATTAGAAAGGGTGAAGAGCCAAAGAAGCTAGCTAAGAGTTACGAAGCATCCACATTTGGAAAGGGAAAATTCTAAGAGAAGTTGCCATCTCAACAAAGGTTATCCCAAAAATAACTTAGCTATTATAAAATGATAAATCATTTAGGTTCCCTTTTGATGCAATTTGATAGGAACCTACACTTCTTTTAGCACAATGGCTATTACAATTGACAAGGATAATGATATTCGCATAGTTGAACTCACCATCAACATAAAAGAGGTGTAACCTAAAACCATGTTAGAACCCATAATATAAATAAATTAGATAAATACAAATGTCATAAATCATATGTGGATCTTTAGCCATTAAACGAAAACTTAGAGGAAACCCAAGTTTAAATTGGGAAAATAAAAAGATTTCTAGATGAAGATGAGCTAAGGGAGGGGATTTTATTAAGAATGTAAACAACTCATGTAGCAATTAGAACATAAAATCCACCAATAATAGAGTTGAGCTGAGATAGTATGAAAACCTACCTATGGACATGCATACTCATAGAATATAAAGATCTGTATTAGCCTCAAGAGCAACAAGAAGAACTTCAAACTTTACACAAGTTAATAAAAATATTATAATACACTAGGTATTATAGTAATATAAAAAATCACAAAAGGGATAACATATTTAAAGACCACTTATCCAATCAAGGGGTCACCTATTGGACATTGATTCATGAAATAATCCCTCTAAAGTTACAAGATGATCTACTGACAATATCTCCTTTGAAATTAAATTCAAGAACAAGAAAGGTTGATTCTTGTGGAAAAGAGTTTCAAAATATATATGGTAGATAAACTTAGACCCAATTAGATTGGCCCATACCTAGTTGAAGATGACTTGGGGAATCGTGCTTTTTGTTTGGGTATAATTGAGGGTACAACTTTTGGTGAGATTGTTAATGCATTCCACCTCAAAAAGTATTATATATAAAATAAAAATAGTTCACATGAATTTCATCCCATCATTTCCATCACATTATGTTATATGTTTTCTCTTCTCTAATGTTTGTTGTAGTACGAGCCATAAGTTTCTATTACTTTGTTAGACTATGCTAGTTCATGATATTCCTACTACCATACATATCAATCACTCATTCAACCTTATAAGTTTTGAATAAGTAAACATTGAACATAAATTTGATCTTAGTCCAATACAATATCATCTTTTGATTTCACTCCCATCACATGGCCAAGTTTTACGAGTGGATAGGTACCCATTTGGTTGTGTTTGGACTCTTATTCACCTTGTTTGATCTTTGGTGATTATCTCTTGCTTCCTCCTAGTAGCATGAATCTAGGTTTTAGTGGTCTTTTGCTCCAAAAATGTCGAAGCACACCCATATACACACACAAAAGAATCAAATCACCCACATGCACACAAAATGAGTATTTAAGCAAAGTGCACACACAAACGAAAGTTAGATTGGACAAACACAAATCTTTCTTTAGCTATGAAAGGTCATCCTTTGATAGGGACATAATACTTTAAACCCTAGTCCATCAAGTTATTGGTCACTTGAGATCAAAGTAGGGAATACCTGAGAAGCTAAAGTTGTTTCATGTTTATTATTAGTTTATAGTCAGTTTGAACTATGATCAATTTATTGGTCACCATGAGCTTATTTTATATCTTCTTTTTCACGCTTCTTATTTCCATTACCTTCTCTATAATCTTACATCCTAGAATCCTAGTATATAGGGTAGTGCCATAGTCAACCTACAACTTCCTTGGAAAAAAAAATAGAAAAGATAATGTTAAAATTGTTCCCAAATCATATGCATTTGTGTCATCAAATAAACATACTACCACAAGGTAAAAGTCTAAATTTATAAAATTGCTAAACCTACGTACTCTATTAGCATACACACATCCATTTATGCTTGAACACATGTGTACACCATAAAAATAAAAAAAATATATAATAAAGAGTTAAATCCATGTCATCCATGTATATAAATAGAAAATATGATGCATCAAGTCTATTATTGGCAAATATATGAGTCAAAATTAAAAAAAGGGTTTGAATTTATATATTAAATAAGTGTTTGTGTATAATAAAGTTCTTCCTAATAAAGAGAACTATGAAAGTGAGATATATTGATGTGGATAGGTACAAGTAAGACCTACCATGTTAGGGGCAACCAAAACCATGTTTGCAAAATGAAAGATCTAATAAAAGAACATCTAAATCAAAACTTCAAATGCATGCATAAGATGAGAAAATAAAAGCATACATGTACCATAACCAATACCTAACAACAAATATCTTGCTCTTACTAGTCATAATTTTTATCAACCATGTAATTGTAAAATAATCTTTTAAAACCCTAGTTTCCTACTTGTGTGAAGCCCTAACTACCTTGTAGAGCATTATATTAGTACAAGTGATCCACACAAGGTAACACATGTATATTTTGGATGCCTGTATAAAATGTACCTCCTCATCTTTGATTATGTTAAAATTTATGCCTTTGTATGAAGGATGCACTTGATTCTCGTAGAAGGGTTTATTTTGTAAGTTCCAAATCCACACGAGGAGTGTGACAATATGGTATTTCTAAACATTGCATAAATATTGAGTAATCTTGTTGATGTTAGCATTTCAAGTTTTATTTTAAAATGACTTTATATTGCACATGACCATTTATCTTGTCTTTGTAGTTTGGATGGAGAAGTACATATAAGTATGTTTTGATGCCCCTACACCATATTTTGGGCAATTATAGCTCACCAAGTAATATGATGGTCCTTTCTCAAGGAGGTAATATATAAGTGCCTAAAAATAAATAGGCATATATATGGTAGTTCGATGATGATCCGATAATCTATTTGATGACCTTACGAGGCATGCCATTAATAAAAATTCTTTCAACTTAAATTTCTCCATGGTAAAAATTCCCTCTCATCCTCTTAGAATACCTCATGTGTTGACTAATGGTCAACACAAGTCTACACAATATTTATTTCTAAGTAGATACCTTTGTTTTATGCCTTAAGTTGTGAGTTTTCCCTTACATCTATTGGTTATGAATTTTCCTTGGTGAGTGAATTTTTACCACAAAGGGAAAAAAACTATTATACCTCTAGCGTGCAAGTCTTTGCACAAGAAATATTTTTCTTACTATTGACATTTTAACTCAAAGTTGACATTTTTCCTAAGTGAGTTACTTTTAGAAATTTCCTTGTTTCCATCTAAAAATTTAAATCTAATCTTGCTTATCTATATATACCTCTTTTTCAATCGTTAAAGGAGTCCATTTTTTTGGTTAGAATAGCTCTAGCTATAGTGAAAGATCTTGACCCATCATTAGTTTCAAAGCCTCCATTTTTACTTGTTACACGCCTTATTACAACCCTTATGAGCATTTAGATCAATAATTCCTGTCAAGCTAGTCCATCATTTTCACAATTAGAGAGTTCCACAAGTTAAAGGAAGAGATGTGAAAGTTTTAGTAGGTTCTTGAGGACTATTATCAACCATTCAATTTGATTTGAGCCTTGGATGACTTCAAGATTAATTTATATTTATATTATTTTAGAGTAAATTTATTTAGTATTTTTTTTCATTTTAGAATAAATTTATTTAGTTAATTAAATTAGTTTTTGTTTGTGAAAGAGATGAAATGTTTTAGTAGACTTTAATTTGTAAAAAAATTAGTCACAGGGTTATAATAATTTTATTGTTGTTAAGATTAGTAAAAAATTTCCATTATTATTGCTTCAAAGCATACTCAATATTGGTTAACAATGTCTTTTCTTTTTGCTTCAAACTCTTCAAAACATAGAAAATAAAAACTTTAGTTGTTGTAGAAAGTTTATTATTTCAAATCTATACATGTCAATTATCAAGATTCAACATATAGATTAAACACATGAAGAACTTTAGAGAAAATGAATAATTTGCACTTTCTAGTGTTACTATTTTTTATTTTTATTTTTTAAATCCCTTATCCTCTTTCCTCTTTTTTGAAAATAGTTTGAGCTCGAAACCATAATCAAACCAAACAAGTGATCACCACTTTACTCCAAACTGAAATGATCAATGGGAATATTCAAACATTAACACATCTCAATCTACTAAGTCAAGCACTCAAACATTTAACAAAGCAACCAACTTGATCAACTCTTGCCATGTGAGTAGTAGTGAATTGCCTAATCATTTGATCCATAAGAACAACCCTTTTGAGCTAATTTTGGATAATATACTGTTCTGCTTGGAATCTTATGCAAAAATATGTCTATTCTTTGGGTTGATTCCATAGATTTGACTTGTGTCCCACTAATTTGGTTTGGTGAATTTTGTTCTCTTATTTCTTGGTTCATTTTGAAGTCTACTCGTTGTTAATTGTTCAAGGTTGGCTATATTTAAAAATACCTCAAAGAAGTTGTTGGGTTGCTAGGGTCAATTTCTCTTAGATCAACCCTCTTGAAATATCACCTTCATAATCATGAAATGATTAGCATACAAGAGGCAAGCATACAAATTATTTGTATGATGATTTTGATGTAAGTAGCGATTTCTTTAAAAATGCTATATTAAAATATTCCTATTGAATGCTTAGGATTTCAAATGATGACCATATGTGAATTAAAGTCCAAATGAATCTCTTTAAACACTACTACATGAAAATAATCATATCAAATGTGTACCAAGTCAACTCATGGTAAAAAAGAAATGAACACTAGTTTGCAAAAGTAAATTTTAAATTTTTAAATTTGAAGAATTAGTTTTATATGATGAAAGATTGATGCCATTGTGTATTATTGACCTAGGACAACATAACAACTAGTGAAAATAAGGATTGAATGTCCAGACATGATGAATGTAATGATATTATGAATATGTGTAAGAACAAATAAATCTCCACTAAAAATATGAATATATGTATGAATAGAAATAAATAAAAAATCACAATATTACACTATTTATAGGTATGTAATTAAATTTAAATAAGAATGCAAATTTCATCATTTCAAACATTTAAATTTCAAAATTTCTGGCAATCCATGAGTTGTTTAAAGCTATTTTTAGCAATAATCATGAGTTGATTTCATTTTTATTATTTGCGGGAGAATTGGATATCTGCAGTTGCAGAACATGTTCTGTGTTGTCTGAACGTTGCTATATTTAGCAATTACTAACCGTGTATTCTGCAAGCAGGGGAATACAGAGGTTTGAAGCTTCAAATTACTAGTCCCTGCCTTGGCGCCGTGGCTGGGACTATGATCTTCAATAAAATTTATCTCTCTACTTCGAAATTCGTGCAAACCGAAAAGTAAACAAATTCTCGAATGTTTGAAAATTATTGTGTATTTTATGGTGTCTGAAATTTGCTTTTTCGAAAATTTTGATTGAATGTTTGTAGTTTTCCCAGGTAAGTTTGTAAAAAAAATTGTGAACATTTTTATAATCAGATAGTGGATGGATCTTTTTACGAGGAAAATCAGAATCATTCTCATAAATATTTCTTTCACAGGAGATGCCAACAAGAGCTATGGTGCACCTGTAAATATGATGAGATTTAGTGTAAGTTCGTGTTTACATTTTTACTTCAGTTTGATACATAATAATTTCCTACAGTTCTTTTTAACTGATCACACCATGGATTTATAAGGTGGATAATTTATAGGAAATGAATTTAAAATTATGTTAGGATAATCTGACGATGCTTGAAACTTTATTTACAGTCAATGTAGGTAATTTTTTTGAAAGGCAGCCTCTAAATTTTTCAGGTAATTGAATGGTTACATTCCCTATCAATTCACAAAACAGACCTTTCATGCAACTAGGGTTTATGATAAATCTACTATGTTTCTGAGTAAGTTTTGCTGATTTATAATCGTGATTCTTGAGTATAATCGAGGTGGCTGTAATTGAATTTCTCTCTTACATTATCTCTTATCATTCATATAAAAATCTTCCCTCTCCAAAGAAGCAAGCTATTGGATCAACACCTCTAGATGAATGGATTATGGAAGAGAGAGATGGAAGGGTGGTGGGTGTATATTAGTCGGAAGTGGATTGAAAGATGCTCCCATCATAGAAAAGTTGGTTAGTGCTTCTCTCTTGTCAACCTAGCAAGTCCCTACTTCTCTAAAGGGTGCATTCTCTCCATTGCCATTTAGAAATCTCTGACTAATATTACTAATATATTATTAACATACCTATCGAATGCATTTCTATGAGTGCAACATGATCATCGATCCAATCAAGTTAGGTGGTTGGCTCTTGTGGGATTTTTGCTTGCATATATATTTCTGCACACGATTTTAAAATTTGTAGCTACCGAATTCTACTTGGCACCTTTGCAATTGTTTACATTTAGGGTTTTTACCCTTCTATATTTTCTTTATGAAGATTAAAGGACTGAGATTTTCAGACGAAAATTGGCAGGTTTATAACGGCGATAGTGGAAAACGGTGAAATTTGTGATGGGCTCACCCGAGTTCATCTTGAATGAACCCATAGGGGAATTGCATAACCTTGGTCATATCCCCTGTTAAATTGAACCTGGAATTGGGCTGAATCAAACCTGAATCAATAGGTCCAGGGGACGGAATTGATAACATAGTATCATTCATGTTGGCCAAGGAAATATTTAAGGAAGCTTTTTTTTCCATTGAATGTAAGACAAAACTAGTGAGGTGCAGTGTTGGAATAGAGCCATGTCAACCTCTTTTTTGTCCAATTTTTGCACAATGCCTGGAATACTACGATTCATGTAGCCAACAAAATATGTGAGGAGGTTTGGGTATCAACAGATTTTGGAGTATTTTCCATAGCATGGCCTAGAAGCATTGGAGGTCTTTTTGTCACCATTCAAACCTAAAGATTTTGGTGGATGTTTTAGTAAGAAAATAAGTAGAATTTTCCGGCTCACTAGCAAATTTAAGAAGATTCACTTTTTTTTTTTTTATATTTTTTAATTTTTACTTGAACATGAAGTTAGTGGACTTTGAAGATCACTTATTATTGAAATACTGTCATTATTTAAGATAGATTCATTAGTGTTTAGTATATTGATCTCTTAATCATTGTTTATTGGACAGTCAAATTGAATTTTGTTTATCTTTTGAAGATCACTTATTATTGAAATACTGTCATTATTTAAGATAGATTCATTAGTGTTTAGTATATTGATCTCTTAATTATTGTTTATTGGACAATCAAATTGAAAATTATTTATCTTTACATTTCTTGTAGCTATTTGGGTTGTAAATTTAATTATTGAGGCTATAATTATGTGTCGTTTCTCAACATTTTAAAGCATCTTATTTAATTGTTTTCCTTATCTACTGGTAAAATTTACAATTTATTGGGTATTAGGTTAGCTCCTAAGTTGCCCTAATATGTTATATTTTTCTAATTCCTCAATTCCCGAAGTGTGAGTAGATTATATATTTTTATAGTCCACCGTAAAGGCAATTTGACAAGGCTTTTCACCATCCCTTTTTTCTTTATAGAGGTTGGAAGTAAGGGAGTATGTGAGTGCAATACTGCATAATAACTCCCACTCCACATGTACTTTCTTCTTGTAAGCAAATATGAGGGGTATGAAATTATTTATTTTGATTCCTAGCTGTAAAGAATTTGAAATTAATTTTGTAACTCCTACGCCACTTGTGCTAATGCACTAGAAATGAAAGTAGCTCTTTTGATTCCTAGTTGTAAAGAGTTTGAAATTACTTTTGTAACTCCCATGCGTCTTGCGCTAATACAATAGAAATAATGGTCTCTTCCCTCTTCTTCTCCATTTTCCTCATTCTAGTTGCAATCCTCATGATGATTGTTTAACGACTTTTGCACTCTTTCATAATGTTTATTGTTCTCGACAGTTATAATTTATCATTACACTTAAAAAAGTGGTATTGTTAGTTCTTGGAAAGGGTTGTCTCCTCAAGCAAAATACTTTTCTACTTAGGTATTTTTTGCAATCTTTAGGTATTCTATTTCATGATTGTTTTACTTATGATTTGTAGTTAAGTGGCAACCTGTTGAATTTTCCTTTGGTGAGATATTTACGATTCTATAGAATTTTAATACTATTGTGTCAACAATAAAATGCGGTAAAAGTGCACAATCGAGGAGGTTGGTTGATTTTCTGAACTCGATTTCAGTTACCATAGACCAAATTTAGACAATAGTGTACTACATATAGGATATATTCATTAAAAGATTACTGTCTATATGAATGATTACAAGTCTTATGCATTTCATTCTTTGTTGCTGCAGAAAAATGTTTATGGAAGACGTATTCCTTTGGTAATGTAGATGGGATAATCTGGCTTCTCAAAAGGAAGCTCTAGTAGTGTGTTCAGATAACAATCTGAATACAGGGATTACAATATGGGATATTTACACTGGGGAAGAATTGTTTCATCGTCCTACTTGTGCCTCTCCTCGCCATGGTCTAGTATGCTTGGGACACCAATTTTTAGTGGCTGCACAGATTCAAAAGCCTGGCTCATATAGGGGTGGTGCAATCTTTATTTGGGCATTGAACAAGGTATAAAGTGACATTCTTTATTATTGTATATTAATTGGAGCTCTGCAATTCCTAGATGCAATTTTTTTGCTGTAGAAAATAAAAATAAAAATTAGTTGAAATGCCCTTGATGATTTAGTGTTTGGAACTGCATTCTTATGTTGTTGACGACTTCATAGTGGTTGAATTTTATGTGTTACCCAACAAGTACTTGGATTGAAATAATTTACTTATGAAAAATCAATATGTCCCTTCGTCATTCATGGACATTAATATAATTTTTTTCTTTCTAATAAATAGGGATACATTGTAAGATTGCTTGTTGCCTAGCTGGTTGACTATTCTTATAAAGATTGAGGCATTTATACTTTTTTTTCATACATTGGCTTGCATTTGTGAGCTTTCCCACCCTTGTAGGATGACTATGACATTGCACGGTTTGCACCTAACCAACATGTTTGAGTGTGGATGGATAGATTGGACATAGTTAATAGGGTATCTACTTACTACTAGTTTAAGGAACTTCTACCTAGCCATTTTAACCATGAGAAGAACTCATAGATGGTTTCATGGAATGAGTCCATAGATGGTTTGAAGGAAGAATTCAAGCTTCTAAAAAGTGATTGTGAATTATGGATGAGTTATATAATCTGAAATCTACATTACTTGTTCTTCCTCCCTTAGCTTGGATTTTGATCTTGTATGCACGCAATCTATGCCTTTGTTTGGGTCCCTTGTGTGTGGGAGTGCTTTATACTACCCATGGCAAACTTGGGAAGAAAGATCATTTTCTATTTATTTTTTTTTCCTTTTTGACCTCCTAAACTGACTATTCAACCTAAAAAATGAATCCTAACCCTAAAATTGAACTCGAAGTGCTGTGAGACACAAAAAGAAAATTCATTTTACCTCATTTTGGAAACAAAAGATACAAACCGAATACACTTGTTGTAGTTTCATTCTTGCTTGTCATTGCATAAATAGAGTTGAGGAATGATCATTGAAGGTTCTAAAGTGGTTGAATTGCTCTTCTAACATGTTTGCAAGAGCCCAATTTTTGCTAAGTAGATTGCGGAGGAAGATTCTTGGATTGGAGGTAAGATTTTTTGATTTCTTCTACAAACAAATCCATTTGTTGTTTTGTTTCTTAGTATTTTGGATTTAAATGAGTTAAGATATCTATATCTATATATATATTTTGTTTCCATTTGTTTGAAATGTGTTGTTTCCCAAACTTGTTGGCACAATGATTACAACATTGTTCCAAGGGGATACATCCCCCCATCCAAATCCATGTGTTCTTGGTATGATGATGGTTCAAAGACATGAGGATTTGTGGGAAATGCCCCCCACCATCCCACCACCGCGGACACACACTTGACGATGTTTTCGAGACATCTCCTTCAAAGAGGGGATGATTCTTGGATGTCCTTGAGATTCTTAGGGGACTCCTAGATGTCTCTTGACCACATTTGGGACTCCCAAGCATTCCTTGCAATATAAAATTGGAGAAGTCAATTTAAAAACAAATCAAAAAGTTTTTTGGATCTTTGTGCCATAAACCCTAACCCTAGTGGTCTATGGGCAGCAACCAAACCCTAAGCAACCACAAAAAAAACTTATAAATAGGCATCTATGTTCTGTTCCAAATCACGAGCCTAAGTTTCAATAGCAAGTTGAAAGCCTACAAGAGTGAGAAAGATTGCAAGGGAGGGAATTGGGAATAATGAAAGTAATAGCAAGAGGAAGAGCAAGTGCGGAGACTTCATCAATCAATCGTTGAATCAACACATTCTTCAAGCCTCAAGGTAAGCTTTGGAATTTTATGACAATTTTTGTTTGTTTGTTTTCAATTAATTAATTTTAGTTAACTAATTTAATAATTAATTTAGGTCCTAGGGATTTACATTGTTACAATTTAAATTTAAATTTTACAAATGATCAAATTTTAAATTTTTTAATTGTATAGAAATAATATCTAGGTGTTTAATTTATTTGCTAGATTATTTATATTTTTTTGTTGCAAATTTGCATAAATATTTGATTAAAAATTAAAATTTACAAGTCAAATTAGGATTTTGTCTTTTGTGTATCCTCTACTTGTGTGATTTGTGTGACTTGAAGTAAGAAAAGAAAAAGCATAATCCTTGTTTGGTGAAGGTTGAAGAACAAGGATTCATATTTTTGTGTATCCTCTACTTTTGTGCTTTGTGCAACCTGAAGTAAGAAAAACAAAAACAATTTTTTTGTTTCTTGAGCTTTTGCATAGTTTATTATTTGATGGCATTATGACATGTATGGTAACCATAAATTTTATTTCTTGTAGTGTCGCTATGAGGTGCGGTTCTCACAGCATGAGGGATGAGGAGGATTAGAAAGAGCCTATGGGGTTCAATTAGAGACCTTGAGGACATATGTGGGGGGGGGGGGAGGTGGCAACTAGTTCTACTAGTAGTGCACACTTAAGTCACACTTACAAATTATTAGAGGATTTTTCCAAGGTTCCCTTTGATAAGAAGTCACCTTTAAAACAATTTGCAAGTAGATTGCAAGCAAAACTTGGGGCAGTAGAGCGCAGTAGGTTATGCAAATGTCATTTTTTTCAACTGGAATTTCAAGGTAGCATAAGAAGAGTTAATGTACACTTCTTGTATGTCATAGACAAAGGTGTAGGAATATGTAAGGGATTGTTATTTGAAAAAAGAATCAAAATAAATAAATTGTGGGGTTATGTTGATCATCGAATTCTTGTACTTACCACATTGCCATTGAGGGTTCCTACTCCTAGTACCAGGACTATCCTAGATCCATGAGTTTCAGTTCCTTATACCTCTATATTTCCATCTAGTTTTGGGGTATTCACAACAAATCCTAAGGGGAAACATAGAATGGCCACTAATGATGCTGGAAACATGGTGGTAGAGTTATTTAATGTACAAACTAGAGATGGCGTAGATGATGCCATTGGTGAATTCTTTTTGCTAGTGGCATTCCATTCCATGTGGCTTGCTCTACTTATTATGAGGAGGCTATTGCAAAAATAATTAGAGTAGGGCCATACATGTGCCTCGAGGGGAGACAAAATTGATAACAACAATCTTGGATAAGGATTATTCCACAGTTAATATTCTAATGGAGAAAATGAAAGCTACTTGGGTCACAAGTGCAATCATGGATGGGTGGATAGATATTAGACATCATCCACTCATCAACATTATGGTCACATGTATACAAGGCCCTTACTTTCTTAGAACTATTGATTTCTTAAGGCATTGCAAGGAGGCTGATTTCCAGTTCCAAATCCTTAGATATGGTATCGAGGCGGTCGGGTTAGAGAATGTGATGCAAATAGTGACAAATGCAACATGTGCGTAAAGTTGTAGGGAAATCGATTGAGGTAGAAAATAGGCATATTTGGTGGACTTCCTGTTGTGTGCATGCAATGAATAATGCACTCAACGTCATGAGAAAAATAAAATGGGTCAAAGAGGTGGTTAGTGATACTAGAGATGTGTAGATGTTTATTTGCAACCGCCATACTTCACATGCATTCTTTAGAACCTTCTAAGAAAGAGTTTTTGAAACTTGTAGAGACTAGATATGCATTATACTTCATTCTCTTGGAGAGAATGCTTGAGTTGCAAGAGGCATTGCAAGTAATGGTCATGATAGCAAAGTGGGATGGGTGGCTTGTTTTAAGTTAGAGAAGGGGAGGAGGGCAAAGGAATTGGTGAACAATGACACTTTTTGGGCTAATGCAAGATACAATGCCATCACTGCTCCACTCTTCAAAGTTATTAGATATGGGGATGCAAATGCACATAGCCTTGGAGAGTGTTGACGTGTTTTTTATGACGACATCAACACAGAATAAAGTTGTCCAACGGTCACTCTATTCTCTCTTGATCAAAGTGTCCCACATGCTAAGATTGCTTGAAAGTTCATGTGTTCGACTCCAAGGTTCCTTTCATTGCGAATAGACTCAGTTGGTTGATGTGTTTTGCTGGATTATTCCAAGGGGACTTACGTAGTTGTTCAATTATGTGAAGCAATTAGGACATGAAAGGTTTGACAATACTGTTCTGGTATCTGGACTGACCCGAAAAATGCTGAATTAAAAAGGGATAGGGATAGGGATTCTACAAATCTACTTCTACTTCTAAAGGATGGAGGACGAGGATCGACTTAAACAATCTTCAAACCAAACTTTGCTTTGTCTCCTTTCGAACAACTCCGACAAAGTTGGTGCAATCTTCAAAGGATGAGAAAGGTGTTCAAACTATGACACAACATGTTCATACCATCACTACGACGCATACAAACATATGAGCCACAATCGAAGTTAAGTGCTAATACTCCAGTTGACCACGCAAGGTGAACTTACCATCAGTAAGCCTGCTAGTGGTATGGATGAAAGAAGATGTGCTCAAATCACAACGCCACACTCCACAATTAACAACTACTTGCATAAACAAAGTCTACTCTACTCTATCCACTTGAATTGGAAAGACGAACAAGCCTTGCTAGCTACTCACAATAGAAGATAGAACCACCAAACAATGATAAATCTTTATATTATGAGAGTGTTCACAACAACTTCTTACAAAGTCCTCAATGGGAAAACTTCCTTTCCTCCTCAATCTAAGCTAACTTCTAAGCTAAATGCTATATGCTTTCTACTCTCGCTCTGATTCAATTCTTGATCTAATGTCTAATAGATTACAAATGAGGGGGGATGCCCCTTTTATAACAGGTCCAATTCAGTGGACGGTTGAGATCTGATTACAATAAAGGGCTCAGATCGAGCCACCTATGCCCTGATTAGGGTTTCTGCCCTAAAAACCGCCACAGAGAGGAGTGGGCAATGAATGCACAGAATATTCTCCACTCCCCTGCAGGAATCATAACGAGTAATTAATGCCCACTACCATCATCAAGAAGATCTTCATCAAGCAGCGCGTTCCCACTAGCCTTCTCCCGGATAGCAAACTCGATCAACCGGGCCAATATCGCTTCAACCTCCTGGGCAGAAATCGGTGGAATGTGGTTGAGCTAGAACTCCAAGACCGCTACCGTCTGTCCGTGCTGGATGTAAGACTTCTTCCATGCCGCTAAGGCGTCCTGGGTATGCTGAATAATACTAGAGAAAGTGGAGACATTCTCAAAGTCATCTAGGACAAGCGACCTCGCAGCTGAGAAAAACGGAGCCAGTTTATCTTTCAAGCCATCAGCAGTTATTTCCTCTGGGGCCAACTTTCTAGCAAATATGGCTTCTAATGTATTAAGGACTCCCTCCAAGATGTTACCCATTGCTTTCCTCACTCTGGCCGAATCTGCCTTGGCTGCATCGTGAAATCCACGGCCTGTGACCACCGAGGAGTACCAACTGGTGAAATCATACCTGTCACCATCCTGAATCACACCTCCATCCACCAAAGTTTGCAGAGGTATATGCATCAAAGCCCCCAAACGAAGTACAGTCCTCGTCTGATAGATGCGGGTATTGCCCCAGGCCTGATCCACCATGTCAATCTGTGCCAAAATACTTGAGGCCTGCCGATAAGCATTGGCGAGGTCCTCTATGAATTTCCCTGTCTCAGCACGAACATGGCCAACCCATTTGTCTGCTTCCGTTTCCATCTTTAAATCTTCTAAGCCAACAATTGACTCCCTCGGAAGCTCTGGTGGACGTTCTACCGTTGGGTTTGCCGATTCACCTGGACGTGCTAGACTCTGCACATATCCTATCAAGGTTTTGTGCTCCTTCTTCAATTTCTTATACTTCCCTTCCGTGCGGAGCAACTGATCCTTCAGCGCCTGATAGGAGTTATCGAACTCCTCGACAATTTGGGCTCTCATAGGACGACCCAACTCCACGGTGGTGATCACATAGTTCTCGGGCCTCTCCTCAGTTCGATCACAATCCTCCCTCGGAACAGCCACCTGAAGCGTGCGAGAGCCTGACTCATCAGTCGAGATCTTTGAAAACTTCCTGGCCCTTTTCTTTTCTGGTGGCGCACTGATCCTCCTAAGGAACTCCTCCATCTCGATGGCCGGATCCGTATCATCCTCGGGTTCTCTTCTCATTCTGTCTGAAAGCCAATCCGGCACCGTCTGCTACGGATTGCAAACGACGAGGGGCTGTTCTTCTGTTGCCTCCACCTCATGCACTTCCTCTCTTCTTGCACTGCTCTACTCGGACTCATCATCTTCCACGAGCTGTGTATCTCCTGACCCTTGGGTCCCCTGTTCTGTGTTTTCCTCTTCCTCCAACGTCATGTCCAACATCTGTTGGAAACGAGTGTCAGCCACTGTTTCATCTTCTTCTTCTTGTTGGCCAGCCTTGGATACACTGACGCTTATACTATCTGATTCTCGGATGTTGGGTTGATCCACCTCCTCAAGCTCCCGCTCTTCACCCAATCCTGCCCTCTGATCAGCAAACAATGAAATCACTCTCAAACTCGAAGTCCGAGTTTGTGAGTGCATAGGTGATGCTTGTTCCATCCTCAACGGTATCGGCTGGGTTGGTACTTCTACTTGTGCTTCCGGTGTTTGAGCAACCTGTTTTCCCCTCTTCACCGATAGCGGCCTTGGGTCACCCATCAAGCTATAAGTAAGGGCGATCGATCTGCTCTTAAGTTTGCATACATGTCTATCGACCCAAGCCCTTGTGAAAGTCAACACTGGAATCGAGAGCGTGTCCAAGTCCATGATTTCTGGCCCGGACCAATCAGGTGGTGGGACAGGAGTATCCCTAACTGAACCATAGTCAGGTTGCATAACGTTGACATCCTCTTCCACCTGGTCGGGAACTGGAATGATCTCACATTCCCTGATCAATTTGAGGGGAAGCCTGGAAAACATCCTTTTCCTTATCTCAACCTCATCAACAACATTTGCCCAAAAGTCTTCAATGTGGGCCTTGTGTCGGTACTCAACGTTCTGTATCATTCGGATGTTTCTGTACGGATCAAAATCCTGTCTGCCTGTGTGATACGATAGATGATAGAATTGCAGCTCATCCTCTGCCTCTCGAGCTGCCTGCAAGGAGGGACACACCTCAGTGGAATTTCCCATGGCAATAGGAAAGTCAAGTCCACCCTTCTTCTTCTTTTTCTGAATCTTATCATAGGCGATCAACTGCCTAGATATTTCCAGCATTATAATGTGATCGGTGGGGTACCTCGGTAGCCGGTATGGATACGAAGTGAACCCCTGCAGCCTAATGTAAGTGAATTTCGGAAATTGGATGAGCCAATATCCGTATTCCTTCGATCAATGCTTGTGCCTCTTTGGATACTCTTTGCTACGTTCTCCGCTGAAGGGTCCTTGTGATGTGCATTGTGAATGCATCATTAGCCCGTTTGTAACTGGCAGGGTTAGCTAGATGCAACTGTGTGCAGGCCTCATGGATTTTGAACTGATCAGGTGCACAGCCTATCGGCTCCTTGTATGTAATCCCTCGATACTTGGTCATTCTCGCCAGCATATATATCACATACGAGCTCATGTAAAAGGTTTTCGTCCCCCTCAGGCTCCTGAACTGCTCATCTATGTTATCACTGATCATTCTTGCCCAGTCAACACATTCCTTTCCCTCCAATATGATCTCGATGAAGTAGAACATCCATGGCTCGAAGAAGTAGGCTTGTGCACTCCCATTTACTCGGCTCAGCATCATCATCAAGTCGCAGTATTCCTGTTTTACATCTTCGGCAATTATCTGCTTTGGGAGTCTAGTGCGAGGTGGCTTTGGCTTTTGCATCCAAACTCTGTTGATGACCGTAGCAACCCTCTCGAAGGAGGTGGAGTACATTTTATCCGCCCTCTCCTTTGATCTGTACAACATCTTTTCGGCAGTAGGAATCCCAAATGCCTCTCCGATGGCATCTGGCGTGAAGTTGGCAAGCAATTTGCCATCCGGCGAGACAATGGTTCTACGCTCCGGCTTGTAGTGGTTTGCACACTCCATAATTAGCTTCGGGCACTGAATTGCTGGTGGAAAACTAGCGGCTGCATAGATACCACTCTTCATGATGTTATGTGCCGTGACTAATGGTTGATGGCCTCCCAGTCCGTACATCCTAGACTTGAGTGCATTTAAATTAAATGACCCGAGGT
This sequence comes from Sequoiadendron giganteum, assembly GCA_007115665.2. Lineage (NCBI taxonomy): Eukaryota > Viridiplantae > Streptophyta > Pinopsida > Cupressales > Cupressaceae > Sequoiadendron > Sequoiadendron giganteum. Next base: position 600,502,784 of record CM021106.1, on the reverse strand, counting down.
TGGTGTCACTTAACCCTGCCAGCTTGGAGACAGTTGCCGACTTTGGAAGAACTGACTTGGCGAGCCTCTTAATCATTGCCTGCCGGGATGAGCTAGCCTTGGCCGTTTCAGTGTTTGCAGCTCTGCCTGCGGCTCTGCTTGTTCCAGCAACATCCTTTGCTCCAGCCATCTGCAAAATAGAATAGAATAACAATAAGTTAGCTTGCAGATTTATAATAAAATAAATAGCCTTCGAGGCGACTGCGGACGTGGAGTTAGCTTTTGGAAATAGAATTCTTCAGCATAATTATCTAACTCCAAACCTCGTACTGTGTAAAAACTTTCGAGCTTATAACGAAGCTCCCAGCAACTGCACTCTGATTGGCGGGGAAAATTACAGCCAACCAACAACTTTCAGCAATGTGGCTATTTTCTCAGCACAGAATAAATTAAATCTTTCGCCCCAACTTCCGTCAACTTCAGCAACTTCAACTTTCAGCAGCTCGAATAAATAAAATTTGCAGCAAGCTTCAATTTTCGTGCAACTTCAATATTCAGCAACTCCGAAGTAAATCCTCAGCACCTCCGGAAATCAACTTCAACCTTCAAATTCGAAATTGTAGCAACACATTCTCAGCTTTTCGAAAGAAAGAGTCTTGGCGGATAAAAAAAATTCTCCAGCACTTTGCCCTTTCAGCAACTCAACACTCTGAAATAAAATGAACTCCCAAAGAATTTCTCTCCTCAACAACTTCGAAAATATTTCAATCTCTCAAGAACTTCTTCAGCAACTTCAACTTCGAAAAATGTGAGGAGAAATGAGAGAAGAGACTGTTTAAATAATTCTTCTCGAAGAATTCTGCCAAGTAAGGCTGGGGCTATTTTTAGCACCTTTATTGATTCTCCACTCTCTTCGTTCAGAATCTGCTAATTTAAGCGCAGTAGTGGGCTAGTTGTCAGCCAGTCATTATGGCAATTGCCATTAATAATGATTCCTTCCTTGTAAAAAATTCGAATTTTCCTTCTAGTCTGCCAGTAATTTAGACAACTTGCGAGAAAAATCACTTGATTTGATTTAAAATTCCATTTTAAAATCTCGCAGTGTACGATTAAATTCAACTCGAAAAAATCGTGGGAGTTGTAAATTTATTTCCAACTTTTAAAATGTCTGTCATTTAAATCCTCGATTTCATAAAATTTGCCTTAGACATTTTAAATTCTCTCTTTAAAATATTCAACTCTGGGTGATTTAAAATCAGTTGCATGCTCGAAATAATTCATCCTCTGAGATTTAACTTCCGTCAGGAAAATAATCTAGGCAAAATGAATCCCTTCTGAAAATATTAAAATTTCCCTTAGGAAATTAATTTTTAAACTCTGTTAACTCATGGGTGCATTTTAAACGGGTTCATTTGATTTTCACTTAGAAAATATTTTATCAAGTCGTCAACCCCGTTTAAATGTCTAGGAAATTTTCATGTTCACCCACTCTTTCCGTTTATTCAAATTTTCAAATTCTCATGCCTTAGGAATTTCTCCACTTCACACATTTGATAGAAAATTTAAATCTTCACCTCCTCTTAGGCGTATATTTCCCCTTGGCATTTTATTTTATTTAATTAAAAATTTCCATGCCTTAGAAATTTTATTAACATTCTCCTCCTCCCTTGGGCGTATTTTAACTAGGCAAGCTTTAAATTTCCACGCCTTAGGAAGTATTTTCCATCACCACTTACCTTGAGGGCGCATTTCCACTAGGCAACTTTTATTTTCGTGCCTTAGAATATTTCCAGACTTCTATTCCTCCTTTTGACTGGGGGCGCATTTTGACCTTGAAGCTTTTGTTTTTGCCTTAGGCGTTTTTCCACCCCTTGACCCCTTGACTTGGGCGCATTTCCTTGCTGGAGATGGGCGCATTTTGCAGCTTCAACTTATATTTTAAAGTGGGCGCATATGAGGTAGGCTACTCTTATTTTGTGCCTTAGATTATTTTCAAAAGCCTTCCTTCTCCTTGGGCGCAAATGAGACCCCATGCTTTTGTTTTACTAGGTGGGTGCATTTTCATACATGAGCTTTCAACTTGAGGGCGCACTTGGAGGGGTCAACTTTCATTTTGTGCCTTAGAACTTTTCCTTTTACTTAACCCCTTGGGCGCATTTACTAGGCCAAGCTTTCACTTGAGGGCACATTTCATAGGGTGAACTTTCATCTTACACACCTTAGAACTTTTTCAAGGCATCAAGATGGGCGCATATGAGGTGATGTGCTTTCATTCTATTCCTTAGCATATTCTCCACGCCTTAGACTTTTTCAGCAATTCATCAAGATGGGCGCATATGAGGTGATGTGCTTTCATTCTATGCCTTAGCCGCTTTCTCACACACTTGAGGGCGCATTTTAACTCTTCCCACTTACCTTGAGGGCGCATTTTGCCATGGCTACTCCCGTTTTTGCCTTAGAATATTTTCTAAGTTTCATCCTCCTGAAGGTGGGCGCATTTCATCCTTTGAACTTTCATCTTAGGTGGGCGCATTTTAGAAGGGTAGCTTCCAATTTCATACTTAGGCGTTTTTTTGGCTCCAATAACCTTGGGCGCATTTTGATGGAGGAGCTTCAAGATGAGGGCGCATATGAGGTAGGCTACTTTCAATTTCGCAATGCCTTAGGCATTTTTTCCATGCAAGCTTTGACTTGAGGGCGCATTTCATGGGGTGAGCTTTTGTTTTTGACTTAGAAAATTTTCTAAGTTTCTTCAACAACTTGAGGGCGCATTTAGACACATGAGCTTTCATTTGAACAATTAGAAACTTTTTCATACCTCTGCCTGCCTTCATCTTCACCGTCTATTTTGGGTAAGTCAGGCTATTTTTAGAAAGTCCCTTGATTTTCGACCCATATAGCTTCGTTTTGCCCGAAAATTTCACCATACGACCCTCTTTGCCTTGTGAACCTGTTTTGCCAGTCCTCTGCCCTGACCTGCTATTTATAGCCACCTGCTATTTATAGTAAGTCCTTGATTTTCTAACTTCAGTAGCTCCGTTTGGCACGAAAATTTCACCATCTGATCTTCTTCGCCTTGTGAACCCGTTTCGCCAGTCCCACATGTTAGCCTGCTATTTATAGCCACCTGCTATTTATAGTAAGTTCTTGACTTTCTGACTTCAGTAGCTCCGTTTGGCCTGAAAATTGCAACGCCCGATCCTGATAACGTGAGTGTCGTTCTGATGCCAACCTCGGGTGCAGACCTGCTATTTATAGCCATGTCCTAACTTACTAAAAATAGTAAGTTCTCCGATTCTGCTCAAATTTTGCCAGCAAGTGCCTTGAAGTGTGCCGACATGGGTGGGGTACTCCGTCTTGACTATTTTTGGACTTCACCCCCTATAAAAGTGGAAACCCTAATTTGACTTGCATGTATCCCGAACGGTCTCCGTTTGACTTCGTTCCTTCCGCATGTCGTTCTACTTGTTGAACTGGAGTGTTAGGCGGTTGCCAGAATGCACCTGCTAAAAATAGAAATTGCCTGAAAAGTGACTCATCCACCGCCGGATGATTTTGCATGTCATATTGCCTATGGGATCTCAAGAAACCTAGAAAAACCCAGAAAACTGGTCTGCATGCATGTACCGGCTAAAAATAGTAAGTCCTTGAAACTTGATCTTCTCCACTTGCATGTCACACTGTTGCGTAGCTCTCGAAAAACCCAGAAGGAATATCCGGACATGCGTTGAAGAACTCTGCATGCAAACCCTAAAAATAGCCTCCGAAGGCTGAACCCTGAAAGTGATTGTCTCGGTTTGCATGTTATATCGTTGCGAAGGTTTCGAGGAACCCAGAAGTAATCTCCGGACATGCAATGAGGAATCATACGTTTTACCCCTGAAAATGGCTCCTGGAGCCTGAACTGCTAAAAATAGCAAGTTGTCTGATCTGGCTCAAAATTTACGTGCAAGCAGCTTGATGTTACCTGAATGTGGTGGAACTGACAGAATTCCAAAATCTCGACAAAATAGCCCCCAAACGGAATACTTACTAAAAATAGCAAGTTGTCGGAATACAGTGAGAATTTAATGGGACCCCGCTGGAAGCCTTCTGATTGCTGTACCAAGCCCGGATTTCAATTTTATAACTCAGTTTGACCTTAAATAAGCCTGAAAGATGAAAACCCTAATTACACAGACTTGATCGATACTTCAACCTGGATCAAACAACAGGACATCCCCGGAAGGACCAGAGAGAGAGACGCAAAGCCAAAAGACCAGAATGGAGCAAAAATTAGGGGGGTCCCCGTCTTGGATGGGGTGATGTGTGAAAAAGGTCACAACAGAGAGTTTATGAGTGCATGGATAGAATGCTTGGTGAAATGAATTCCTACAAGAGAAAGACCCCATATTAGAGTTCTATAATGAGAACTCTTAGCCAATCATTCATCGTTGATAGGAGAAGCTCATCACTCCATTGCACATGGCTACCTATGCCTTGAACTCTAATTGGTATTTACAAGGGCCAAGAAAAGTTACCTCTATATAGGATGCTGAGGTGAAGGCAAGGTTTATGAAGGCCATTCAAAAGATGTATGATTCTACACAAGCTAGCATCAGTCATATTGAGCAGACAAAATTTTCCTCTTAGGGGATATTTAGAAGAGGGCAAGATGGACATGGAGACAATGGCTCAAGAGGATCTACTTCTATGGTGGACTATGGTTGGGTCTAATTCTTTGACAATCACATTAGCCATTTGTTTGCTATCCTAGGTTTCTAGTTTGTTTTTGCTATGAGGAGCTGCCCAATTGTAGTTTTATCTACTCTGTTAAGAGGAACAAACTTACCTCTAGGAGGGAAGAGAAGCTTGTAGTTGTACATAATGCCTTGCGTCTCATTGATTGCAACATGCTTATTGTGTAACAGTTCACCTTATTCCTCTGTTTTATGTTTCAATTTTGCATATGTTTGGTGTTTGTTTTGCATAGTTTGTCAATGAAAAATTTGCAAGTTTGGAACAGCATATGATTTAACATGTAAAGTGATAATAATGTAACCGACTATTCCACTAAATAACAATTCAAAAATTACAATGAGATTGCAATACTTTTCCAAAACTTTACCCAGCTAAATATCTTTAATATTTCCCACATCCATTGAGGACCCATTACAAGCAATGGACTCACAAACAGTTTTGTAGCTGGGAATGATGCCCAATGTGATTGGTAAAAATCTGTAGTTCAACTGCTGCAATGCCTTTAGCCCCACGACCCCACCATTTAGAATACCTTCAGACTTGCTCTTGAGATCTTCCAATCTCAATATGAGAGTTGGTAATGAAGCGGCCAAGTTGAGATGCTATGTGTTGTACCCAAAATAATTTTTTGGCTTTTTGCTTAAATTGAGCTAAAACATGTAAAAATATTGTCAAAAGTATGTTTTAGGTCAAACCAAACGTAGGGTTTTTATGGGTTTATGTCAAGGAAGATGGTTGCAGATTTTTGAAAATTTGAAAATTAGGGTTTCAAACCCCTATTTTCAAGAGAACCTTAAAAAATAGGACCTTTTCGAAATTCATTGAAAATGATTTTGATAGGATAATTTGACTCCACGATCACACTAGTCAAGTCAAAATCACCAAAAACATTGTTTTACTCTAGTGGATCTATTTTCATTTTTCAAGAAGAAAGCTAGGACCTTCGCAACCATTAATGGTAGATTGGCCAGTACCAGGTGCTGAAAGCTAAGCTTCAAAAGCTCCAATGATGAATCCATGGCGGAAAAGGCTCGAAAAGATGTTTTGTGATGGAGGGGATTTTCAAAAGTGAAAAAGGTTGAAAATTGGCTGTCTGGAAAATGCACGCCTTGCTACCAAGGAGGCTATGTAGTCCATGCCTTAGTCATTTTTCCGACACTCGTAATGCAACATGTTGGAGGTGTTTGCTAGGATGCACACGTTGTCAACAACAATTATCAAATCAGTAATGATGCACGACAAACGCATAGTGCAAGGAGATGAAGATTTTCAAAGCAAATGATGAAATTGCACCTAAAAGGCGCCCCTGCTGGGAAAAGGCGCCCTTGAATTCAGAGTGTCAAAGACAGTCATCAATTTTCACCAAGACAGTCATCCTCTTCGTGTTGTTGTTGGCTTTCCAACGCATCGTTGAGTGAGATCATCTGATCCAGCAATCATCGACAAATGAAAGCAAAAACAAGGATGCTGAAGACACAAATCAATGGAAAATCAGTGCATAATAAGGCAAAAGCACCCCTACTGAAGAAAGGCGCCCTTGAATCTAAGCCACCTGATGAAGCTTTCATCAACTGCTTTCTATAGAACATCTGTTCAACTCCCTCTCAGCTTCACGATCAATCCAACTGCACGTCTTGAGGACCTGTCACACAGTCAAAGGCAGAGATCAAGCAGAAGACACCTAAAGGTGAAGGCAAAATGAAGAAAATAAGAAAATTGAACAAGTGTTAAGTAAAAGCGCTCCTGCTAGGAAAAATTGCCCATCTTTTTGGGCAGTCAGATGTTGTTTGCAAGCTTAGGGACCTCCAACACGACCTTCTCCGTTTTGATCAATCTCAACAATGACATCGTCAGTGAAGACAACAGACAAATCAGTCACCTGACAACAAAGATCAAACTGGGATCATTCTTGAAGGTTTGTAACATGAAAATCACGAGTGCAAAAGCCAAAGGCGCCCTTGCTGAAGAAAGGCGCACATGCTTTTGAAAGACTTAAACTGACTTTCAAGATCTGTGGAACCAATCATCCTTTCCAGGATTGAGCTGATTATCCATCCTAGGTTTCAACAAGATCATCAAACCCATTAGTCAGTGGTGATCTCAGATCAGAGCACAAAGGGTCAAAATGGTAAAATGGAAGAACAGTTAAGAAATTGACTAACTCTGAAGACAAAAGTGCCCTTGATTTGAAGGCATCAGATTCAGTCTTTGAGCTTTTAAGCTCCCAGTCACACTTAATCAGGTTTGTCCTATCTCAGCAGTGAATCTATCAACAACAACTCAAGATCAACAGAGCAACCGAAATCAAAGATCCAACAGAGGCACTTCAGCATGAAAAAAGTGTTCACTCAAAAAGGACGCCTAAAAGGTCAAAGCTAGATCTGTTGACTTGAGTTAGAGATTTTGGAAGGCTTCTCATGTCTAAACGTCCCACAATCAGTTGAAATCAGGGTTGGGAACTCCAAATCAGGCCAATTTACTCCTCAATCATGAGTTGGCGCCCATACTTGATGCATTCAGGCATCAATCATTATATAACCAATCTTAGGCATCCCAATTCATTATTTTCTTTTGCAGGTTGAAGGCTAAAACAACAATTTTCTCTCCAAGATGTCTTTTCAAGATTTGACAGAGGGTTTTGACTGTTCTTCGTATTTTTTTGAAGATCAGTGGCACAAAAAGATAAAATCTCAGAGGTTGCATCCAAAGGCATATTTTTACAGAAGGGCAACAAATAACTTCCAATCTTCCTCTTGCCTTCTTCCTTTCTTCTGTCTTAAATTTCTTGGATGTCACAAAAAACAACAGGTTATCACAGATCTGATCAACTGGGTATCATCAACACAGTTCTTCAGCATAACCCATCTCTTGAAATTTTCTAGAAACAACAAACTTTTTGCCCTTATTTTTAAGGATATTTTCGAAAAAGTCACAGATTTAAAAATCCAACGAATTGGGTTTGTTCAGCATTGAAGCATGAACAAAACCCATGTGTCAAATTTTTTCCGAAAAAATACTTCTCGTTAGGTGCTATTTTTAAGGGTTTTCAGAAGTTGTCTGAACAAGGTCGTGTGGACAGTTGATCTTTAAGTTTTATCAGGATGCAGTTCTCCCAAGTACAATACAAGACCAAAACGGTCTTGTACCATGATTTCCTGAAAACAATAGACATAGACTTGCATCAAAAGAACCCAAAGGTCAATTCAGAAGATTTGGAGGGCATGAACCAGATCACGCTACAAAACATTGAGCAATCCAGATTGCTTGAGGTTGTGTCAATCCACATCACATTACAAAACGTGGAGTTTGTAATTTCTTGCATTAAGCATTACAACCCTACCACATGAAAAATCCGATCAGTGGATGGACGCATGATTTGCAGACTTAAACCAAAGGATGTCAAAAAATGTTTTGCTATTCCACCATGTCCGACGAATAAGGTCATATCTGTGAAAGAATGTGAAAGAGTATTCAAAGTGGCAAAGGATAAGTGTCAATAGAGAATGGTAAAAAAATGGCTAAAAGTGAAAAAGGCCAACTTACCCAAGAATGTTGGGCAAGGAGAATTTCGAGACGAGTATGCAGTGATGATCACTCTACTCAGTGGGGTCACTGGACAGGAGGAGGGGAACCGATTTTAGTCGTGGATATACTACATCATCACTAAGATTGTCAGCGATAGAGAGCATTACGATTGGGCCACCCTCATCAGTGATACACTCCACCAACAAATGACTGGGTTCTTAGAGGCTCACAGGTTCCACATGTGCTCCTATCTAGTATACCTGATTGCCTTCCAAGGCCAGTTCAGAGTATTAAACACTGTGGGAACCTTAGGTGTGCAGAAGGTCCATGAACATATTTTGCGATTTGAGTTTACTCAAGCAAAACGACATTTCAAACAGATAAATGATTTGTTCATTATGCACATTGTAAGGGACCTCGATCATGAAATGCATTTACATATATCACCAGTAGCTAAGGGGGCAATGGTGGACTGGGCGGATTGGTTCATCCAATTCCCCACCTTCACCTATATATGCGTATATGGATACAACGGTCATCCTGCCATGATGCCCCGCTACCCCTCAGATAGGGTAGTTTTCATGGAGTTCTTGAGGCAGTTGGCCGAAGTTTAGTCTCACCAGTGCCTCAAAAAGAAGACAGCTGCAAGCTTTCCTATCCAGACGGGACTCTATAGGGATAAAACAGTGGCTGACGCCAAAATCAGATGCCAAGAGATGGTGAGACTCAATCTCAAATATCTCATTGAGAGGCGGTCGTATGATCTGAGAGGCCTTTATGCAACACACCTTGAGCAACACTCATCACACAAGTCTTCTATGGAAGACTGTTGGGTCAACTGTGATGATGAGTTTGATGTACAAAGACGAAACTATAGTTGGTTTAGGCTCCCACAGATTGCTGACTTCATGTCAGAAGACGTGGAGGGCCTATTTGATGATGATGGGGAGGTTATTCTCTTCACATTCTTCGTGGATCAAGTAGATTCACAACCACTTGGAAAAGTGGATTGGTATGCCAAGGAGAACACATCTATAGAGGAAAGAACAAGTAGGGTTGTCAGAAACAGTCAACTCTACTTGGACAGCAAGAGGACGAGGAAGGTAGTAATTCCCCACATAGAGCCTCCACCAGTTCAATCTTCACTACCTTCCACATCAAGGAAGAAGCCCAAACGAAAGTAGTGGAGTAACCCTCTCAAAGGGATGCGAATCAGCAAGAAGTATATGTGGAGACAACCACAAACATGCCTGAGATAGTCATGGAATCCAGTGTAGTTGAGCTAGTGATTGAGGCAATCATAGCTGAAACAAAGCCCATAATAGAAGCAGTTGCAGCGGATACAGTGCCTGTGGTAGAGACAAAGCCTCCCACTTCACCACTATCGCAGCAGTCACAAGTCCCCATTGACTTGGACTCTCCACCACGAGACATCACTGCAACACAATCTCATCCATCTGGCATTCAGAGGCCTAACATTCCTCCTTCCAGCGAAACTAGTTGGAATTCAATCTGGCTTGAGGGTCTCCTAGGAAGGAAGAGAGAAAGGCCATCCTGCTAGCTTGACTTCATAGAGTTTGAGAATATGACTATCTTTAGTAAGTGCATTTTTTGGCACTTAGCATCTTCCCTCACCTTCAGTAGCTTCTTGGTGCGTTCAGTTTCTATCTCGAATGTCTTAGCAGTGCTTTTCATAATATGGTTGGAATTATTTTAATATTTTCACTAAAGTTATAAAGTAATGTTTAAATATTATTTTAGTGTTAAATATTATAAAGTGAAATGTTATTTCGTGTATTACACGGGGACGCGTCCCCCCCTCCAAATCCTACATTTCCGTCCCCTGTGGCGTTTTGGGGACGGGGGGATGGTAGGGGACGTCCCCCAGGCGTCCCCCCTAATTTTCAAAAATTGGGAAATGCCAGGAAAATAAAAGGGGACGCCTAGGCGTCCTCGAAATGGCTAGGGGATGGCTAGGAGTCCACCAATTGTATTGGGGATGCCCAGGCGTCCCCCTTTTGTCAAAGTAAAAAATGCTTTGATTTTTGGCAAATTAAATAAAAATTGCTTGATAAATATTAAATATTTCATCATATTTGATAAAACATTTAATTTTTAAACAAACTATTTAATTTTATTGTCAAATTAAATAAAAAATTCTTGATAAGTATTAAATATTTTATTAAATAAAAATTGTTTGATAAATATTAAATATTAAATATTAAATATTTCATTATATTTGATAAAACATTTAATTTTTAAACAAACTATTTAATTTTATCGTCAAATTAAATAAAAATTGCTTGATAATTGATAAATATTAAATGTTTTATCAAATATTAAATAATGAAATGTTTTATATTTCATTATATTTGATAAAAATGTTTTATCCCCATTCAAATGGCATTGACTAAATAATAGTTAAGTTATTGGCACTGCTGTTAGTGTTTGCCTTTATTGTTATATCGCTGTTATATCGCTGTTATATTGCTGTTATACTCTTTATCTATGCACATATTGTCACATTGATATTGTTGCACATATTTGATATTTTAAATTGCTGTCTTTCTCTCTTTGTATATATAATATATTTTAAAAAATTCATACATATATATGCAATTGTGTATATATATTGAAAAATTCCTATATCGCCGTCCCCTTGCCATCCCCAAAAATCTCCCCTTAGACTACCGTCCTTGAAACGTGTCCCCTGCCATCCCCTCGTGCCCATCCCCAAAACGCTGTGGAACATAGGTTATTTCCCTAAGTTGGACGCCTAGGGAAATGTGCTTGTGGGACTTAAAATGTTTTAAAAATTGAATGGGGCTTATTGAGGAAAAAATTAAATATTTAAATTTTTAAAATGAACCATTTTTCCTCCAACTCTATATCATGGGGGTTTTGGCTCTCATTTCATTCATTCGAAATTGCACACATAGCGGGATATTGCTGCAGTGAACAGAAAAGTTCTTCCAAGATTGATAGAGGACGAAAACCCTCATCAAATCATTGGTTTCGGATTTGAAAGATGATCCCTAGCTGGTTTGGAGTGATTTTATCTCAGGAATCACCATTGTTTTCACAGAGTTTGTAGATTGGAGTTTTAGTAATGAAAATATTTATGGTATTTTAATGTCATTTTTTGGGAATGATTTTGGAGCCATTTTGGAAGTATTTGTAGCTGTTTCAGACCTGGGCGTACCCCTCCTTTTTGCTTGTGCTGGTTAGTGGAGTGAAGCTGCACTTATGGGTATTGTTGTCGAGTCTTCCCTACAGCTAGGCAACCCTCTTGGCAGATTTTGGTGTGGTGAAAAGTCACCAATTATTTTATAATCAAAATCGTCCCTCTTCTGGTAAGCCAGCTGTCCAGGATTTTGAAGGGTTTTTTCCTCTGGTGTTTCAGTTTGATGGCATGAACTGTGGCTGCAATTACCTCGTAAGTGGCACCCTGCATAGCTGGAGTATTTACAGGCTTTGATTGGAGTCAAAGAAAAATAATTATGAATTTATTTCCAGGTGGTCCTGTGTGAAATCAGCGCCTCAGTGGTAGTATTCGGTTGGGCATTAGGAATTGGTTCCCTTGGGAAAATGGGAATAGGCAGCTGGGAATTATGAATATACAGGTCTGGGTCCATTTCAAAGTGCTGAAGGTTATCTACAGGTATTAAATCAGTCCTTGCTACCTCTGTGACAGTCTTACAGACCTGCTGTAGCACCTTCAGCCTCATAGACCAACTGTAAAATGTCCTTAATGACTCTTCATTGATGTCAAGAAAGAGGTATTTACCTATTGAATGTTTAGTGACTTATATATTAGTCATATAACCTGTATGGAGTGCTCCTTTAATTCTGAAATTGTAACCAGAATGCAATAAATCTGATTTGCTTTGTAATGTCCCTCAATCGGACCTGCCCTAAAATCTGTTTATCTGCCATAAAATTTGCTTGTTGATTAGGTTTAGGGTTTCTTCTTTCCAAAAGAATGTCCTTTTAATACGATAACACTAGATTGGAAGCTGTATTCATCACATTAACAACATACTTGTTAGCATTAATATATAGCTATCCAAAATCAGACATAATCATAAATACAGATTGATAAACATAAGAAGAGTCACTCAGCCCATCAGGAGAGGAGAATCTCTAAGGGCCTACGGTCTACCACCTTCCAATGCCCAACCCGTATCTCGGGCCTGTGGGGCAAAATGCAAAGGTGGGACCCTCACCCCTCCATGACCCAACCCTTGCAATGGGCCTGTGGGGCAGACTGCCCAACCCTTGTTATGGGCCTGTGGGGCAAAACTGCCCAACCCTTGCTTTGGGCCTGTGGGGCGGAAGCTGGGTGAGGTTTTTAGACGAACCACTTAAGTTATGACTCAACTCTCCTGGCGGGATTACAAACACAATTCAGACAATCGATATGCAGTCATTAGTACTTCATTTGTATTTATATGCAATAAGAGTATTTAATATGATCAAACAGTTCCTTGAATCCTAATATGAAGGTATATCAAAATACAAAACTAAACTAAGCAATATTCATGTTTACATGTTCATTATGTTCATTTGCAATTTATCATATCCTGTAAGTCCAATATTAGCAGAAATCAAATACAAATGCAAATTAATCATCATTACCAGAGTAACATCAGAGGGGACTGTGTGCATTCCAAAATAATACATAGATCGGTTGGGCATACAAGGTTCATGCAACATTGCTATGTCAGATTGAGGACAACTAAATATTAAAGCTAAGTGAGTAGTCTCACCTGATTGGCTTGTCTTCCCATGACTCTTTATTCCTTAATCGCCTTCCTTCAACCTTATACTGGATTGATCATAGGATGAGGACAAAATATGCATAATCTACTTATGTTTATATTAAAGAGCCATCATTATTTATAAGGCTTAATAATTGTTGCAAGTATCATTATTGTATATTCACCAATGATTCCCCTATCTACTTACCCATATATATATATATATATATATATAATTATTTTTTTACTTATATCCATTAGTATTCCTATATATATATATATAATTATTCTTTCCTTATTCATATATATTTTTTATTCATTGATAATAATATTATTTATTATAAGATTTATCTATATCTATGCATATATACTTGTATGCCTATTAAATAATATATATATATATATATTAAATGACTATATATTCCAATGCATAACAATCATTGTTGCTGCTGTTTTGTTTCTCCATGTTTTTTTCCTCTTCCTTATTTTCCTTCCTTCTATTTATACCATTCAAGGTAGGTGACTCATGAGGATAATGTATTGTTTGGTGAAAGAGGTGACTTTTCATAAAATATATCCCTTTGTTAAATTTAATTGCTGCCCTTAAAGACTTATTATCACGATAATATATATTTTTGAAAATAATATATTATTACTATAATTATGACATTTCAGATTATATACTTATTTTATTATTTTATTTTGATGTTTTATTGAACATATTTTAATAGTAAAGTATAATAATAAAACCAATTTGCTAATAGCTTATTATTATTATTTTATTCTAATGTATTACAATCTTTGATGTGTAATGATTATAATATTTATTTATTATTATTATTTTTGATATTAAGTTATTTAATACTAGAATGTAATAATAATAATTTGCCTATATATTATTATTATATTTGTTATTTATATATATCTATATTGATATGGTACACATTTATTTTATATTTAATCTTAATATTTCTATTTATTTTATTTATTAATTTATTAGTATTTTAACACTTGGTCTTTATGGTATTTGCTATTTTGGGGACATGACATGCTTATCAGTCATCATTTAATCAGTTTGCTCGGTTCTTTCTAGTTCATGTTATTTGTGGTCAAGCATATCAGGTCTGTGACAGGGTTGATAGTAGTCTTTGATGTTTCTTTGTTGGAGATTATTGTGAAACTTATTTGGAGAACAAACCCTACAAAAAATAAAAAATTCAGTGGTGTTCTTACAATTTTTGTAGTGTGCTGTAGTCCACATGGCAAAACATGACTAGAATCCAAATCCTTTTAGAAAAATGTGCCGAATTTGCACAAAGATGACACCAAAAACTATTGGAAAGATCACTAGTGATAGCAGAAATGTAATTGATAAAGATTTAACCATTATATTCAAATGGAAATAGTGAAATGACAAGGGAGGGGGAATATAAACAAACTTCTGTGTAGTTGGATATCTCCTCCAAAGAAACCTATAGCTATAAGAGACAAAGAAAATGTTTTTGGGGCTGTTTGGGAGCTTGCCAAGAATGGTCAAGTCCCTATTTTGGTTTTCCGAACTCCACAAAAGCGAATATGTAGAAATTATAAATTGAGTGTGCTAAAATGAAAACAAGAATGTTGTAGAGTAGGAAATGCAATTTCATTACCAAAGACAATAGCCACTTAGATTATACAATACTGAAATCAAGATAAAAAGGAAAGCTAGAGTAACATCACAATACCAATCACCTCCCAAAGTGTTGAGAGAACAATGGAGGTTGGAATGCTGTTGTAGAATGCTACTAAACTTCCTCAAGAGTTCAATAGAGTGCTAGAACTTCATAATGCTGATAGAATGCTCAATAAGCTGGTCACAGTGGAGTTCAATGCAAAGACAGTGTAAAAAGTTGCAAGAGAGATAGATTCAAAATAGGATAGAATGAAGATAGAAGAGGGAGCTGGGTAGCCATTCGGATTCACACTAGAGTGATTACTTGTAAGTTGGGAAGGTGGTCAAGAAATAAATGCTTGAAAATGGTCAAGGAATGATGAATTGTCATGGGACTATAGCGTGTTGTGCAGACAGCTGTGCTTCACTAGTTTCTAGAAAATTCTAGCTCATCAAAGGCCAAAACACTAGAAAATGACACAAACATGATACTTGTGGCATCAAGGGAAAAGATTAAGGTAAAGGCTAAAATGAAACTGAAAACACACTAGGAGAGGTCTACACCAAAATGAGCTCAAAAAATAATGCAAAATTGCAAAGAGTATGCAATTTTTGTCATGACAAAAACAAAATAGATAATTTGGCTTTTCATTCCTATGTGAAGTTTGCCATCAAAGTGATTTTTGCCACTATTTTGATCATGGAGGTTTGATGGCACAACATTCTGGGACTTGCGAAAGACTTCACATCGGTTGTGGATTCAATGCTTTTGCTTAAAATCTTCACACAAAGCCTAATGTTTTCAAATCAGGGTGAATAAAATCCATCCCTTGTTTAAAAAATATGAATATTGAATTTCTTGAATTTTGGGAGTTGGAAGTCAAAAAGACAGGTCAAACCATGAATTCTCAAAATCATTGCTAGTAAAAAATGGCTAGTAGGACTATGAAAGATACATGGGTGTTTGCAAAACAATAGGGTTTTGAATGAAAGGAAAATTCCTTGTTTAAAAACTAAATAGAGGATCTGAGAAATATTTTATTACGAGAATGGAGGATAACCTACTTTGATACGAATGTTAGGCTCGATAATGTAATGCAAGAAAATGATCGACAAATAAAATGGATGGAACAATGTTTAATGAAGCTCATAAATATTCATCCATTGATCAAAATGAGATCGGTGTATATATTTAACAATATGAAAATTAAGTTTAGTTCATCTTCTAGATGACTTCAACTTCTAGTTTGTATCTAGGAAATATAAAGTATAAAATTTTATCCTATTACACCTAGGATTATGTACATTATTGTTACACCCTGTTAATGGATGATAGCTTCGGTCAGATATGAATGATAGTGATGCACGTATCATTGTCATTCATAAGTGATCGAAATTATCGTACATACTATGATATTTCTAAAGGAAACATTTAAATCGAAATTATGAGCAGTCATATAAATTCGATCATTCCCATGATTTTATATTCTGCATTTGTTTGAAATCGGAATCCTCTTGAAGTCACCCACCAGCATGTAGAAGGGTGTGTATGTGTTAATAAATACATAAACAAACAGTATTAGATTGTAGATAGTCCGCGTACAAAGGGACATGCCCTTTGAGCGCACGTGTCTCCACGTGTGGAGACACGTCCTCTCAAGGGACGCATCCCTTGGAGGCGGGTCTCTCCTCTTACAAATAGGAGTTCCATCATTGATATGCAAACATAGAAATCGGACAATGTTCTGCAATCAGCACATTCGAAATCATGAGAAGAAATCTGTGAAACATCTTTAACAAATGTAATCAGACCTGCTTGAATTTTACGATCCTCAACATGGTATCAGAGCTGAGTTTCAGGATTAAGCAGCAAGAAGAATAGGATAGATGCCTGAGCAAGAGACTCTTTGTCATCATCGTGAAATTAAGATTTGACGATAGAAGCTATTGGGACAATATCAAGATAGGAGTATTCGATATCCGCTGAAGCTAGGAGACACATCACATGTGGTTGCCGTCCATTCTGAAGGAATCGAGCTAACAACACTAGTCGCATAAGCATCGAGGATTAGATGATATCGTGTGTTCTGCAAGAAAGGGACGCAAGCACTCTCAGGATCAATGCTATTCATGATCACATATTTTGGATACGATTTCCAAGCATTTAGCGAGGATGTAGCCCCTAGCTATTTGCTCATAGGGCGTTGAGAGGTGGATTTTCCATCGCGTGGCTGAGTCTCCAGCTTTGGTCACGACCTCTACTTTCTTGGCGTCACCATCGGATCTACCAAGCACGCCCACGGAAGTATCAGTATTAGTAATTACAGTGAATAACATTGAGGCATCGCCAGAAGTTGGATAGGAGCTCTTGTTTTGTGAAAGTCATTGATCCATCGATTCCCGTCTATCATCTCCAGGCGTCTTCACATACAGGGTCGCGATTTTCAGATTACAGATTTCATCTACCATCGGGTATCTAAGACGGACACATCATTTCCTGGAGACATCACATTTTCTCACGAGATTATATGGAAATGTATCGGGCTCTCTTGTGCACTAGGCTCTTTTCACTGCGGACACTTTGAAGGCTTATTTGTATTGCCATCATATGTGATTGCGGTTGCGGGTGGCGAGAGCCGAAGCCTACGCAGCCGCCAGCAAAGAGATTTGCCCCCGGAAAATAATAATAAAAAATAATTTGAAATCGGTATGCCTATCATGATTAATCATTTCCACATTGGTGGCAGACTACATCAATGTGATGCGATTGGAATTGATTGACTTCCTGCGACCACTCAATCAACGATGATAATACCTTCTGAGAAAGCGTCGACTGTAGGAGTTTGGCGGTGATGTCTCGGTTTCCCTTGGGTTCGATAGGCTCAGGAAAGACAAGCAGATGCTATTACTTGGCCTTGACATACTAATCTCCCCGACTCCATTAAATTGCGATGTCAATAGTATGGCGGCTAAGTAGGATGCCGACTTCATAGTAGAAATAGTTATTCTTGATTGTTTCTAAAGTAGCTTCAAATAATAATATCTCCGGACCAAAGCCATCGATCATCTCACTCAAGAACAAAATGGAATCTTCGATTTTCAGCTCATGCGAAGGGAAGACTCGATGCGATCGACGCCACTGTAAAGGGCAGAGAGAGCAGATATTGTGATTGATCGTTTAGATTCATGACTGTAAGGACGGATCAAAATATTTAAAGAGATAAGTATTCTTTGGTTGCTGAGTTATATCATTTGTTTTGATCTTGTGAATTCTCTTGAATTGTGTTGTGTTCACTAGCATAAGATCCTTTGAAAATTTCATTCATGATATAAATTGTATGATTTTTGGATAGTTATGAACTATTTATAATCTCTTCTAGATGCTTTCAGGACAGATTAGAAGCATAAAGAGATTGTTTACAAAAGAAGAAAGAAAATGAAGACTCTGCTTGCAACCATTAGATTGTGTGGATGGCTGAAATCATCCCTTCTAAGAAGAAGTAATTAGAGCTTCAGAGGGAGTCTCATCTTCACTTGTTGTAATGCTTTGAGATAGAGAGGTATGAGGAGAAAGCCCTTGTTCATCTCTGAGACTGAGATGAAGCGTCATGTTGAGAGACTCCATGACGATAGGTCCCAGGATCTAACTTCAGAAGAGCTCCAAGCACCCGCAGTGTGGCTTAAAGGGGGGGTGTTGGATATAAGCCACACCCGGACTGATAATGGGCTGGACACAAGGGGCTAGTAAGCTCAGTTGATAGAACACTCCAGCAACAAATGGAAGGTCCTAGTGAATACTCTAAGTCAGATCATGTGTGAGCCAAAGGAAATTCACTTAATGGTTGTGAAACACATCTTGAGATATCTTCAAAGCACCATTGGACATGGTCTTCATTACAAGAATGATCCACTAGATCTACATGGGTACTCTGATTCAGATTGGGCTGGAAGTGTAACTGATCGAAAAAGCACATCAGGATGCTGCTTCAGTTTGGGATCGGCTATGATCTCCTGGATTTGCAGAAAACAATCATTAGTTGCACAAAGCTCAACGAAAGCTGAATATATTGCAGCCTCAATGGGAGCAAGAGAAGCAGTGTGGCTTCGTAAATTGCTTGTGGGACTCTTTGATCTAAGCACATTGAGATCCCCTATCTTTATGTAAGAGATATGGTGGAAAGGAAAGTGATCCAGTTGGAGTATATTAGTTCAAATGTTTAAACAGCGGGCATACTCAACAACTTCTCTCCAGAGTTAAGGTTGAACTCTTCGGGCAGAAAACTTGGTATGTAATTTGATATTATGTTTGAAATTCAAATTTGTTTATAAGTTGTACTAATATATAAAGATGTTTAATGTGTAAACTCTTGTGTCATGTGTGTGACTCCATGACTTTATGGGCCTACCCCTCCTATGTACATTATCGAAAGGTGACAATCTTTCTGATAATGAACACTTGTATTTGACATTGTAAAGTGACAACTCTACAATGATAAAACTATCATTATAGATATCATATGGCTTGATATCTATAGACATGTCATGATAGTATCTCTTAGACACCTTGATGGATATCATGAGACTTGATATCTGAAGGTCATTGTGACCCATAAGAGATGATCATGGTGGATGATTATATCTGTGGATATGCCATGATCTATGGTAGACATCATGTGACTTGATGTCAGTGCACATACCATAATGAAGATATGTATGAAGAATGTCATGTGACTTGACACTTTCAGAAGCATATCATATCTTCTAATATCACGAGTTAGGTGATATCACTTTTGGAAGTTATTCTTCCTAGTTAAAGAGGGAGTGTTGAAATGATGAAAATGTGTTATGAAGAATGTCATGTGACTTGACAACTTTGAGAAAACATATCATATCACATGTGAAGGTGATATATTGACTTATTTGACTTGAAATATCTTCCCTAGCTAAGAGGGAGTGTTAATGGATGATAGCTTCGGTCAGATATGAATGACAGTGATGCAAGTATCATTGTCATTCATAAGTGATCGAAATTATCATACATACTATGATATTTCTAAAGGAAACATTTAAATCGAAATTATGAGCATTCATATAAATTCGATCATTCCCGTGATTTTATATTCTGCATTTGTTTGAAATCGGAATCCTCTTATGTCACCCGCCAGCATGTAGAAGGGTGTGTATGTGTTAATACATACATAACAAATGATTAGACTATAGACAGCACCCTAAAGGGACACGCCCCTTGAGCGGACGTGCCTGCACTGTGGAGATGTCCTCAAGGGAGGCATCCCTTGGAGGGACGGTCTCTCCTCTTACAAATAGGAGTTCCATCATTGATATGCAAACATAGAAATCGGACAATGTTCTGCAATCAGCACATTCAAAATCATGAGAAGAAATCTGTGAAACATCTTTAACAAATATAATCAGACCTGCTTGAATTTTACGATCCTCAACACACCCAAAATCCAAAATGCTCTTAGCCACATTTAACAATGCAGGGCTGGCACAACTGAAAACTCTCTTTATTCCATGGATCCAAAAATGACTTCATGCTGTAGGGGATCCCTAGGAGAGCTAACCCCTTTTCTAGCCATGGTGGCAAAACCAAAACCGATTGAACGACCCAGAAGAAACTCAAAGGAGAAGAAACTAGACCAAAGGAGACAACATCTTTAAGCAATAAAATAAAAATGTGAACACTTATATTCATTCCTCTAGCTAGCACATAAGGAGAATTGCATGGGAGAAGCATGATATTAGGAAAAAAAACTTATCTAAGTTATCACTTCCCATTCGTGAATCATCCCATTGCAAAGCAATCACCACCAAAAATATTGACATTACCAAAAAATGAACAATTGCTGTCAAGTAGTAATTAACAAGAACCAAAATCAAGACTACTAACTCACCCAATAGAGGAGAAACCTAGTCCTACACATGCTTCCAAAACATTTGAACAAATCTACAAGGCATGACACCCTAGTACATAAAAAATGAGGCTTTGAAAAGAAATAATGGCTAGTCTATGAATAGTGGAGGCACCAACAAATAATTATGATATGATGACCTATCATCATTGATAAGTCTACCAAGGCTATCCCAATTGTACATTTCATGACTCCCAGTGGAAAGTTTTTGAAGATCAACCCCTTTATTGGCAAGCAAATTTGCCACTATTATTTGTTCCCTATGGTCATGTAACATTACTACATAATCAAATCTATTTTTCTATATTCAAACTTCTTCCAGAATGATGCAAAGACTCTAATTAAGGCATTACGCTTTCGTCAAAGTATTAAGAACTATTAAGGAGTTTCCCTCCATTGTGATAAATGGAAACCTTTGGTATAAGTTGAGGTTACACCAACTAAGAGTGCCTCCCATTTAGCTTCATTATTTATTTTCATTCCCAAATTGTGAGATTCTCCAATCACAAAAGTATTTGAGGTGTCCCATAACACATATCAAACATCCATTGGGCTAGGATGTCATGTCCTTGAGGCCAAGTTGTAGGTCCTACATTATTTTTAAACACTAACCATAATATTAAATAAATCATTAAATACTAATAATAATATTAATAATTATTCATTTAAAAATAAAAATGATAATAATTCAGAGCCGAACTATACCCTTGTTTGGCGCCACCCTTTTAAAAAGCAAAAAATTATTTAAGCCAATCTAGACCTTCTTTTTTGGGCACCAATTTTTTACAAAGGTATATATATGCAATGTTGGGAGTTGAGCTAGCCGTTATTCCCAAAAGGTTGACCTGTCAAGAATTCACTACCATCCCAGATTAAGGATCCACGGGAGGCTGTTAAACCATGTTGTGAATCATGTGGTCAGTGCTGACTGAGGGGTGGAAGTGTCAAGCTTCCAACAATCCCCCTAGTGCGACCATGGGTTCGAACCTGCAACCCTTGCTTTGATACCACTTGTTGGGAGTTGAGCTCGCTGTTATTCCCAAAAGGTTGACCTGTCGGGAATCCACTACCATCCCAAATTAAGGATCCACGAGAGGCTATTAAACCATGTCGCGAATCACGTGGTTAGCGCTAACTGAGGGGTGGAAGCGTCGAGCTTCCAACATGAAATTCTTGCTATTGGGCGAAATTATGTTGGAAATTGGTATGAATTTTTGAGAGAATCCAATAGTGGATTAGTTGGGATGAAAACCCTAGCTGTTACCTAAGTTGGAACACAAACCTTGACCTAGTTTTATCTGTTTCCTTTGAATTTGCAATTTATTATGAACAAAAAATTCTGAGGATTAACCCAACAAGTGTGATCTTATTAGGGTGTGGTGACATTCATAGAATTATGGAGGAAATGCATTTTTATCTGGCTACAAGCCACACTAGTCACCAATTGGGCACTTTCATCTGCAACCTTCCTTAACCTCAGTGGCAGAAAAGCCAAATTTAGTAGTGAAGAGAAGATTTTTATGAGTTGTAAGGGCTTACAATAGGGCAATTTGCATGATAGGCATGTCAAAATCAGGCGATTTGCAACTGCGACATTTCAAGGCTTGAGAGTCATCTTTTCCAAGGCAGACACACTATTTCCATGCCCTGCTTATAGTAGATTCATCACTGAAGTGATAGGATTTGCAGATTGGGTGATCGTCAGGGAAGAACTCTCCTTCAGATCTGCATTAAACACCTATCAACTAAGGCGCATAAGGCTACAATTGGCGGAGTTAATTGTGAAGGGTGATCCTTATTGAAGTTTCATCCCCAATTGGAAGAATTTGTAGCAAGGGCATTTGGCTCAAATATCCAAACCCTCACCAAGCGGAACCCTAGGTCAGTTATAGGTTGCTCTGTTTCATGATTTATTTTTTTATCAACATTGTTTGGAGAATTTAGACACCATTCTAGTGGACTGTATTAATTACATCAAATTGACTTGGATTTTGTTATTTTGAGCTGAACTTATATTCTTTAATATAAGTGGTTTGTTTACAGTATCATTTAGCAGTCAATACATTTGCATGATTTAAGTGTTATACCCCGAAATACATAAAATCATAAGATTCTCATTTATAGCCAGGAATATTACAGTAGTATTAGAGCATTTGTATCTTGCTAGCCTATTGTGTAATGCATATTCATGAGCTTGAGTGACAAAGAATTAAGATATCAACAAAGGGAAAAGAAGAAAGAGGCAACCGTGGGTGACAAAGATGACAATTCTAAAAAAATTATCAAGGAAAGCAAAGAGTGTCAAACTAATATGAGGGATACTATGGTGGAGATGGTCTAGTTTCTAAGGGCTCTGAATCAACAATTGAGTGTTGGTAGGCTTAGTCAGAATGGTATTGAAGGGAGAAATTTCAAGGGTGATAGGGTTTTAGTTAACCCGATCCAAAGGATTTTCAGAGCCAGATTCCTAGAAAAGGAAGGAGCAACACCTAGGGAAGAAGAGCCACCCATTCAAGGAGATGAAATAACTAGACTTCATGATGAATACCATGGCCTATGTAACGACCTGACTCTTACGTAAAAAACAAAAAAATCTTAATTTACAGCATTAAACACAAATAAACATGTAACAAAGAAAGTACTATAAAACATTTCTTTTCTTTCATTGATAAATTAGACAAGATACATTCTATTCATCAACAAGAAATCTTTTCCTTTTCAAATGATCAAGAAAATATATTTCAACAAGAAAACTTCTTTTCAAATGAACATCAGAGTAATAATACATACATGAAGATACATAGCTCATTGAGGTTTTGAACAAATAGTAGTAAGAAGGTCCAGGAATCTGCCTTTCAAATCTCGGTGCTTCAGTAGCCTGGTAAGGAGGAGAAACATCACTCAGGCGCTTTTCCGCAAACCACAGACTTATAATGCGGTCCCCCGCACATCTATCATTCGATAGATGGCCCTCCCTTCAACAAAGAGATTGGTAGGTAACCGATACTGTTTATCAATTGAGCATAGTGGTGTGTCCTACATAACTAGAACTTGTGCATCTGACAAACTCTCGATGTGCATCTAACAAACTCTCGATCTAGTAGCCTGGTAAGGAGGAGAAACATCACTCGGGCGCTTTTCCGTAAACCATAGACTTATAATGCGGTCCCCCGCACATCTATCATTCGATAGATGGCCCTCCCTTCAAGGAAGAGATTGGTAGGTAACCGATACTATTTATCAATTGAGCATAGTGGTGTGTCCTACATAACTAGAACCTGTGCATCTGACAAACTCTTGATCTAGTATGTAATATGGGATCACGGTGAATTGACAGTGTAATCATCGCCTAATCTAAGAGGATGTTTGTACATTGCACTACTTTGGCCAAAGTGTTCATACAATATTTCTATTGAGGGTCAACTATCACATACACTATTCATGGTCGATTTGACCTAGGGCTATCTTACACTATGCGTAGGTCTTTGTTTTCTAATGGGTAATCCGTACCTCAGACATCCTACATCAAGTAATCCTACTAGAATGAATCAGCATCACAAGTACTTCTCTTATTCCCTCCTATATTGGAATGATTATCCTAGGAGTTTACCTAGCTCTTCTGAGTTATCCTAATAACTTAGCTGGCTAACTGTACTTGATACAAGCTTTCATCACAGTCCTAGTATTAATAACTAAGGTAACGAGTACTCCCCCTATATGGAGATCATACAATTAATGCAATAACACAAGAATGCATATTTTAACCTTTCAATACAAGTAAATGCGTATTACACTTTTCACATTAAGTATGCATCTATTAAATTGAACCCTTTTCAATGTGAAAACAAACCTTAAATAACTCTTTCATCATACTTAAACAGTGGTTTCATTTCTCTCAAACAATTTCCTATCTAGCAATGCAAAATGCCAAAACATATTTAAGAATTACTATTGCAAATGATAGTAGAAGGATATCTCATGCCTGGTTTTCAGTATAATTCCAGATGATGAAGAATCGGTCTACCTTCTCAACACTTCTAGTAAATGGCAATTTCCTTCCAAGTCTCAATTTCCTCTCTGAAATAATCTCACAGATAATGATGAATTTAGATTGATACTGGTTGCAGTCTATTTGGGATTTAAATCTCTCAGGTGATATTGATACTCAGCCTCAATTCCCTGATCAAATTTAGCTCACGTAAAATGGCGAATTTGCACTCTTCTCAGAATGAATAAACAAAACAGATTAATACATCTAAGTAAAAATGATGATGACAAATACTGAATAACAATGGATGAATGAATAATCGATAATAATCTAGAAATATGGTGGCGGCACATTGAATTCCTCTTCTAATGGCATGTTAAATGACAGACCTGCAAATTGAACAAGTCAATTAAGCAAGTGGCGGGTCTGCAATCCCTTACTCATTATTTCCAGAGACGAGTTGATTACGTTAATTGACAGCAAAAGGAGAATATTTCAACTCGCCTATGATGAATTGGGAGAAATTGACACCTACAGACGTCTTCCCAAAAATGGCGCCAACAATGAAATTTGGCGGGTATAATCAGAGGAAAAAGTTGGCATTTTTTTTGTAAATTCATAGCCTATGTTTTAGGCTTTCAATCGACATTGATGAGTTGCTACCTCTGTGACTTGGTCACAATCCCGCGCAAGCGCGCATGTTGTTTCCAGCGCTTCGCATTTTCTATTTCTTTCAAAAGTTCGAACTATAGTTCAAACGCAATTATTTCCCAGAGTTTGGCGTGTTTTCCTCCAAAGCCAAAGATTAAATATGATTCTCATTTTTAATCAGTCGGCTGGTAAATTCCATGAGATTTCCAAGTTTATTTGCATATTCCGATTAAATAGGAATCTGGTCGATTTCCTATGTTGAAGACAACATTTGAAAAATAATTCTATCTTTCAAATTGTGAGATGATATTTAAATCAAAGATTGTTTTTCATTAAATATTGAATGAATATATATATATATCATAGTAATGAGACTCGGACTCGGCTCGGACTCGGCTAGGGCGACTCGACTCGGGACTCGGACTCGGCGCAGACTCGGCAAAATGAAAAAAAGTTGAAAAAACCCTAGAAATTTAGAGATTTTTAAGGATTTAAAACTTGTTTCAAGCACCCTTTATTGAATACAATACAAATAAAATAAAATTTAATCACATACACCAGTATACAACGATCACATAAGTATAAAGTACACAAATTGTAGTTGCACTGCTGAAGGAAATAGCATACTTAGATATATAAAATTAGTCAAATGTATACAAAACTCATGGAATATGAAATCCATAACATCAAATGTTCCATAAAAATATGAAATATCAAAACAATAGCTATAAGTCTATGACTCTATGGCATAGTGCAGCCAACATCCTTCCTACGAAGGCGTCTAAGGATCCTGGATGATGAAAAGTTACTTACATAAGTATTGTAAAATGAAAAGTTTTAAGTTTTTAACTTTAAATTTGAATTCGATAATGAGATACATCTAGATTCTAAAATAATACAATTTAAATATAAATTTTAGAACAATTGAACAAAAAAGAATTACCTGGCTACATGGAAGGGAATGGTGCAGTAGTACCAAAAGTCTACAATTGTCTTTTTTGTTGCATCATGTGCGTCCTTGTTCCAACCCATGCTCTCAAGCGACGATTGAGAACCAGTAGTAGTGTGTGGTAAAAAATATGAGTCCACGACATCAAATGTTCCAAACAAATATGAAATATCAAAACAATAACTACAAGTCTATGGATCAAAGGAGTTTGCATCCTTCCTACGAAGGCATCTAAGGTGGGTCGTAGATGACGTAGCAATTGCAGCCATAGTCTCTGCTTGTGACTCCGTGCCACCCTCACCAACATTAGTTTTGGATGTGTTTGCTCATGCTTTAGCCTCCTCCTCTGCCATGGCTATAGCCTCAACCTCTCTATCTACCCAGTCAACCCAATCAAGGTCCTCATCACTAGCACAAGTATACATCGATCATATAACTATAAACACAAATTGCAGCCATAGTCTCTGCTTGTGACTCCATGCCACCCTCACCAACAGTAGTTTTGGATGTGTTTGCTCATGCTTTAGCCTTCTCCTCTGCCATGGCTATAGCCTCAACCTCTCTATCTACCCAGTCAACCCAATCAAGGTCCTCATCACTAGCACAAGTATACATCGATCATATAAGTATAACTATAAACACAAATTGCAGCCATAGTCCCTGCTTATGACTCCATGCCACCCTCACCAACATTAGTTTTGGATGTGTTTTCTCATGCTTTAGCCTCCTCATCTGCCATGGCTATAGCCTCAACCTCTCTATCTACCCAATCAAGGTCCTCATCACTAGCACAAGTATACATCGATCATATAAGTATAACTATAAACACAAATTGCAGCCATAGTCTCTGCTTGTGACTCCATGCCACCCTCACCAACATTAGTTTTGGATGTGTTTGCTCATGCTTTAGCCTCCTCCTCTGCCATGCCTATAGCCTCAACCTCTCTATCTACCCAGTCAACCCAATCAAGGTCCTCATCACTAGCACAAGTATACATCGATCATATAAGTATAACTATAAACACAAATTGCAGCCATAGTCTCTGCTTGTGACTCCATGCCACCCTCACCAACATTAGTTTTGGATGTGTTTGCTCATGCTTTAGCCTCCTCCTCTACCATGGCTATAGCCTCGACCTCACTATCTACCCAGTCAACCCAATCAAGGTCCTCATCACTAGCACAAGTATACATCGATCATATAAGTATAACTATAAACACAAATTGTAGCTAAGTTGCTCAAGAAAATAACACACTTAAATATATAGTCAAAGACTCAAATGTATACAAAACTCATGGAATATGAAATCCATGACATCAAATTTTCCAAACAAATATGACAATAGCACACTTAGATATATAGTCAAAGACTCAAATGTATACAAAACTCATGGAATATGAAATCTATGACATATCAAAAGATTCAAAACAATAACTAGAAGTATATGGCTCAAAAGAGCCTGCATCTTTCCTATGAATGTGTCTAAGATAGGTCCTGGATGATGTAGTAGCCATAATCTTAGATTCTCAAGTATCAGGGAAATCGCCCTGATGGGGTTGAGAGGTAGTGCCCTATGTGGGGGTTTAGGCGCAGTGCCTCCAGTGGGGTTAAGGGTCAACGCCCCTCGTGGGGGTTTGGGGACAGTTCCCCCAATGGGGTCAAGGGGCAACGCCCCTTGCGGGGGTTTGGGGGCAGCACCACTTGCAGGGATCTGGGAGCAGCACCCCTAGTGGGGTCAAGGGGCGCTGCCCCGTGCGGGGGTCTGGGGGCAACGCCCCTAGTGGGGGTCTGGGGGCAGCGCCCCCATTGGAGTAGAGGGGCAACGCCCCTCGTAGGGTCTCGGGGCAGCTCCCTAGGCGTGCTCCCTATTGCGATACAGTGCGGGGTCGAGGGGCAGCACCCCCGCCACCAAGCCCAAATTAAGACCTCCAAAACCATACAAACCTCCATGGCGTACATCATTTTGCATTCACAATAAGTAAATAAATTTAAAAAAAAAATTTCAAATTTCATGTATTTTTTTCACTTGCAAAACTTGCCTTTTGTCGAG